>OX392503.1:28511807-29111807 GCA_947623375.1 Apotomis capreana
GGTAAGTTCGTTTTAATTTATTAAAATTAAAATCTTAAGATTAGGTAAGCATAGTTGTCATTTCTTTAGAGCTTAATGAAGGTTTATTTAATAAATCTTCACTAGGTATTTATTATTCTGAATACACGTCAATTTGGATACGAAGGTTATTATAATAAAGTTTGGTAATTTTATGATAATGGTTATTCATTCATTATCATAATGATCACATACATATTAATACGTCGTCAGATTAATAAGACTAAGTCTGGGCAAACCATTATCTATGATAAATTATGTACATACTGTACAGAAAACTTATTCCATTTTTTTTTGGAAATTGTGCACCTCTAAAACCTCTTCTATTTTTTCAATACACATGTACACATCGCACGAACAATCTCTGTGGAGAACTATAGGCTGATTATAATGATGAAATTTTTCTGCTTTGCCCTAAGGTTGACTGGTAGAGAATACCCTTAAATGCGCCTTTTATACGATAAGATTGCTTTTGTGCATTTAAGATTCAATAAATAAATGATGATGACGATGTATAAAAACCCTTCCATGTTGTACCCTTATTGTTTGTTTGCGAGTGTAGATAGTAAAAGTCTAAGTCCTCCTTGCACTGTTGAGTTAAGGTGAGTTGGGAACAGATAAATAAACCGGTTCGTTGACTTCAAACTAACTTGAACAAGCGTGGTTAGGTGAACAAGTGTTGGGCGAAGATCAACAACAGTTTTGTTTGTTGTATGTACACGGTATCTTTATTGAGAAAGAGCTACAGGTACATGGTACACTTATTGAGAACGACGTCGTTTTTTTACTTGAGCATTATTACACTTATGCAAGGCTGATGGTTGATTATTTGAGCGTCTTAATCGTCTAATTCTACTGGCCGCTATTATTGAAGAAACTTTTATGAAAGCTTCAGTCCGTCCATTTTCGTGTGATAAGCGGACCATGAAATTTTAATAAACATACAAATCCTGTATCGCACTGTTCTGATTTCTCTCACAAAAATAACTAGGTTACTTCTCGCGTACTTATTCACTGCCATTTCTTCGCCAGTGTTAGGTATAGTGTACTCTATTCAGCTAATGTAGCTGTGGATGTAAATGATGTTACCTCACTGTCACTTTACCTTTGATGAAGTTATACGTGCCACTTATTCCAAGGTTCAGGGCAAAGATGAAGGTGCACAGACCACATGGTTGATTGTCAACCTAGACATGACGATGGACAGACACCACCAGTCACCGAGAATCCTAAGGCCAAATATATGCTTGCCGCGCACCAACAGAGACCTGCGGAGAAGAATCGTGTAAGTAGCATACTTAAATAAAAGAAATATTTTTGAGACACGCCTTTATAAGTGGAATATTGCTCGACATGCTTGGAATCAGTTCGTGATTCATCATAAGAACGCCGATGATCGGCGGCGCTCGTAGGATGAATCACAAACAAATTTGCGTATGTCGAGTGACATTCTGCTTATACGACGTGAGTGACACCGTTTCATGTGGATTTGAATATGTCTGAGACTCATTCTCGGGAGTTTTCGTATAAAAGCGTGTTAAAAAATTATGTATCTCCGTGACCACGACCACCCTGTCAGGAATTAACAACTAAGAAGAAAAAGGGTATTTTCTTACCCACCGTCTCAACTTGTACCGCACCGCACCTCAACAAACTATAAACATTTGTCTTCGCGACACGCTCCCAACAAAAACACGGCCTAAAACTAGTCCCTCGGGCCCAAACAAGCCAAATGAGGCCAATTAAACGACACTGCTAAGCACCGGGAAGCCGCCAAGGCACTATTTGTTTAGGACCATAAGATGTAAATTGTAAACCTTTTGGTAAACTCACGGAACAGAGAATTTACTGGTACATTTCTGAGTGTAGTAGGAAAATTATGAAAAATATTGTAATGACAAAATGACAGTTACAAACCATTATGAAATTATGATAGTTGTGTCCTGGCGATACCAATATTATGAATGTTTAATTGTTTAAGAAATTTGAACTCTATTCTACACAGCCACAAGAGATATTGATCGACCTGAATTACTTCGACAAATTAAAAAACTAACGTTATGGACAAGGTTTTTAGGGACGTACCAAAGTGGAGACAAAAACACTATCAAGAAATAGGGAAGAGTGGCGATTACTCCACCGACAAGAGCGAAGCTCTTAAATTATGAATGAATAGAATGGAACCAAAGTGGGAGGGAGGAAGGGACCAAAAATCTTTTTTTCAACGTTCGACGTCATCATACAACGCAATTTATACGTAGCACGACCTTTACAATGACGTAAAGTGAGTGTGTGTAGAAAGCAGTAACTTAAGGCGGTGAAAATGAATCAATCACTCGCATCAGCATCTTTATGAAGCTCAAAAGCAGTTCATTCAAATCTGGGGAATGTGATTAGTCCACTAATTTACACAGTTCTGCTCAGAGGAGGTCAATATTTCCGTCAAGTTAGTGCTACATAAAAAAACCGCTCAAGAGCATGTCGGGCCATGCTCAGTGTGGAACCCAACACTGAGGGGTAGGGGGGACGCTATTTTTTGGATTTCTGGAGCGAATATTTACAAAACTGCTGAATTTATAAAAAAAATATGTTTAATAAAATTATATTTAAAATACCTATTCAACAACACCCCACACACTAGTGTTACGTAGAACGAAAAAAAAACCACCCCCTCTTTAGGTGCACGGGAGGTACCCGAAAAAAGTTTTGTTTTTAGTTTTTATTTTACCGTTTTGTCGGCGTGATACATATACATACTCATACCAAATTTCAGCTTTCTAGTACTAATGATCACGGAGCTAAGCCGCGGACCGGACCGCGGAGACGGACAGACAGACAGACAGACGGACAAAAGGACATTGCGAAACTATGAGGGTTCCTAGTTGACTACGGAACCCTAAAAACTAAGAACAAAGCTACTTTTCCACTTGTATTTACATACTAATAGCTAAGCGGCATGCCAGGAAAAAAAATATTAGCGAGCTACTCCGCTACGTACCTAGTTCTATTTTGACATTAAATCTTTGCACACTCCTTAGCTGCGTAGCTTGGCCTTATTTACTGGGAAGGCAGCCTTAGAGCACTAAAAATCAACATAAAAATAGTAAGAAATAGGGCAAGAGCCCGGCTGAATATAAATTCATCACATCGCGACCCTCAAATCCCTCGGGGATAAATCATCACGCTCTTCCACCTTCGTCAGGTGATTTAGGGCTCGTACAGTCGGAATAAAGCAAGTGTGTAGCTTTTATTACATGCTTCTATTTAGTTTCGTCTGTCCTGCGAGCTTAATGGACGGTTGCGATAATTCATATTCACAAATAAAACATTAATAATTTCATTCGATTAAATATTGCGTGACAAAATATCATAGGCCCGCAGCAGCTGGTGTCTCTGTAATCGTTACATTTAAAATTCGACCCAATTCCAGCATTCCGATTGAGATGAAATTATTTAATACTAGCTCCGACGCGCGGAGTTGTACACTCATCCTACTGATACTAACTACATGTTTTCGGGATAAAAAGCCTACGTGCTAATTCAAGGTGTCAGCTACCACTATACCAATTTTTTTCAAAATTTGTCCAGCGGTTTCAGCGTGAAGAATTCACAAATATACACACAAATGCATTCACAAACTTTCGCCTTTATAATATTCGTGTGATATCGGTGATAATTGGATATTCTCATGACATAGAGCCAATCTGTAAATGACGGAAGACGGTCTTTGAAACTTTGAATGTGGAATGATATGACGCAACTTTTACTTGTGTCGGTGCTTGTACAGTTAGCAATATAAGTGTGTCTCCATAAAATAAAAAAATATTTATACATAGATACACAAGATAAATAGGAAGTCAAAATTGTACGCAATCCACTGAAGTACAAGTGGATTGACAAGTGGGGATCGAAATTAAATAATAAAAAAGAAATAAGACATAGTGGTCTCACTACAATAGGATCAAAATTGATTCTGTTCAAAAATATAATTATTGTCAAAAAATTTATTTCATCGTAAAAACTGTATTAATATCGATTAAAATCTACCGGAACGGCCCCCCGGGGCCCGATAGCGGCCGGCATCGCCATATTTCCCAGTGACGGTTATTACGCCATGCGTCATACTTCAAGATCGCCCGTTTTATTGGGCTCGCCGATACTGGCTTTTATTTATTTTATATCACGTGTGAAATATGTTTATTATACCTCGTCTTTTCTTAGGACATGATAGAAACGGCTTCCATGTATAACAAAACTTGTTCACATACCTGGAAGATAATTGGGATAACTTCACTCAAATGATCACGGCAAGTGAAAGTGATACATTATGCTTATGCCATATTAAATTCAGGCAAACGATAGAGAACCAAGGACAATACTAAGTGACATTGTAGGTAGGTAATATTATAAAACAGCTTTCTTACTCAGACGTCGACGCAAAGTAGGAAAGACTCCAATAAAATATCAAGAAGTCATTTTTGGCTCCATAAACTTATAAGAGAGTACTACGTATGTATAGCAGACGGATCTGACAACACCTATTACGTTTTGCTACAAAAAAAGACGGGGTTTCATTAAAAAAAACAATCTAAGTTCCACCTTTTTTCGAAAAGAGCAGTTATTTCTTTACTACCCGTATTTACTGTAGCAGACATTCATTTCCAACACTTTTTCGCCCAACTAAGATTTATTTTCTTGCCTAGTTTACAAAATGGGATAAAAAGTTTGTTTTTCTGCAACTTTAAGCTCGAGTTAAGTTAATAATTTATAGTTGTATAATGTTAATAATTTATTTAAACTTAGAGTTTACAGCACCAGGAAGTTTTTGTCATATTAATGTTCTGTAAATAAGACCTACTACTGTTACACACCTTTTCTAGTATACCTATACAACATCGTTCCTAAACATAACCCCATGGAAAAAAGTAATCAAGGGTGGATAGGGCCTGCAAAACCGTAAAATGCTAGTATAATGGCAGGGTGCTGCCAGTAGAGGGCAGAGCCCAAACAAGGTACTGGTGGTTAGGGTTGCAGTGAGAGGAACCTCTTAACGATGCGACCCATATCCATCCGACCATTAGTCTACATATTACAATGACTTAGAATGTTACGTCATCGTGACAAACATGGAAAGTTCCCGCTATGTACACTTTGTCATACGTGGTTCCAAAACAAAATATTTTATTGTATTATAATTTATTTCTTTGTCAGCGTAGATGTATTTGAAGAGTATGCGGTCAAGAACGCACTAAGCCTGCCGGAGAACAAAGAGGCAAAGGTCTTCTCCGTCGACGGCCTAGTACGACTGACCTGAAAATGGAGAACATTCCTGATGCAACCATGGACAAAACGTCATAACGCAAATGTTTCAGGGGAGCCGACCCCACCTAAAGTGGAAGCATTCAAAGAAGATAAGGTTTTATCGGTACTTGATATACCTAGATTATATTTCCCGTGTAAATTACAGCAAAAGAGACAATTCTCAATACTACAGAACTCAAAAAACGCCAGTTTCTATTGGTCTAAATGCGCTTCATTACAATGACAAACGAATACAATGTGCGCAGCAGGTTACGTTTTTCTCAAATAACTCTCCTTTCCAGCTAACCTCATCTTATAGTCCCGTACCTTCGGATATTGTCAGTTTCTATACAAACAAGCGTATCCCAGGCAGAACGACTCTAAAGCACAGGTTCTAAGGGCACTTTAGACGTTTTCGCTCAGGAGTCACAGTTTCCACCAACTCTGGAACTAGTTTGAAAGTCGGTCAAAACCTGAAAACAAAAGACAGGACAGCGAGTACGGTGAGTGTTCATATTACGTGGCGCAAGCTCTACAAATATTTGAACGATAGAGCTAAAGACGCTTCAAGTGATAAGAGACAGCGTTTGGTCTGTTACCACTAGTTCTAGTGCCATCTAAACCAAAAGGTGAAAAAATGGTTAAGAATCTTTTAGAAAGGAAGGAAAGGACCTCAGAGATCTCCACGATGACCTGTTTAGAGGCTTCCCAAAACTGTCATACGATCAACCTTGAAGGCCTACCGATTCTGCGTCTTCCGGTTTGTGCTCACCACTTAAAAATAGATCTGTTTCAGCGATCGCCCACTTTTATAATTAATGCAACTTTTGTGAGTATAGTGGGAACAGTTTAAATGGATCCCACCATACCTAATAAAACTATAATTTTAAAAATAAAAATTGTCAGCATCGAATACAAGAATATAATAAGAGGAAATTAACAGAATGTGAAAGCAGAGATACATTCTGTTAATATCCTCTTATTTTATGTGAACTAATATGCAACAATATGCATGTTCATTTGTTAAAATAGTAGAAAACCGTGTTTTTATTTTAATAGAATTTTTCTATCGATTCTGATTTAACAGAAAAATAATGTAAAAATACCACTTTTTTATATTTATAAATAGTGACACAAACGTAAATTTATGAATGAAAAATGTAATAGGAGAGCACTGCCTACGCCGGGAACGTAGGGTCGCAGTCCTGGTTACAATGCAGTGGGTCACATTAAAATTTTCTTTCAAAATTTACCTTTGTGTCAATATTTAGAAAACCGTCTGTTAAATATATTCTTTATAAAAACTTATTCCACTTCAGCTCCTGACTTCAGCCAAGAGCATGTCCAAGCCTTTCACTCCTTTCATCCTTTGAAGCTTTTTGCGTACCTAGCGCAAACCCACACGCCTCCTTCAACCACAAAACGACACAAGTACTTTTACCGTTATGGCTCTTAAGTTGTTCTGGATTTATTTGGTTTGCTGCAGCTGTACTACTGAAAAGGACTTAAGTGCCTTTTGGAATTACGGCGTTTGAGATGTTTGTAAGTTGGCGGCCGTGGTTAAACAGTGGCATGTATGAACCAAGCCGGTTTATTCGCTAAGTGTGATGGATAATGTGGAACTCAGTAGTGAATGCGGTTGAGCTAATTTGAGCCAGTTACTGCTAGTTTAGTTGGCTTAGCTAATTTTAGTTTGAGGGAGTTAAGGGCTCCCCTTAACCTAAATAACTGTTGTTGTTATTTTAAAATGTTTTAACTTTTGTTTAGAAGTTCCGGGTATTTTGAGGACCGACGGAACAAGAAAGGAAGGTCGTCAAGGATTCAATATTTATTTTGCAATAATAACGAAAGATTGAACAGCATTCCGGTAAACAATGTTTTGAATTTTGTTAATGATTCCTAACAATAAAAGCTGTTTGTAGCGCCACAATTCCTGGGCTGGACCGCTACTTAATAGAATCAATTATTAAAAAAGAGTAGAAATTAAAAAGTGGTCAGTTTTTAATTTCTACAATTTCTTGTCGGACCATAGTTTTGTCGGACCATGTTTTTACCAAAGCTATAAAAATTAAAACTGACAAAAGTCACCATTGAATCTCTTGACAACAAATTCGTCACAAAAGAACCTCTCCTAAAATTCCCATTTCGTTTTTACAGCGTCCCCTAATGTTCAACTTAAGGGCCGGAGAAAACTTCCAGGGTATTCCCGAGTCGGGACCGGTTATCGGTGACCTAGCTTATCTGGGATCCTAACGAACTTAATAACAACACGGCTTACGCTGAATGCTCTGGAGAGTACTCTCTAACGACAGTGTGGGGTTAATGATGAAAGATTGCGAATTTGTTTGTTGAGATTGGTGGAAGTTTGGTTTGGTAGTGTTTTGTATTCCGATTTAGATATAAATATCTTAACACAAAAATTAATTGTGACAAAGAAAACACGTAAAGTCAATTTAACCACATTTAAATGAGATGAAACATAATATATTATTCATGTAACTTGAAAGGTTTGTAATGTGAGTACCATCATTATCTTTTGAAACTGCTGTAATTTTAAAAGTGCGATGAAGCGAGATAATGTGTAAGTAATGCATGGTCTTATATATGACAAATTGACAATTTTATGTATGTAAACTTTATTGCGCAGGTCAAACTAGTATTCTCTACCAGTCAACCATAGGGCTAAACAGAATCTGAATCTGAATCTTAAATTTACACAAATACATAACATAATTATAATATATTACACACATAACAGTCATACATATAGATTTATGTAGCAGGTGAAAGACATCATCATGGCAATAATTATAATCATACCAATATTAATCTTGAAATAAAAGTTTTAGACGGATCAGAAAGACGTTTGCGGATCAGAAAGCAATGATCATCCAAAAGTACCAAGTAATATTCCTCGTCTGAACAGCAAGTGAGTGACAATTTAGATTTTATTTGCATCTTCATCTTCGTATAGGTATATGTCACAAATGTACTTATTGTTACTACGCCTTGCTACGCCGATATAACCTGGAATTATTTATTGCTCTAATTTTTTCTGTTTCTCTCGCACTTTGCGTGTGAATAACACATTTACTATTTAACGTCCCATTTAGTCAAATAAAGGAAACAAATTGTCTTCCCGTATATTCGTACCCGTATAAATTCACCAACTTGTTGACTTACATAGTTATCGTGCGGCGATAGATCACCGATAATTACAGCTATAAATAACGAACTAATTTCCAATTATCAGCCTTTAACGGGTTCCGACGAGACGGCCGGGGAATGCCGCCGGGACGGTGTAAAACCGGACGTTGTTTACGAGTATGTTAGTAGCCACCCGCCCCGGCTTCGCACGGGTGCAATTATGATAAATTATTTATACTTAAAAACCACCCTCTTGAATCACATAAAAAAAACTGCATCAAAATGCGTTGCGTAGTTTTAAAAATCTAAGCATACAGGACAGACAGACAGCAGTAAGCGACTTTGATTTATATTATGTAGTGATTAGTTGTTTTACGCCCCGCAGTGTTACCCGCTCATCCTACAAGAACACTAGATTTTTTGGGTGATTATTTGAGCGTTTTAACCGTCTCATTAATCTGCCCGCAATATTAGCCAACTCATAAAAGCTATCAACATCATTTTGATAGGAATTGTAGGAATCCTCGACTTCTACAAGACAGCCGAAAATGGCGCCACAATTCATACGGAGGTCGTCGATATTGCGGACATATTAATGAGGCGGTTGAAACGCTCAAATAAATGCCCTTTTCGGGATACAAAGTAGCCTAGGTGTTAATCCAGAGTGTCAGCTATCTCTATACCAAGTTTTATCAAGATTGGTCCAGCCGATTAAGTTTGTAGAAGTATAAATAAATAAATAATAAATATGGGACAACCTCACACAAATCGATCTAGTCCCAAATTAAGCTCAAGAAGGCCTGTGCTATGGGTACTAGACGACGATATACGTACTTATATAGATAAATATATACTTAAATACTTATAGAACAACCATGACCCAAGCACAAATATTCGAGTTCATCACACAAATATTTGCCCTGGCCGGGATTCGAACCCGGGACCGCCGACTCAGTAGGCAGGTGTCTACAAACCGAGCCAATCGCGTCGTCAAATCAAACATACAAACACTTTACTATTAGTGTGATTGTGGCAATAGTTTTGTTTTTAACTAGAAGCTGCTCGCAACTTTGTCCGCGTAAAACTTGTATTTTATCGTAGTCGCGTAAAATGTATCCTACGAGTATAACCATTTTTGGATGTGTTTCTGTACCAAAAATAGTTTAAATTCGTCGAGCCATAATGGCGTGATGAGAGGACAAAGAAATTATGACTCACAGATGGCGCCAGACTGGCATGGCGTTGATCAAACACTTGTATGTTTTATTAATGCTTTGTTTTTATAGGGTCCGTGATTTTTTACATAGTTTAAAAAAATTGGGCAAGTGCGAGTCCGACTCGCGCATGAAGGGTTCCGTACCTATACATATATATAATCTATAACAAGTTTGTTGTATGGGAGCCCCCCTTAAATATTTATTTTATTTTATTTTTAGTATTTGTTGTTATAGCGGCAATAGAAATACATCATCTGTGAAAATTTCAACTGTCTAGCTATCACCATTCTTGAGATACAGCCTGGTGACAGACTGACGGACGGACGGACGGACGGACAGCGAAGTCTCAGTAATAGGGTCCCGTTTTTACCCTTTGGGTACGGAACCCTAAAAAGCTAACATACAATTGATATACAATAAACTGACATAACGTCATTTAATGTAACATTTTATTGTTATAATTTCTTATACTCTACTTATTCATTGGTATACTGATATAATGTTAAATACCGGGCCCAAGTCGACGAATCCGCGCTTCGTGGGGCTTCTATTTCCGCTCTGAAGGACGCAAGGTACCTAACGAACCTAACTCATTATATCTCTTCTTATATTATATCATTTGGGAATTATCTAAAATGACATTACCTATATCATTTAATGTATGTCGTCATATGTATTTATAGAATAGAATAGAATAGAATAGAATAGAATATTCTTTATTGCACACCTCAACAGGAAATAAATACAAACAAATTCAGATTACAAGTAACATTCAGTAGAGGTAAACAACAGGCGGTCTTATCGCTAAAGAGCGATCTCTTCCAGACAACCTTTGGGTAGCGAAATTAAATAACAATGTCAGAAATGAGTAGGCGATGCAAAAGTAATCATGGAATCTGGGGGAAAAAAAAAACTACTAAAATAATACATAAATAAACGTACATAAAATACCAAATAAATAAATATATATGCACAAATAAACCTACTTAAACATACATAACATAGGCATATACATATAAAATAATATTAGTAACGAACCACACTTCATGTCGGTCACAATACCAAAAAATTAAAGAAGGGACAAATAATGTTTAAAATAATAAATAATTTATGTTTGTATTATGTATTTATGTATATACTAGCATTAACCCGCGGCTTCGCTCGCGTGCCTATATAATATACATCATCCTACGGGAACAATGCTCTTTTTTTCAGGATTAAAAGTAGGCTATTTGTTAAGTTAGGGTATAATCTGCAATCTGCATTTCCCTCATGCATATCCGTCCAGCCGTTTTAGCGTGAAGAAGTAACAAACATACACAGACTTTCACTTTTCTAATATTACTGGGAAATACTTTTTATGTTATCACAACTCCACTTTAACAAATCAAACCGAAAACTCAAGCACTCAAATGAAGCGATCTCAGCTTTTACTGTAACCTATCCAAATAAAGTTCACTTCAAAATTCATAACTCGAAGTGAAGATAATACAGAAGATATGCGTACATTTTATTTGTATAAAGCTTTTATAATGTCCCGAGCCTCCGCTTACCGACATGGGATATTCGAGATTGGTTTGATGATTCTGAGCCATGTTCTAAGTTACGTCATGTTCTTTTGTAAGATAATGAGGTTCTCTTCGTTGATGAATAAAAAAATTATTATTCTAAGCCAGATAAACGTAATCCAGAATTCTGAAATGACTTAACATAATTATTGAAAAGCTTGAATGTATTTATTACGGATGCAGGAATTTTCCCGATCATTACTCCTCCCGTCCCAACGCGCCGCCCGCCTAGGTACCGATTGACGATGATCGAGATGCCACCAAATAGTTACTATTGTTTTAATCTATTAGAATAACGCGGGTCTCTATCCATACCACAAAAGCAACAATAGAACCATCTTATACGATCACGTTTAGCTGTCTGTCAGTCCGTCTGTTACAACCGAATTGGTGCAAAACTACTGGACCGATTAAATTGCAATTTGGCGCAATGCTTTCAAGAATTTTAATGTCCACAATATAAAATTTCAAAATCGGTGGCATTTTCGTAATTAACGTCCCAAGAAACCATATAAATTACACCCATACTCATATTTAGTCATTTCAACCCCATCGCACCCCAACAGGCGAGACGGTATTTCACGTCCACCAAGTTTGTTTTTAAAATCGTTGTTTCTTTGGTAATCAGCGACCCGATAAACCATAGAAACATTACCCTTGTTGATTTTAGACTTTGTCACCATATTCTCTTCCTTTAGGGGTTGAATTCTCAAAAAACATGAAACACGTTCTTACTCATTTATCGTTAGAAATACTCCTTGGAAGTTTTCAATAAAATAGTCTTTTGACCCCTTTGGGGGGCGACTTTTGACAAATGCTTCCTTTATTGCACCCATAGATTTTATAAGGACACGTAGGTTCCAAATATGTGCTCTCTAGAACCAGCGGTTTAGTATTTAGAAATTTCAACCCCATTTCAACCCAACAGGAGAGATGTTATATCACGTCCGCTACGTTGGATTTTAAAATCGTTGCGGTTTTCGTAATCAGCGACCCGATAAACCATAAAAGCATTACCAATGTTGATTTTCAGACTTTGTCACCACATTTCTCTCTTTTAGGGGTTGAATTAAAAAAAACCTGAAACACGTGTTTTTTCATTTACGTATCGTTAGAAATACTCCTGTGAAGTTTCAAATAAAATAGTTTAACAAATCTTGTTAGCTATACAAACTTTGGACCCCCATTTCATACCTTTGGGGGGTGACTTTTGAAAAACTCTCTCTTAGTGTTGTGGCGACGCCGTAATGTCGCATCAGCATTCTCGATACGGACTACGCGGGCACGGTGACACAGGCAGTCGCTTAGACACCTCGGTACATTAGAGTCGCGCAAATATAGAATATCGCGAGTCCCGGTTCCGCCTGCCCGTGTCCTTGATTCGGTCTTTGTAATCGTGTAATTAACCTTCTGATAAAATAAATAGGATATACTGTAGTTGGACTTTATTTCATCTCCTATACTAAGCCACCAGTTATTCTATAGTGGTGACCCCGACCGAACATTAAGTGAACAATAAGTGAAAAGTGTACCCTTACACCTTATAACGAACCTACGTGCCAAATTGGACTCCCTAGAACCAGCGGTTTAGCATTTAGACATTTCAACCCCAATAGGGGAGATTTTAATGCACGTCCACTACGTTGGATTTTAAAATCGTTGCGGTTTTCGTAATCAGCGACCCGATAAACCATTAAAACAATACCTATGTTGGTTTTCAGACTTTGTCACCACATGTCTCCCTTTTAAGGGTTGAATTTTCAAAAAACCTAAATCACGTGTTTACTCATTTATCAAAAGAAATACTCCTTTGAAGTTTCCAATAAAATAGTCTAACTAATCTTGCTTCCCCATACAAACTTTGAACCCTCATTTCACCTATTTAGGGGGCAAATTTTAAAAATCCTTTCTTAGTGCACCCCTACACCTTATAAGGAACTTACGTGCCAAATTTCAACTCTTTAGAACCAGCGGTTTAGGATTTAGACATAGGCTATTACTGAACCGGCGAGCTACATCCTCGACCCCGTAGTCACTTACTGAGATCAATCGCCGGTCAGTCTGTGAATAAAAATAAAAAAAAACCGGTCAAGTGCGAGTCGGAATCGCGCACCGAGGGTTCGGTACAAACACTTTCCATCCTTAAGTGGTTAAGTTAAGTTTGCACCTGGTATGTATAGCGCTCCATACAAATGAGGTGCAAAGTTAACGCAACCAATCCCTTTGTTTTATGGGAGCCTCCCTTAAATATTTATTTTATTTTATTTTTAGTATTTGTTGTTATAGCGGCAATAGAAATACATCATCTGTGAAAATTTCAACTGTCTAGCTATCACCGTTGTTGAGATACAGCCTGGTGACAGACGGACGGACGGACGGACGGACAGCGAAGTCTCAGTAATAGGGTCCCGTTTATACCCTTTGGGTACGGAACCCTAAAAAAGACATTTCAACTCCATTTCACCCCAACAGGGGAGATGGTAACTCACGTCCGCCACGTTGGATTTTAAAATCGTTGCGGTTTTCGTAATCAGCGACCCGATAAATCATAAAAACAATACCCATGCTGATTTTCAGACTTTGTCACTACATTTCTCCCTTATAGGGGTTGAATTTTCAAAAAACCTGAAACACATGTTTACTCATTTATCGTTAAAAATACTCCTGTGAAGATTCGAATAAAATAGTCTAACTAATCTTTTTTCCCCACACAAACTTTGGAACTCCATTTCACCCCTTTAGGGGGTGATTTTTGAATAATCCTTTCTTAATGCACCCCTTCACTTTATAAGGAACCTACGTGCCAAATTTGAACTCTCTAGAACCAGCGGCTTAGTATTTAGGCATTTCAACCCCATTTCACCCCAACAGGGGAGATGGTAACTCACGTCCGCCACGTTGGATTTTAAAATCGTTGCGGTTTTCGTAATCAGCGACCCGATAAACCATAAAAACAATACCCATGCTGATTTTCAGACTTTGTCACCACATTTCTTCCCTATAGGGGTTGAATTTTCAAAAAACCTGAAAGACATATTTATTTATTTATCGTTAGAAATACTCCTGTGAAGTTTCGAATAAAATAGTCTAACTAATCTTGTTTCCCCATACAAACTTCGGAACCCCATTTCACCCCTTTAGGGGGTGAGTTTTGAAAAATCCTTTCTTAGTGCACCCCCACAGCCACACCTTATAAGGAACCTACGTGCCAAATTTGAACTCTCTAGAACCAGCGGTTTGGGCTGTGCGTTGATATGTGAGTCAGTCAGTCAGTCAGTCAGTCAGTTTCTTCTTTTATATATTTAGATAATTATATATTTTAGTATCTATTTTTAATTAACCCGTCAAGCGTCCAGTAGACTAACGTTAGTCTACAGCAATTTTGTGCCGGTAGCGTCTAGTAGACACACGCTAGTCTACAGCCCAAACCGCTCATTGGATCAATTTCTCTGCATCGATTCGTTATGGTGGCAGCTTGATAGATATTTTACTATCCAACAACAGCTATCAGAGCACACAAATTTGATTTTTAACCAATCAGAATCCTCAATAGTGACGTGTAAATATTTTTTTTCTCTACATTGGCGGAATTCGTCCGCCATTTCGAAAATCACTTGCATTTGAGGTGTCGTGTCGTGTAATAAATATGTCCAAATCTTTTAAACGGAAAGTGTTTATATTATGTATTATATATCAAATTACTGGAAATTAAATAAGGTTTTCGTTTTTAATGTTAAATTTAGCCGCACGACATTGTTTCCTAGTGAAAAAAGTCCTCAAGTTTGAATGACGCAATAATTTTGCAATGATGGCCGTCGTAATTCATTTGTTTCCTAATTTTCAATTGTTCAAAACCTTACGAACAAATAATAGTTTTATAATACACTTTCTCAGGATTTCATTTCATATATTAGATTGGTGTAAGGTCTTGGGAATTTTGATAGATTTATGATTTTGTTCAAACAGTGCTCAATTTCGCGGCAAATCCGCCATGACAGTTGCGATTTGCGGCAGCTTAGTTTGTCGCGTGCGCGCAACGTGCGCGTAAATAAATATTTGTTGTGAAGTATTTATTAGGTGTTTAGTAGTGAATTTACTTAAAATTGACGCATAAACTAGCCAGTATCATTTTAGTGTATGTAAAATGTGATATGTGGTTTTAAATTGAGTGTAAATTGTGAATGATTAGTGACGGATGTGACGGAAAGCGAACATCTTGGAATATAAATAAATCTACATCTCACTACAAGTAAGTGCGGCTATTATAACATATTGTGCCGAATTCCAAATTTATCTAGCTCTCTAACGATATATAACACATCTCATATAATTATTCTCGGGGTAGGTAAAATTCCCATCTTTAGCGGAAATTCAGCCGTTTCTTGTTTGTATGGGACATTTCGCGGTGTTTTGTTCGAGGAAGGTCCGACACTTGACGGGTTAATCTATTTGTAATGTATATTAGTTTTTTATGTTTTAGTTTGTCTGTAGATGTATGTGTCAAATAAGTCGTTTTCAAAAATATTGCACTACCAATTTCATAATTATTTTTCGTATTTCTCACTACCCTAAGGTTAAGAGATCGCTTTTTAGCGATAAGACCGCCTGTTGTTACCTACTGATTTGTTTTTTGCAATTTCTTTGTGTAATCTTTATTTATATTTAGTGGTGCACAATAAAGAGTATTATTATTATTATTATCATTCGTTACATTGCCTATACAAAGCAATGGCATATTTAACCAAAATAGATTAAGTGAAATTACATAAAATGGCGCGCGCCCGTTTTTAGGGTTACGTACCCAAAGGGTAAGAACGGGACCCTATTACTGAGACTTCGCTGTCCGTCCGTCCGTCTGTCACCAGGCTGTATCTCAAGACGGTGATAGCTAGACAGTTGAAATTTTCACAGATGATGTATTTCTATTGCTGCTATAACAACAAATACTAAAAATAAAATAAAATAAGTATTTAAGTGGGGCTCCCATACAACAAACTTGTTACAGATAATGGTAAGGAACCCTTCGTGCGCGAGTCGGACTCGCACTTGCCCAATTTTTTAAAACATCTTGTATTGAAAATACAAGACCGGCAAGCGCAGCGTAGAACGGCCACCCGCAAGGTGGTCGGACGACCTGGTCAGGGTTGCGGGGACTCGCTGGATGCGGGTCGCTTCTATCCGGCCCATGTGGAAGTCAATTGAGGAGGCCTGTGTCCAGCAGTGGACGTCCTATGGCTGAAATGATGTATTGAAAATCAGCCGTTGAAAAAATCTACCGATTTTAAACAATCAAAACTATAAATCGAAATTCAAAATTGCTGTTCAATCCGTTCATTCAATTTTACAATACACAACAAACAAATGCAAAGCATTCTCGACTTTGACACATTGCTTTAAGGTCCTCGCTTGCAGTGATGTAAAGGCGTGAACACATCAAAGCGTATTTGCGAAGGCCCGTATTTGAGCAGCGTTAACAGTGCATTGTGTAATCACGCTTATTTGCCGAATGACTGTGTGTACTGGCATTACTTTCATTGTCGTAGATTAAAAAGGTAAGTCCTCTTCAGTAATTATTGGCGGTTGGTGCAGTTTATAGTGGACAAGCTTTTGCGCGCGACTACGTCCGCGTGGAACTTGAAAGTATGGAAGCAACCTCGTACAACACGATAGATATCCACCTAATCACCTTAACCCTTAACCACCTACCTGCTTCTTTAGTCACACAAACACCTACCTCCCGTCCGCGGGCCGGATACATAATGTCGGCCTTATATATTAAATGTTATAGATCGGATGAGAAATTTGAAATAATAATGGCAATAAAGACATATTAAAATATTTATTAAACTAATAATCATTCTGGAAACATTAAATAATCAATTTTTTACTGTAAACATATGGCAACAGTCCTTATTTCTACTTTAGGAACTATCTATCCCTTGGAAGGTGAGATCAATAAAATTTTTGACTTTATATAAAGATTTAAGTAATTATTCAATGATTAACAATGCTAAATCAATAAGGTTCGTTAAAATAAAGGTAATATTTTTATAAAATTGCAGACCACTAATTTATTCGATTTGTTCGCGGCAGTGAATGTAAGTTTGTTTGCACATTCTAGGCAAATAGACTTTTTGCATTAGAAACATACGTACTGGGTCCCGTTTTTCCTTCGGGTTACAAGTAAAACAGGTTTTCCGCACTTCCAATCACTACCAACCTGACTAAGCGGTCGGCTAAGTAAAGGAAAAAAGTATCCATAGTGACGTATCCACCTACCACCCGTCTCCGAGACCCTTAAGAAAAAATACGTATCCACCTACCACCCGTCTCAGAGACGGTCGGAGACAGTAATATGCTCACCAAAATTAAATGCGTTCACGACCGAACTTTTCGAGCGACGACGCGGCACTGAGGCAGGATGGGAGAAGGTACAAGGACACAAACGTTTGTAGGATGCTCGCACATAGGTATGTTAACAATTTTAGGTTTGAATGAGTCTGTGAGACGGGAGGTAGGTGGTTAAGGGTTAATTAATATAAGGGATTATTAACAGCGCCTAAGCAAATGTAAGAGCAATTGTGCTTTTGGTCATTAGACCCCATGTAATGATTACATTACATTACCTACAGGGTCATCAATGTCATCATGAATTACTTACTCACTTTTCAATCATTTTAGGGATAATTTCTAGGATGAAAACTATCCTATGTCCTTCCTCGGATCTTAAACTATATCTTCATGCCAAATTTCATCAAAATCGATTCAGTGGTTTAAGCGTGAAGAGGTAACAGACAGACAGACACACTTTCGCATTTATAATATTAGTATGGATATGTCTACTGAGCCGGTGGTCCCGGGTTCAAATGACAGGGCGAATATTTGTGTGGGTATCCTATCTCAGCTCCGAAACAATATTGCCCATTGTAACGTTTCGCCAAATTTTCATTTGTCTGACACAATTGCCTGTCTTTTTCTGTGCGGTAATGTGAGAGGGTGACGGGTAGTGCTATGTCGCACGACAAGAGTCGCAAAGCATAGTTGTGCTAGATCGGCTGAAACTGCATACCACCACACTGATTTCGAACATGTTAGTGCTAGTATTTAAGCACATTAGGTCAGTAGGTACGCATGCACGGACCCCTGATGCCTGAAATAATTGGATTACATTGAATTAAATCATGTGTACGCATAATCGAATCCTATTTCCGCGATGGTTTAAACTGTTTACCGTGAACCCACAAACAAAATTTAGTGCACAAAATTGGAGCTAGACTATAATTGAGGTTCGAGTACAAAATAATTGAAGTGGTGAATAATTGGGCGCGGGCTATCACGGGAACGCTTTTAGTAAAATGGGTTTTTGATGGGTATTGGGGAAATAGGTATCGGTGGCCGGTGGTCATGGGCCCGTATAGATAGATCACCAACGTGATAGAGGATTCGATTGCTGCTTTGTTCTATCCATTAATTGGTGGTTAATTAATGTATTTATTAATGTAGCAACGTCTAACTGAAATTTTGTATGTTACCTAATTATGTTGCTAAATTGAAACTAATTGACAACATTTATTTTCTTAACCACGCCAGAGACGACGAGAGACGTAACCGTGCTACTTAACCCAGTACAAAAAAAATCTTTTCTGAATATGTATGGGTTATATCAAAAATCTATTTCCAAATTGGTTTCAGCCAATTAAGGCAAGGACATCCTACGCCAAATTTTTCGCTACGAAGAATTCACAAATTAAGTTTGTTGAACCTGATGAAATGACAATTTGTCGAAAATATGTTTATCTGAGCACCGACACGTATACTTATCCGTTTTTTATATACAAATAACTTTTCCACGTGGCTTCGCTCGCGAAGAAGGATGAAATATACCGACACAAGCTTTCGAATCTTGTTTAGTCCTCTTATGAATAAATATTTCCATAAATTGTTGTTAATCCTAAAACGTAAAATGATTCAAATTTCGAAAATTTTGAAACAAACTCGGGTCTAACTCACAGAGCCAGTAAATAAGTATTATACGTTTTAGGATTAACTACCATAAAATCGATACTTATATTATATTAATATTATATTAAGAAAAAAGAAAATGTATTTGTATGTATAAGTATCGATTTTATGGTAGTAACTATTAAAAAAATGAACTCTTTGCCGGCTCATGTGTCCTCCTTCTTAGAACATGGGACCCTTCAAACAAAGCGTGAAGAAGCATCTCTTGGGCCGGCATGGCAGTGTCAATTAACATGGCACCGTTGGTTTCTTGTCAGTTGCCATTGCGACTTGGGCTCCCCTTTTTGCTCACCATCAGGCGAAGTGGAGCCACTATGTTGTGCCGTCATAAAAAAAAAGTCAACAGAGATCCAACCATAACTTGATAAAGTTTACGATAACCTAAACAGGTCATTGTCAGAGTTAGGTTAGATGGAGTCTCTCCCGTGGACATATGCGACATTAAAGATTTCAAGGCCTACTTTTCTTATAAATCTCATATGAAAATAAAAAAACATTCCCTCTTCTATAGCTCGATGTACCTACCTATAATAGCAACATAATCTAGATTCATACAAGCTCTTAACTGTTGACCGGAGGGTCAACTTTTGTTTTTTGAACTGACAATGACCCAAAAGCCATCGAAAACTGTTTCAAATCATAATCAAGTATCGGACAGAAAGGAAAAGCAATGCTCAAAAAAACCTTTTGTGCTATGACCGAACTTCTGTTATTCATATACAAAGGAAACAAATTTAAAATCGGCATCAATTCTTTGTCGTCCAAAGTACGGTAGACAATCGGGCAGCCTTTGATGTTCGACTTGTAACAAACACAAGCCTGGGAGACAAGCTTGATGCCACGTGACGTGAAATGTGGTGCGGCATATTGTATTTAATTTCTTGTACAATTCGTTATGACTATGACTTCTTTTTTCTCCAAAGTCGGCCCAAACATATGTTAATAACTAGCATTAACCCGCGGCTTTGCCCGCGTTTCTATACAATAAACATTATCCTACGGGAACGATGCTCATTTTTCAGGATACAAAGTGGGCTATTTGTTAAAGTTAGGGTATAATCTGCTTATCCCTCATGCATATCCGTCTAGCCGTTTTATTGTTGAAAAGTTTGAATGCATTTATTACGGCTGCAGGAGGTTTCCCGATGACTACTCCAGTCTCGCCGCGCCACCCGCACTGGCCTTGACGACAATCGAAATGGCACCAAATACAAATTTAAACATCTATTAGGATAACGGGACTCATTCCATACCTTAGAAGCAAAAATAAATCCCTTATAGGATCACTTGTCAGATCAGCTGTCTGTGAGTCCGTCTGTTACAACCGATTTGCTGCAAAACTACTGCACCGATGGAATTGCAATTAGGCACAAATGCTTTCAAGAATTTTCATGTCCACAAATGTCCCAAAAAAACATGAAAATGACACCCATATTCATATCACCCACAATCATAAGTCATAACGTCATCGCACCGCCACAGGGGAATGGTATTTCACGTCCGCTACGTTGAGTTTTAAAATAATTGTTGTACCCGTAATCAGCGACCTGATAAATAATAAAAATAATACCCATGTTGATTTTCAGACTTTGTCCAACACATTTCCCCCTTTTAGGGCTTCAACTCTTGAAAGGCCTGAAAAGCGTGTTTACTCATATTCTTAGAAATACTCCTGTGAAGTTTCAAATAAAATATTCTAACTAATCTTATTTCCCCATACAAACTTTGGACCCCCATTTCTCCCCTTTAAGGGGTGAATTTTGAAAAATTCTTTCTTAGTGCACCCCTACACCTACACCTGATAAGGAACCTACGTGCCAAATTTGGACTCTCTAGAACCAGCGGTTTATTATTTAGACATTTCAACCCCATTTCACCTCAACAGGGGAGATGGTAATTCACGTCCACCACATTGGATTTTAAAATCGTTGCGGTTTTCGTAATCAGCGACCCGATAAACCATAAAAACAATAGGTACCCATATTGATTTTCAGACTTTGTCACCACATTTCTCCCTTTTAGGGGTTGAATTTTCAAAAAACCTGAAACACGTGTTTACTCATTTATCGTTAGAAATACCCCTGTGAAGTTTCAAATAAAATAATAATAACCAATCTTATTTCCCCATACAAACTTTGGAACCCCATTTCACCCCTTTAGGGGATGATTTTTGAAAAATCCTTTCTTAGCGGATGCCTACGTCATAACATCTACCTGCATGCCAAATTTCAGCCCGATCCGTCCAGTGGTTTGGGCTGTGCGTTGATAGATCACTATGTCAGTCAGTCAGTCACCTTTGAGTTTTATATATATAGAGATTTTAAAATCGTTGCGGTTTTGGTAATCAGCGACCCGATAAACCATAAAAACAATACCCATGTTGATTTTCAGACTTTGTCACCACATTTCTCCCTTTATGGGGTTGAATTTTCAAAAAACCTGAAACACGTGTTTACTCATTTATCGTTAGAAATACTCCTGTGAAGTTTCAAATAAAATATTCTAACTAATCTTATTTCCCCATACAAACTTTGGACCCCCATTTCTCCCCTTTAAGGGGTGAATTTTGAAAAATTCTTTCTTAGTGCACCCCTACACCTACACCTGATAAGGAACCTACGTGCCAAATTTGGACTCTCTAGAACCAGCGGTTTATTATTTAGACATTTCAACCCCATTTCACCTCAACAGGGGAGATGGTAATTCACGTCCACCACATTGGATTTTAAAATCGTTGCGGTTTTCGTAATCAGCGACCCGATAAACCATAAAAACAATAGGTACCCATATTGATTTTCAGACTTTGTCACCACATTTCTCCCTTTTAGGGGTTGAATTTTCAAAAAACCTGAAACACGTGTTTACTCATTTATCGTTAGAAATACCCCTGTGAAGTTTCAAATAAAATAATAATAACCAATCTTATTTCCCCATACAAACTTTGGAACTCCATTTCACCCCTTTAGGGGATGATTTTTGAAAAATCCTTTCTTAGCGGATGCCTACGTCATAACATCTACCTGCATGCCAAATTTCAGCCCGATCCGTCCAGTGGTTTGGGCTGTGCGTTGATAGATCACTATGTCAGTCAGTCAGTCAACCTTTGAGTTTTATATATACAGGGTGAGCAATCCAAATGGGTCAGTATGGAGGTTTTGGAAACCATAACAGATAGCGAAATCTTGGCTTAGGAACCATGACGTTGATTTTAGTAAAAAGAAAAACTGCATTCATATACTTACAAAAATACGTGTACTCGGCCCAGGAATCGAACCTGGACTTTTTGAAAAATTAAATTTCGTTATTTTCCTTTGAATATCGGTTATGTAGCTCTTAAGTAGTAAATGTTACTAAGAAACATGATATCTAAAACTAATAAAATGCATTGTTTTTAAACAACGAAGTTTTATTTTTCAATACTACAGGGCCGCTGCCGGCCCTTTGACTTTGTATGGGGAAGTTTTAATATTGTTTAAGTAATCGAACGAAATCTTTATGTAGATATTAGACTGAAATGCCCGCAATTTAAATATTTTGCAAAATATCGTCATTAATATGATTCCGGTTATCATTATAAATCGTTTATCTGAATAGACCACTTATGCATATCTTATCTACAACCATCATATTAAGGGCCTGTTTCACAGGTTCTAACAATTACAAATTATTTGAAATTAGAACGCATTCGTTCAGTGGGCGTGCCATTTACCATTTTGAACATTTACTGAAATAAAATAATTATCTTTTTGTTGTGTTTTTGTTCAATTACTTAAACAATATTAAAACTTCCCCATACAAAGTCAAAGGGCCGGCAGCGGCCCTGTAGTATTGAAAAATAAAACTTTGTTGTTTAAAAACAATGCATTTTATTAGTTTTAGATATCATGTTTCTTAGTAACATTTACTATTTAAGAGCTACATAACCGATATTCAAAGGAAAATAACGAAATTTAATTTTTCAAAAAGTCCAGGTTCGATTCCTGGGCCGAGTACACGTATTTTTGTAAGTATATGAATGCAGTTTTTCTTTTTACTAAAATCAACGTCATGGTTCCTAAGCCAAGATTTCGCTATCTGTTATGGTTTCCAAAACCGCCATACTGACCCATTTGGATTGCTCACCCGGTATAGATTATCTATGGATAGGCTACCCAATTATTCGCATATCAAAAAAAAATTAAATAGGTCCAACCATTTAGCCGTGATTTACGCACGTGCAAAAAGATTTTCACCTAAAAATACGGTGTCAAACTCATTTCGCATTAGTCATTTATACTGCGCAGCGAATTTGACAATGCTCTTTTTGAAACAATGACCCCTCTCCATCGAAAACTGATTCAATACAATTTTATATTAACAAACAAGCTAAGATCGACTCACAAAGCGTAAGGAAAAATTCAAAAGGTTATGTAGCGTTAGGGTGGTGGAGAGGTTAACAAGCTGGACCGGCAATCCAGAGGTACCGGGTTCTATTCCCGGTCTCTTCCACCAGGTTACGCATTAAAAATTTTCATTGTGCTTTGAACTTTGTATCAATGGTTTAGTATGTAAACAGTCTATTCGACATAAAAAATAATAAACAAAATTAACAATGAGATAGGATTTGTTAGATCGTTTTCCTGAAATCGATTTTTCATTTGTATTTCATTGTATTTTTTTTGTTGTATTGTTTCCTGTAGCGTATTTTCCCGTTCAGTTTTATATTTTGTATCGTAGTTTTTTGTACGTTATATTCATAATCGCTAATATTCTTGGTCGCATTTTTTACCAATCGTGTATTTCCTAAGCGCATTTATTCTCGATAGCCTATTTTCCTTAGCACTAATATTTCCAATATCTGTTTTCCCTGATAGTGCATTTTCTAGACGCCTTTATTCTTGATAGCTTATTTTGATATTCATTAATGCATGTACAGTGTTATATTGTTATATTATTTTTACTTTCCTTTTGCGTAGCGAGTCGTACATGAGCCTTATATTATTGTTTGAGCCCACTGTACCGACTACGGCTAAATTGGCCAATGTCTCTTCGGAATAATAGTTGCAGTTTTTTTAAGAACATTACAGCCCATTTGACGAGACCTGGCGACCTTTACCAATTCACACCACACCACCACATGGAAACACCTTCAACAGATCAGTAGTCCACTTCAGGAGACCGTCCGACTACCTTCACCAGGTCATCAGTTCACCCGGGGATAGCTCCCGGTGGCCTTCATCAGGTCGTCAGTCCACATAGCTAGAGCTTCCTGTGACCTTCATCAGGTCATTAGTTCAGCTGACAAGACCTTCCGGTGACCTTCATTTTGATATTATTTGGTGATTCAGTTTAGGTGATAGATCTCCTATTTTAAGAACGTATATTACATTAATATCATATAATTGATAAAGATATACCCTTTTAAGGGTTCTGTAGTCAACAAGGAACCCTTATCATCATCATCATCATCATCATCTCAGTTATAGGACGTCCACTGCTGAACATAGGCCTCCCCTTTGGACTTCCATATATACCGGTTGGAAGCGACCTGCATCCAGCGCCTTCCGCAATAAACCCTTAAACAATTAACCCTTATAGTTAGCCTTATATGTCCGTCCGTCCGTCTGTCCGCAGATTAGCTCAGAGACCCGTGTGTTCGTCCCCTTTTTTCTACACATTAGTCACACTGACAAAGTGGTAGAATAAAATTCTGGTCTGGTGTTTTAAAAGGTCTGGTAATTTTTATTATTTTATATTTTACTTTAAGCCGCGTCTGTTTGTAAGACTGTTCGAAACATCCTCTGTAAGCCATATATAAATTGCTCTTCCTCGAGAAACAGATTTGACTAGATATCTGAAGGAAAAAATGCGTAAGGGTAAAAACTCATACAGAATTCTTGATAATGAAAAAAAAATACGACAAGATAAAAAGCTAAAGTGAATTTTTACGATTATGAAAACTAATCACTGCGAAAGTATACTTCAGAAAACAATTGCGATTAGGAAATAATGCGACTAGAAACATTTACCACAATTAAAATAAAATACTGACTTTATATGCGTTTTAACAAAAAACTGAATGGGAAAATACGCTACAGGAATATTTACTACAATGAAATATCGATTTTGGGAAAACGATCTAACAAATCAAACAAGCATACATACTTTAATTTATATACAAAATAATAGTAACAGTACTATAAAATTTAGGTAACCTATTTGAATCACAAATCGTGCCGCAAGCCAACGGTAGTCAGGTAATAATGAAGGCAAGGATTGTAAAGATTTTCTTGGAATTCTTCAGCCAGAAAATGTAAATACGGTTTTGCATAAATATTTCATAGTTTTAATAATGAACAGCTTGAAATTTCTTTGAACTTAAAATTACCATTTCCTAGGGTTAGCGGCTGACTTAATGCCAACTGATTTAACTTCGGCATACTTTGCTCCAGGTGACTTGAATAAACGAAAGAAGCTTATTATTTTTACTTTTGCTTTTTAATAAACTACATAATTAATAATATACCGGGTGAGCAATCCAAATGGGTCAGTATGGCGGTTTTGGAAACCATAACAGATAGCGAAATCTTGGCTTAGGAACCATGACGTTGATTTTAGTAAAAAGAAAAACTGCATTCATATACTTACAAAAATACGTGTAGGTACTCGGCCCAGGAATCGAACCTGGACTTTTTGAAAAATTAAATTTCGTTATTTTCCTTTGAATATCGGTTATGTAGCTCTTAAATAGTAAATGTTACTAAGAAACATGATATCTAAAACTAATAAAATGCATTGTTTTTAAACAACGAAGTTTTATTTTTCAATATTTCAGGGCCGCTGCCGGCCCTTTGACTTTGTATGGGGAAGTTTTAATATTGTTTAAGTAATTGAACAAAAACACAACAAAAAGATAATTATTTTATTTCAGTAAATGTTCAAAATGGTAACCATTTTCCTGGATGCAAAGATTAGTTCTATTGGGTAACGATTTCATTATTGCATTTCGTATTTGTGGGGTGTATCTGTGTTAAGATATTTTCTAAGGCTATTGTTAAATCTTCTACAGTATCGTAATTTGATTTGTAAAGTTCATCTTTGACATAACCCCATAAGAAATAATCCAGTGGTGTGATGTCAGGCGATCTTGCGGGCCATTTAATGGGGCCATTTGTACCAATCCAGTTATTTAGAAAATGATCATTGAGGAAGTTTTTCGCAATTTGACTGTTATGTGCCGGGGCTCCATCTTGTTGAAAATAAATATTTGAAATGAATTCCTCTCGCATTTCCAGTATAATTTCAACAAGGTCTTCTAAAATTTCGATGTATTTAAATCTATCCAATCGCCCATCATAGATCTTAAACATCAAAACTATTATGTAAAAGTCCAACCCAACAGTTAAATGAAAATCTTACTTGGTGTCGCCCTTCGTGGATCCGCAGGGGATTTTGTCGTGACCAAAAATGGTGATTTTTGCGATTGTACATACCATTATTTGAAAACTGAGTCTCATCAGAAAATATTATAAACTCCAAGAAGTGTCGATTTGTGTTTATTTTTTCCTTTAACCAGTTACAAAATTCGAGCCGTCTGATGTCATCGCCTAGATGCAAGGTCTGAACCAAATGTGCATTGCGGTAACACTTGTACTTGTATTTTTTCAAAATATTACGTACGGTACCGTACGAAATGTCTGGGATATCGCGTACAGCATCTCGAATTGAAGCATCAGGAGCTGCCTCGAAGTAAGTCAAAATGGCTATCTCAACATTAATATCACATGTTCGTGGTTTCTTCTGCTTTTTCCTTGTGAAACTACCGTAAGAACTCAAATTGTTTATAAGTTTTGAAAATATATTTCTTGTAGGTATAATACGTAACGGATTTTATTTATTTTATTTTATTTATTTATTAGGTTTGCCAACAGGTACAGGCTTCCAATAGACCTAAATGTTCTTCATTAGTAAAACGCATTTTCCAAACACGCACATAACACAACAATTATGTGAAAGTTATTTAAAATTGACAAGGCAGTTTTAAAAAGGCTCGATGATTTAAAACACAACATTCATTCCAATTCAAATTATTAAATAAGTTGGCACGCCCGCTGAACGAATGCGTTCTAATTTCAAATAATTTGTAATTGTTAGAACCTGTGAAACAGGCCCTTAATATGCTGGTTGTAGATAAGATATGCATAAGTGGTCTATTCAGATAAACGATTTATAATGATAACCGGAATCATATTAATGACGATATTTTGCAAAATATTTAAATTGTGGGCATTTCAGTCTAATATTTACATAAGATTTCGTTCGATTACTTAAACAATATTAAAACTTCCCCATACAAAGTCAAAGGGCCGGCGGCGGCACTGAAGTATTGAAAAATAAAACTTCGTTGTTTAAAAACAATGCATTTTATTAGTTTTAGATATCATGTTTCTTAGTAACATTTACTATTTAAGAGCTACATAACCGATATTCAAAGGAAAATAACGAAATTTAATTTTTCAAAAAGTCCAGGTTCGATTCCTGGGCCGAGTACACGTATTTTTGTAAGTATATGAATGCAGTTTTTCTTTTTACTAAAATCAACGTCATGGTTCCTAAGCCAAGATTTCGCTATCTGTTATGGTTTCCAAAACCTCCATACTGACCCATTTGGATTGCTCACCCTGTATAGTTGAACTAAATTGCTAGGGTGGCATCGTAGCGCCATCTGCCGTAAAGATTTAGATTTCATGATCGGCACTATCGTCTCAAATTATGTTGAGAATCGATAGTAACGATGTGCTAAGCCTCAAATAATTACTTTTATTAACGTCGGCTAGTGTAAACTTAATGTTTATAATTAAGCAAAAAAAAAAAAAAAATCCGACTAAACCACATTTTTTTTAATTCTTCGCTTCATTCTAAACATTTGGTTTACGGTAGCAGACAGGAATCTATAATCCCAGGACAACAGTATAGACTAGGCGGTCGCGGAATAGAAGCGGTGTGGGACGGAGCGGGACTAAAATGGAAAAATTACATTCCTCAGATTTAAAAGCACTTCTTTTGAGCTTTCAATAAATTTATAATTGATAATAGCCACAGCCTGATTGGTTTATTTTCTCCACTCCTGTTGAGCCTTAAAGTCAAGGGCCGATGCGTGAGCGGGCATATTAATGCCGCATTATGATCATGTTTATCGAGCTTACTTGGACTGATGAGTAATAACCTGGGCCCTAATTCCATATACATATCTCGGAGACATTTCCGAAGTGGAGATATGCCCAGCCATCGCCACAAATTTCACCAACCCGGTCGCGTTAGCGGCGTCATAGATTTCCGAAGGAAACTTAAGAGGCCTTATTCCATTTAAAAAAAAAATCATATAATGACAAATATATTGATAATTTCAACCAACTTCTTAAGTGAATAATACTTTTCCCCGAGTTCTAGGTAGTACGAGTAACATAGCTATTTAATGCTTTCTTTGCGTGCAGTCGAAAATAAGTTGAAAAAAAAACAAATTTTCCTTGTGAATTTTGTCAATTTCGAGTAGTTTTTGAAACAAAAATTATCAATGAAAAATTCAAACTGTAGGTTTCAAAATATATACCAAAAATATATACAAAAAAATATATAGGTAGGTACCAATTATCCAAAACCATCAATATTCCGAAAACTATAATTTTATTAGGTTAGGTTAAGGTTAGGTGTGATTTCCTAAAAAATAACTAAATATTTTATCAGGACATAGTTTTCGGAATTATGAAAATTCGGAATGATAATGCATGAATAAAACATCGGAGTATTGTAGGGTACCTATAAATGTGGCATCGCTTATTTGGCGATATCTCAAAGTAAACTCGAATTAGCGCCCTGGTGGCGGTAGCTGCAGTCTGTTGAATGCGGTCGGCGCAGAATCAGTCCGGCTGGTATTCGTTGGAGTCGCAATCAAAAAATAAATGGGGATGAATTCATTGAGTCAGTCGGTCACAAAGATTTCGAGGATGGTGGGGAAATCAAGTTTGTGGCCAGAAAAAATAGCTAGCCAGCAAGCGACAGTCTAGTCCAGGCAGTATAGCTTGACTGAGCAAATACCGCACCCTTTCCCTGTGCTCGCTTAAACACGTTAATGGTTGGAGGCCGATGCGTGAGCGGGCATATTAATGCCACATTATAATCGCCCTTTTATCTGCATGAGGATAAATCTCTGTGCAATCGTCCTCTGTAACCTGGGTTTATTAATAGAAGAACACGCACAAACATAATATGTAGCGGACAATGACACAAGAGACAGCTGTTTAACAAAAAGGATTTTTTTCTGTGCTTTTCCTTTTAGCAAATGCTGGTAAACTGAATTAATCTGTAAATGGTACGTTGCGACACAAAATTCGAATTGAAAACTTCATTATAACTCGTATGTTACATTTTTAACTCCTGACCGAAAAATGGGTGTTATAACTTTAACATGTGTACTTGTGGGTATCTGTGGCATCGAAGCTCTCAAACGGATGACCCGATTTGAGTGCGGTTTTCTTAGCTATATTTGGTGAAAAAAAAGCAGTTGTCTCCAAAATGTTTAGCTTTATCTGGAACTGTAGGTATGCTATGTTAACTGGAAGTGACAGGATCTCGGCCAATATTTAAACTAAGAATTCAAAATTTTGTAGTTAAATGTTTAACTTTATAAATCCATGAAACATTGTAATGTCTAATTTTTTTATCTGAGTAGACCACACCACAATTTTTATTTAAACCATTATACAGAGATCAAAGCTTAAAGAAAAATTTCAAAAGGAGCTATCTGATGGAAGAGACCGCGAATCGAACCCGGTACCTCTGGATTACCGGCCCAGCGCGTTAACCACTTCGCTACCCTAGCTCCAGGTAAACTGACGAATTTTTCCTTATGCTTTGTGTGTTTAGCTTTAGTTGCATTTTCACCACTAAACGATGTGCTCATGACAACTAGCTACTAATGTCAGGGGTTGTTTAAATTTAAGTTTTTTTACATTCGCGGGCTGGAAAACAGTTACCCTCATAATGAACTTCACCCATAGGTAAATCACCTACGTAGACATGGAAAGGAGATATTTAAGACATATGCCATTATAGAACATTCAATCTTATACAAACGTAAAACGTAATTACAATAACAAAATGTAATTACAAATGTATTGAAGCATCACGGAGATAACAATAACGCGTGAATGGAAGTGCCACCGTACTGGAAGAGATTGCGGGGGATAAGGGCGAATCCCCGGATGAGTCCCCTCGGTTTGAAATAGAATTTTACAGCTCAATAAAGGATTCAATACCTTTAATGGAGAAATACTCGTTGAAAGATGGGTTCAATAGGGAAATTGAATTCAGTATGGGAAGTCACTGAAACGTGGTCACTACGATAAACCCTCATAAATAAATAAATATCGAACAACAAACCGATCTAATAATTTCGTAAAACAAACTTATGTTTTGAAATAACAACTTACCATTTGTTCCATTGATACACAGATCAAAGCTTAAAGAAAAATTGAAAAAGGAGGTACCTGGTGAAAGAAACCGGGAATCGAACCCGGTACCTTTGGATTGCCGATCCAACGCGTTAACCACTTCGCTACCCTAGCTCCTAGTTGCAATAAGAATTGTGGAGTACCCACATAAAAAAAAATGACATTACATGTTTCATACATAAATTTACCATTTGTTGTTAATAATTTGTGCAGTAAAGGTTAAACAAATAAATGAAATTTAATCGAAGTTAAGATCACAGCAGCGATTTTGTTTGAGCTAATTTTTCAATGCTGAAGTGATTCCGTGTTTTATCAGTCGCGAATGCCCATGTCTAACTCGGTTAGGGCTGTTGGATCACCCTAACGAAGTTTCATCGTAGAATGTATTAGACTTGAAAATGTTGATGAATTTAGTCTAGACTGAGAATGAAGAACAGTTACAAGACTTACACTTGATTTCTTATTTAAAATTCATACTACTAATAGCTACGCTATAAATAGTATAAGTTATAGCATAAGATGGGTATTCAATGGATTGTAAGAAAGCCCTTTTTGGGAAGAATGGGCTTAGCTCGATTCGCAGCTTGCTCATTATACCCGGTACTGGCGCCGGACAGCGCGGGATTTATGCCCGGAAGAGGCAATATCAGGCGCGCTAATGACGCACGCTAGCCGGATGTAGCACACAGCAGACAAACAGTACCCTGACAAATAATGTTCCCTTAAAAGTCTTCATTGGGAACGATGGCTCATTGTACCCGGTACATGTGCCGGGCAGCGTCCGGCTCGGAAGAGGAAGTATGAGGGTGTTTTTGTGTTAGCAATCTATTTAAAGTTAGCATTAGATGTGGAAAGATTGAGAGACCCTTGTGGGAAGGATGGCCGTAGCTCGATTAATTCATAATATAAGTACCCGGTGTACGCACTGGACAGCCGGGGGATATGCCCGGAAAACAGTACCATAATTGGGAAAGCTCTAATTCTTGAGGCTTGCTCATTATACCCGTCACATGCGCCAAACAGCGCGGGATTTATGCCAGGAAGAAGCAGTATCAGGATATACATATTCCTCAAATTTAACGCTAGCATGAGATGACGGAAAATTTTAAAGACCTTTGTGAGAAGGACGGCCATAGGTCGAATCGCAGCTTGCTCATTAAAACCCGGTACATGCGCCAGACATCGCGGGATTTATGCCCGTAAGAGGCGATATCTAGTACGCTAATGACGCACGCTAGCCGGATTTAGCACATATCAGAGAAACAGTGCAACAACATCTTTATTTCTAAAAAAGCGCATTTGATACGAGTTTTCCTCATTGATGAATGGTAATAAATGTTTAATTATAGAAATTTGCTGTCCGATCTCAGCATTGCCCTTGTGTTTTATTCAGAGTAACCGTTACATTTTAGTAGGCCTATCAAGGGTTAACATTGAAATATGTCGCCTAATTCTCAATGTTATTTAATGCAACTCAAATAGCAAATAACAATATTAATTTCCGATATGTACTCGTAGCTCTCTTAGTAAGGAGGTTGAAAAGACATTGCTCTGGGCATTGGGCGCGAGGAACCAATGCTGATGTGGTTAATGATGAAGAAAGCTAATCGCGAAACAAGGCGCATGCCTGTTCGTTTTAGATATATTAGGGAAATGTTAACTCGTGGATGTTTATAGCTTGAAATGATGATGGTGATGATGTTTAAAATTGAGATATCGAAGTGCCTAAGAACGTGTAATTTTTATTATTAAATGTTTAACTGCAGTACTGATCTTGTTCTATGTGCTGCGACGGAAACGCGCTCTTTTATCGGCGGAAGTGCTCGCGGAGCTATCTACGCGTTTCTTCGTGTGATGTTACGATTTGACGTCATTATGGGCGACAAATCGCGTCTTTGTGCCCTCGTGTGTTCTGCTGGCTTTGAACCCATAACTGTGACAGGGGTCGCCGAAATGGATATGAAAAGTGCTCTAGTGGTTTCTCGGAAAAAGAAGAGTAATGTTTTAAGTCAGATATGTTGAAAGGTGAGAGGACAATTTGCTTCGAGAAATAGTTTATCGTTTTCAAAAACGTTGTACATTATTCTTATTTTTAGAAGTTATTGGTACCTTAAAAATATACCGTGGTTAGACTAATATCTTTAATGTTTCTCAGATAAGGTAGGTAATTTTATCATCTTTAAGTCAACTCTTGGTTTTTGGTTTTAGCTAATTAATAAAAAAATACTTTACACGCTGGAATTCACTGGATTCATTCATCTTCAGTTTTGAAGCTTATCGGATTATGGGTGTTGAACATTAAGGCTAAACAAACTTTAGAACTATCCAATTGGTTTTTCAAAAATGTCATGGGTGTGTGAAATCTATTTTTTAACTCAAACATCCCTTAGCGACAAATTAAGGCTAAAATGATAGGTCATTCAAAAATGTTATGTTACGCTACGCGGGAAAAAATTGGCCAAGGCAAGAAGTAAAACTTTAGACAAACCACGGGCAATAATTCGTAAAGCACCAGATCGTATATTTACGTAGGTATTATATACCAAGTACCTGCGATCTGGGACATTCAAGAATTTACCGCCCTATTTAATGTACTATTACTGCACTGGCACTGACAGGACGAGTGATCATACAAAGCGCGTAACTAACGAGCGATGCTTCGGCAACTTTACTCTAATTTCTCTGGCTAATTTGGTGCGCGGGCGAAATGCGTTGTCCCATTGTTTACCGTCATTTGACGTGCGCCTTATAACCTCCGAAAAAGAGGAAAGTAAAAGTGACAGTTCAAGCCAAGGATATGCGTCTGATTGTACCATCATAACTACTAAATAATCTAATTTAATTAGATGTTAACTTGCTTAAAAGTGAGCTTGGCTGTGTAGATTGACTATTCTACTCGTACCGTACAAGGCGGGAAAAACTTTTTCATCTTTTTAATTTATTTTCTCAAACTTGCAATGAAATGTCGCCATAACGTGCGTTATTACAGGCTCAGAAGTACTACGTTTCGGACGGAACAACTTGAGAGAGCTAAAGGAATTTCATACAAAATTGAAGGCCGGCAAGTAATTCTTTTTTAAACATGGCGTGTGTTTATTAACAAGCTAAACAGCATTCAGCAAATTTTTAGTGGTTTATTTTTTTATTTCATTGCATATGTTTGAGAAAAGCACTATACATGCCTTACCTTTGAAAAGGGCTTGCCGGCTTCGTATCACTGTGCACTGTCCGTCTATACCTATTCGCCCGGTCTTTCGCGGCGTCTGCAGTAATGTACTATTAAGCTACAGAAAAATCTGTATCTATCCAGGAATGAGGCGGCTATTTCTACCTATAATTTTAATAAGCTTGTTGAAAAATTCCTTACCCCCTTGTACTCGAGGTATAATGGGCTCCAACTCAAACTTCAAACAAATTAACGTTTTCGCCGGTTGGGTCTTTGAGCTATCCTGATTGTGCATACTTTATCATAGTTTCGAAACAAACTGCATAGCCAACTGCGTTGCGTCCAACAAATTGCTGAGCTGAATTATTTTAGCGTGAATTTGTATTTGTGAACAAGTTTTTACTTGCAGCGAGCGCGGTATGATAAATATATGATGGGAAGTATGGGATCCTTTAGTTAGATATAATTATTGAAAGTCATAATGTTGTATTTGATATAAAATAATTTCGTATAATTTTGAAACCATAGTTTTACAGAAATATTGAAATGCTCAATCAGTCAGTCCCAACGCGTTCTGTTGGGTTAGGTTTGGTTAGCATTATAACAAACTTGAAAATACCTATGGTACAAAATTATGCCAAAAATTTTTTTATATATTTAATGCCAGTTAATATGGAGAGTCATCTTTGTACATCCGCTAGCCTAGCCATTTTTTTTTAAATAATTGAAGTCCTATTGAGGGTTGAAAGTGACAGATGCGTTGTCACTTTTTGACAAGTATATAAGTGCGAGTGTGACGGATGCCTTACTCCCAACTCTTCCTATTAGCGGGTTAAGTTAAACTCCTACACAAAGTCTGACTACTGGTAGTTAGGGCTAACCAGCCACAGTTCAAGTCATGTCTTAAAAGAAATGCTTTTACATTTATCAGACAACCACCACAGGCCCACTGATCAAGTTAAAGTTAATAAGCAAAAGCATGTTAATTAGCATTAACAAACAAGCAACTCAATTACTCATACCTCGACGTATCGCTAATAAACCTCCGAACTTCTCAACTCGTGTTAATAATAAAATAACCACACGTCCAACTTCCAACTTGGAAACAACGGAGTCTCCCGAGACGCATTAGGAGGGTGTCCGTCCGTCTGTCACGGGCCCGTATGTAACCTTCGCTCTCACACAACCCAGTATCACTAAAACATCTTATGTCACATCATCTTTGTATAAATTGTATATCTTTTGGCAGTGAACTTTCGCATTTACACTACTTCACGCATGTCTCTAAGGAAATGTTAAAATGTACCGTTGAATTTCGAGATGGTTTCGTTAGGGCTAAAACGCAATTCTATTGTATGTCATCGTGACGTTACGACGGCATGTAATATTGCGTCACCGTGCCTTGGAAATTAACACAATGCAAAACAATTTCATCAAAAAATATAAAAAAACATATCACGCTGATGACACAATTTATTTGATGTAGATAAAATTAGTTTCGTGTTAGTTAATTTCTACGTCACTCAGATGCTACATGGCATGTTACCACGAATTTTTTATTTGTATCACCTCGCATGACGTAAATTTAGGTGACGCCACAGAATACTTAATAGTACTTACAACATTCAGAATGGACACGCATACTCCCGCACAGGATCGAGTTATCTCACCCTGCAGGAGCAGCCAGTTGGCTGCGTAGGTTGTTACCACACCTTTACCACAACCACAACAACCACCACCACCACAAAAATCTTCACCACCACCACCATCATCATCACCGCAACCACCATTAACACGATCCCCATCACCCCAACCACTACTATCGTTGTATTTTGTAGTTGTGATAATTTCCTATCTTATTCTGTCATGTCCAACTATAGTAGTGGCAACGCTACACATTGTCGCAATTTTACATGTTAAAAAAATGTTCCATATAAACATGTAACATGTAGTTGGACCCTTAGGGCAGGCAAATTGTGTGCCTCGATTTTTCTTGTCTATGTTCTCCTTGTTTTGCATGCTTCACGAACTTAACGCGAATGCACGGAATGCAAGCACCCAATTACGTGGCCGAGTTGAGTACAGCAATAATTGTTCTTTCAAATTGAATTTTTACGTGAAATAGAACCTTCTATTTGCTGGCTGGGATGCTCGATAATGTTTTTTAATCCTTTAAATTAGAATCTGCCTTTGGTTTACGTCGCGTCGATATATGTGTCGTGATTTTTTATATTACGCATGAAGGCTGAAACTCCGTCCGTAAAAAGTATCCTATATCTTTGAATGTTCAGCTATACCTGTACCAAAATTGATTAAAATTCGCCCGGCCGTTTCGGCGTGATGAGTAGTAGAGATGAGTAGTCATTTTTCCAAACAATAAATAAATAAATATTAAGGGAGAATCTTACACAAGTTGATCTAGTCCCAAACTAAGCAAAGCAAATTACAAACAAGTAATTTTGTGTACCCCGATTTTTCTCTTCTCGATGTTCACCTTGCTTTGCATGGCTTACGCGGGGCTGGTGTATGCTTGAATTACATGCTTTTACGTTCAGCCCCAGTTACGTGGGTGAGTTGAGTGCGGAAAAAATTGTTTCTTGAAATGTGCTTGAAATTTAATTCGTATGTTAAGTTGTTCACTTAACTACTCCAGTAGGTAAGTACTTAGGTGATGTTGGTGATTTATGCATTTTTTTATTATTATTACTATTTGTCGTTTGTTTAGGTTCATTTATTTTAAGATTTTGCAAGAAAACTGTATATTGACACTGATAAGTTTTATCTTGAATCCTGACTCCTGATCAGAATGCATGCGTATTTTGTTGATATGTTGCTGAAAACCATTGACTCTAATAATGGCAGCATTTGTAGATTGAAAATACAGTTTCCATTTTTATTCGTTGTTATGCTCCTTACGCCTCTGCCTAGACATCTTATAATAAAATTGATCTTTTTTAAGTATCATAATATTATTATACTATTTTATGCATTATAATAATAATAATAATAATAAATTATTTATTTCAGATATAGTATCCATAGAGTGTTAGTAACAACGAATACTTAAAATACTTATAAATACATTAGTAATACAAACACTTACACAACACAAAAATTAAACACTATAACACAAATTCCGCGACACCTTTGACCTGCGTTATCCAAAATTTCTGGATGGGGCAGTCAAACCTAGCCGCAATGTCACTTAGGATGCTGTTGGAGCTCTGCCTAACCCGTGTCAACAGTGAGACAATCTTTTTTCTCATTATTGCTTGAAAACTGTCAACACGGGCCTCAGCAAACATACCCGATGCACTACACCACGTCGGTAGTCCCAACAGCATCCTAAATGCATTATTATATTGAACACGAAGGGCGTTATAGGCTCGTTTCGTATATCTAACCCACAGGCCGCTCGAGTAGAAAGATTGGCTATACGCCTTAAACAGCGTAACCTTCACATCAGTAGAGCATCGAGCAAACCTGCGGGCCAGCATATTACTGCGAACCGCCAACGCCCTTCGTTCTCTTTCTATATCCTGGTCATCATCTAGAGAATCTGTCAAGATATGACCAAGATACTTCACCTTATTTACAACATTTTGGGCAACATTATTTAATAAAATGGGAGGTACATGGTAGGGCTTAATTTTACCCGCTTTAAACACCATGATCTCGCTCTTTTTAGTGTTGTATTGAAGGCCATGAGACAGAGCGTATGATTCGCAAGTCGCAAGGAGTTGCTCAATCGCACTAACTGAGGGACCGAGCAGGACCATGTCATCGGCATAGCTGATGTTATTGACACAAGTACCGCCTATATAACATCCAGCATGCATCCCACTCAGCCTCTCAATCAGCTCGTTCACATAAAGATTGAACAACTTTGGGGAAGTAATTCCGCCCTGTCTCACGCCGCACTCCAATTTGTACACGTCAGACAAGCCATGGGCCCATTATGATCACATGGAATCTATAATCATAAGCGGAAGAAGGATATTTCGCTTTTCAATAATTTGCTGGGTGACCTTTCAAATTGGGAATTATAATAAATAACCGCTATCACCAAGCTACCGAGTGCATTTCGGAATTAATAGGTGATACTCTCGTTTTCGCAGACCCTCGAATCGATACCCGGATTGGCCTTTAAATGATTTATGAGCCGATATTGGCTGAGCTCTGTAAAATTGGCTCGTGAACGAAACTGTAAACCAAGTAAATTTTTAAGCAGGCTATTATGAAGAAAAGTAAATTAAAAATATTATAGACTGCAATTTTTATTTATGTGTCCTGCACTTAACTGAGATGACTGGTAGAAAAAGTGGAGGCCTTTGCCCAGCAGTGGGATAAAATTGTGCTATATGAACAAACTAGAAATTAAATAAATAGCAAACGAACTTAATTTAAAGCAAATGTTTTTAAGGGAATTATAATAAATAAATTATTTTATTATTCATTACGACTTTCCTGTTAAATTTTGTTGAGTTCATGATACAATTCCAGATCAAGGTCAATTTTACTGTGGTGCTAAACAATTATTTAGTGCCGTGACCATGGCTGATTTTCCTTATACTCATGTTTGTTTTTCTTATTTGTCATCACCATTATCTTAATTTCAACTCACGCCTACCCAGTGTTATGCAAAGGCTTCTTCGATTCCACTTTACCCAGTGTTGTGCTAGTTTAACTAAATTATTGTAATTTTATTCAGTAACTGTGCGCGCCCATTTTCAATAGGGTAGTTTAGAATCTAAATGCTAAATTAAATTCAAAGTACTAACTGACGTTAAATAAATTATCTGCCTCAAAATGCGTAAAACAATTTATATTAATACATGCTGATCTTATAGTACTCTGCAAATCCCACAAATTGTTTAGCGTAGAAATTGGAAAGTTGTTGACTCGGGGAGACCAGGGTGAAGCCGGGAAAACAGTCTAGGATAAAATCTTACGCGAGGTCACGCAATATAAATATTAAAGCCCCTTGCGCTCTCTTAGATGCATCGATAAAATATAAATATTTGACGGAGGTGATACAAATGAAAGATTGCGCTGCAGGAAAATCGTTTTAATTAATGTTCACTCCGACTTGGAAACTAACTTGTCTGGCAATCACTATAGCTTTCGAGTTCCTGAATTAATACACCGTGAAATTTTAGTGGTTGTTTTCCCGCAACGAAATGATTTTGCCATGGACGTACAATCCGTGTGTTATCTTTTTTTTCATTAATGTTAAGAAATGACAGATTTGCAAAAGCGTCGAACGAAACTCGAAAATGACCTAACACCAGTAGTTGCACTGCAGTAGTACGTACTTCTTTCAAGTGAATAAAACAAAATAACCTAAAAAGTAGTGCCATTTTTCCTTCATACTTTTACGGGCTTAGGACCGTCATTAAATACGTTTTACGGGCAGTTTACGGATCTTCAAAAGTAAAAATTACAAGTTTAGATCAAGCTTGAAATGATCAAAAACGTATTTAAGGCGTATTTGAAAAATGGAATCAACTTATTTACAATGATTATTAAATTGCCTTACCTAATTTTTAATCGTCCCGTATTCACACTTAAAACTTCCCGATAACGCAATTGTTCGTACTGCAATCCGCCACGTTCAATGCACAATCGGGCACGTTTACTTTGATTATAAATAATGACACAAAGGTAAATTAAGAAAGAAAAATTGAATGCGATCTACTGCAATCGAAGCGGGATTTGAACCCGCGACCTCTGCGTTTCCGGCGCATTGCTCTTCCAACTGAGCTATCCGACCGCTACGTCAATCGCACGAAATCTTTCATCCCTTAATTCTTTACGCTACTAGAGCGCCCTCTGTGTCATATATGTTTTTGAAATGCTTTATGCGCATTAGCCATACCCAAGGATGTGCGTTTTACACGCACGATCCCCAATCCCCATTGCTTTACAGCAAGTGCGAAGACTGCGAGAGAGATGGCGCTGTTCTAAATATTTGTATAGAATCTTTTTATCGATTCATATTTTTTTATGTGGTAATACCACATTTTATTTTTTATAAATAATGACACAAAGGTAAATTAAGAAAGAAAAATTGAATGCGATCTACTGCAATCGAAGCGGTAGATGCAATCTAATGCAATCGAAGTTGCAGTAGATCGCATTCAATTTTTCTTTCTTAATTTACCTTTGTGTCATTATTTTTAAAAAATAAAATGTGTAATACCACATTTTATTTTTAACACATAAAAAAATATGAATCGATAAAAAGATTCTATACAAATGTTTACTTTGATTGTTTTTCAATGATATTAATGTAACTATCACGTCTAACAACATCGAAAGCGTCCGTTATTCCCGCTATTAACGCATCACGAGTTTCGTATTCCCGCTGGTACACTAAGGCACTTTAGCTCAGACCACAAATAAAAGTCCAACGGAGTTAGGTCCGGGTCTGTCGTAATTAGCCCTGGCGTACAGCGTACAGCTGCACCATCGCGACGTACTCTAAATTTGAATATTCGTAATGTCGATCCATTTTACGGTGATTTGTGAACTCCGCATGCGCAAAACGAGGGTGGATGCGCAAGCGCCTGTCACGGGTCAACTGAAAAGAAGGGTAGCCGGCTACCCGCCGCGTCGGCGCCTTAATCTACTACTGGTAATCCCTGAGAGAGTGAGAGGGGAGTATCCGCGTTGCTCGCTGCGGGAGCGCCTTATTACTGACATGCTACGACTTATTTGTGCCTAATCGTGTTTACTTGTTTATTCGTTTATCTGTTTACCTACAATATCGGGAACTGTCATTTACTTGCAGTTTTAGTGCGTTACTATTGTTTTTCGCAAGTTCGAGTTCAGGATATTATTTTTGTATTTTTTTTAAAGACAAGTTTTTATTTTTTGAGTTTGTCTATTATAATTCGAAAGTACTACCGATACCAAATCGCCCTGCCGCGGGAAAACAACCACTAAAATTTCACGGTGTATAATCATACTTATTTCTCAACAATATTTACTAAAAGAAAATATACAGTAAGCAGCAAACGTAGCTAAGCATTATATTTAACACGCGCACGCTCACAATTATCTAGACAACCCCTATTCTCCTAGATTAAGAATCCATGTGCATATTATTTTGAGCATCTGGCGTGCGCACGTAGCTTCTGCCGCTGACTATTATGGTTATTTCTTTTTATGCTCTTCTACAAATGGTATAGCAGAATAATACTAAAAAATATTATCTAATGTTATAAAACATTTGCTTATAAAAAACGTCTAATCTATTACATACCTTAGTGATTTATTAAAATACATAAACGGCGTCCAAGAAGTCGAATAACGCTCGACATGTTTCGAATCGGTACGCGATTCATCATCAGGAGAGACGACCAGGCACGGCATGTCGAGCGTTATTCGACTTCCACGACGTGAGTAAACCCGTTTATGTACTTTAATATGTCTGAGACTCACGGTAGTTTTCTATGTAAAATGCCTAAGTGATTATGTAAAAATACTTACTGGTTTACCCTTGTTTTATAGACAAAAGTTTCATCGAATTTCCATTTCATCGAATTGTAATTTCATAGAATTTTTATTTTTCGGAAAATAAATTCTCGGACGCCATACAAATATTATGGAATGTTATAACATAAACCTAACCTAAAATCTATAAGTTGACATTTTTAAGGTTTCTGAAAAATTGATGACTTCCGAGGAAAAATATTTCTATAAAGTGAAGTATTAGGTGAAGTGTTTTTCTATAAAACATGAGAATCCAGTAAATATTTTTTGAATGGGCAGAATAATGCCTTTAAAAGGCTCTCAGTTGCCTTTTCTTTTACTCCCGAAAACAGGAAATTAACTGCGCATCGATATTCCACAAGCACTCATTTAGCGACGCGAGACCCAAACATTAGAAAATATTATTATGATATTTTAGCTCTTCCTTTTTATTAGTGCTAGTACTAAGTTACTGTGAATATTTAATATTTAGTTTCGTTTCAGTAACAGGCTTGGTTAAATTAAATTATAGTGGATTTGGCATACAGAAAGTTTGATTTAGTGTAAAATTGTGATTATGAAATGGTTATTTAACTTTTTGGCTGGCTGTTGATAAAAAGGCGTATTTTAATACTCAACTATATTTGATTGAAAATGATGAACAATATTTATGAAATTTACTTCATACATATGTATGTATCAAGCATGCTGCACTCTCTAACCATTTTATAGATGCCTTTCTGCAAAACGTTAGTGTTCTTAAACAACTATTTTAATTCATATGATTATACATAAATAATCCGTTTTATTCTGTGGCCTACCACAAGGCCCAAGGGCAGTTTTACATGTCTAAATCTACCGGCATTTCATAAGAAACTGAACACGGTTAGGGCCTTATTTCGCTTGCGACTTACGAGCGAATTTTGTATGAAAGCGATCACGCAGCGAGATCGCCGCGACTGATATTTGTGTAGAAAACTCGCTCGTAACTCGCAAGTGTTATAAGGCAGATGAAACTCTATACCAATGCAGATCAACCCAAACGTCGGGTGGGTTGTTGATGTAGCGGGGGCCCGTCGATCGCACAAGGAGCATAATAAGTAAATAATACGACGTTTATTCAGCCCAATTCCTAATTAGAGCGTGGTTACCGTCCCGGCGCTCCAATACAGCATCTGTTTCAAATTTTCGGTTTCTCTTTCAGGAAAAAACATCTTTGCAATTGATATCTTCTGGCTTGTCTTCTCATCATACATATATGCTAGTTTGTGTATTGCGAGGATTGACGTTTGGTTGTCAAAGGCGACGGTTGAAAATTTTATCAAATTTTATTTTATTTATATAAGTTAATTCAGTTTTAGAGTCCTTTTCGCTGTTTTTGCGATGAGTGAGTCAAGTCGAGGTGTCGTGAGTGATACGTCACTTTTAGAATGTGGGCAGCGGGCAGCTCCGTCGTGGCTATCTGAAGTGGAGTTTGATAATAAGGCAGGGCCTATTCAATCGGATATTGTATCGGACGCTGAGTCCATGTCGGATGTGCGGCATATAGCGGTGAAGCGTGCTTGTGGTCTGAGCGACGAAAGCTGTGGTTGTAGTGATAGTTTTATCACAATAGGCAGGAAACCTAAACGCTTGCGGGTTTTAGCAACCGCCAAAACGCAGCTGGAGCCGGACGGTGTGCCTGACAAGCTATTTGAAGTTTATATAGTGTCAAAAGAAGATTTACCGAAACAGATTGGTTTGGCAAAGTTGCTGCAATTTAAGGGTATAAAAGGAATTTTATCCGTCAAGTTTATGGGTCCACGTAAAGTTCGCATACAGTTTAACTCTAAGGATGATGCGGAGAAGCTTCTGGCTTCTCAGGGGTTTAACAATGAGACGAGACGTTCTTATGGTCTAATATGGCATGCTGCACTTATGGAATTATAAGGCAGGTTGAGTTGGAGGTTGAGGAAGACGAATTTTTAAAGAATATTGAAGGGTCTGAAGACATTTTGTCAATATGTAGACTGAACCGTTTGGATCATGATGGGCGTTGGGTTAAGGCTGAAGCTATTCGTCTGTGTTTTAAGGGAACTTCTTTACCGCCATATGTTTATGCCTACGGTTGCCGATTTAAGGTAAATCAGTACACTTTCCCGGTAACCCAATGTTCAATATGTTGGAAGTTCGGTCATCTGAGCAGGTTTTGTCCTACTACTAAAGTTACTTGTCCGAAATGCGGCGGGGAGCATGCCAATTGCGAAACGACTATTTCTAGATGCATTAATTGTAAAGGCAGCCATATGGCCTTAGATAAGTCGTGCCCGGTTTTTGTGAAGGAGTAAGAAATTCGCAGGATTATGTCTGCTGAGGGATGTATATATAAACGGGCTTTTTTGTTGTATATGCAAAATAAGGAAAAAAAGGATACGGATGTTTGTAGTCAGGATGCGCCATCTGTTTTTGAGAATGACTTAAGTTTTGGAAAGTCATATAGAGATGCTGTTTTGTCGAAGCCGTTACAATTTAAAGAGTCTGAAGATTCTGTCTGTCAGGCTGAGGGCCAGCGATCAGTAAGTCAGTACAGATTGGAGAGCGAGCCACAACAAGAGGTTCGTAAGCCGCGGAAGTCAAAAAGAGTAACAGATGTGAAGAGGTCCGAGTGTCTATTGGTCAATCAGCCTACTATTGAGCGGGCTGATATGGTAGATCAAAGACAAAATAAGGACAAGAAGAAGAGACGTATTACTTTTGAAAGGCTGGTTGAGAAGACGAAGGATATTTTGTTTTCTACCGAAAGTTGGGAGGAGAAGTTCAAAACGCTGTTTGGAGTTGTTGTTAAGGCGATCTTGGATTTATTTAAGGAAGGTGATTTTGTACGTTTGTTTTTGTCTAATGTAAATGGCTACGTCTAATACCAGATCTTTCTTGAATGTAATGTTCAATTCAATATTGGCGGTACCCTTATCGGAATCGGCTAAATTTGTATACAGTTTTTTTTTACGTAAATAGTGTATACAAATTTAGTTGTTTTCGTGTACATGTTATTTTTAAGTTTATACGGTTTATGTTTTTATTTATCTATGTCTTTTAGATGAATGATGTTGTGTATTAGGCCTGCTGGAGTTGGCATGTTCATAAAAATGATCAAAGCTCCTTAATTAATAGATTAAAAAAAAAAGTATTGCGATACTACGGTAGAAAGGTCGTATCTTTGTATGGATTTCATAGTAAGATACGGTTTTTTTTCCGTAGCACTGCAGACTGTAGTAACTAAACTAGCCGCTCGAGGGAGCTTTACATCACGCTTCCTTATTTAGTTACTACTCATGACCTCTCAAATTTGTTAAAAATGAATCGGAAGTAAATTTTCCTTGTAAAATATTGTAATTTTGCTGTATATTATACTCGTATATTAATATTATGTAAGTGCCTACCTTCTCTTTCTTGTTTGCAGCACCCAACAGGGTACATAATGTGATACTTAAACTATTTACTAATCATTATGTGCAATAAACGTATTGAGTATTGAGTATATATTTTATAATCGTTCTTAAGGCCAGGCGCGCACCACGATTTTAGTCGCGCGATAATTTTGTCGCATAAATGTAAGAAATGAGTTTATATGAGAGTGCGCGCACCACGATTTTCATAAACCCAGAAGTACGCTTATTTCTGCGACAAAATTATCGCGCGACTAAAAAAAAATCGTGGTGCGCGCCTGGCCTGAAGAGTAAACTCGAGTCGTGCGTCGGAGCTGACACACACACTTTTTTTTCAGATGTGGAGGGAAGTCAGATTCGTCCCCTGTGTGGTGGGAGAGCGGGGTGAAGAGGAGCTTTTTCTTTTTTTTATTACTTAACAGTTAAGGCTATTAGGGCTTGTGCGACATCGTTTTCGTGTAAAATAGATATCAGCTATTAATTTTTCATGTTATTTAAGAATCTCAGGAGAATCTAAGGAACTCATATAAAAATTTGGGTTTATTGCCGAAAAGGTAAAATCACAACAAGTTTTTTTTATTCAGAACGATAAATTAGTTATCTACTCTGAATATTTACAATTTAAAAAAATATAACTAAACAGCAAATTTAATGTTATTTTTAAAAATGTATACATATTGGGCACATCTGATACAAAAATTACCTTGAAAAAAATGTTGATGTTAAGCCTAGCCTGCGTGTTCTAGTACATTTTGCTAAGTCGCGAAATTGTGTACATCGGGATACAACCACCAAATTTCTACCACAGATAGAGTATTCTGCGGTGATTATTTTTAGATGTAGAAGGAAGTCAGATTCGTCCCCTGTGCAGCGGGAAAGCGGGGTGAATAGGACAAAGGAGTCCTCTTTTTCTTTTTATATTACTGATCAGGTAACGCTAGTAGCACTTGTGTCGTATCGTTTTCGTGTAAAACAGATATCAAGAATTCATTTTTCATGTTATTTATTCATAACACCATATAAAAACATGGTTGTATTTCCGAAATTGTAAAAATCACAACAAGTTTTTTTTATTAAGGGAGATAAATTTGTTATATTTCCTGAATATTTACAACTAAAAAAAATATTGCAAAATAGAAAATTTAATCTTGTTTCTAAAAATATATAAATATTGGGCACTCTTCATACAAACAGTAACTTAAATAAATTGTTGATGTTGAGATTAGCCCGTGATACATTGGCAAAAAAAAATTTGTTTTAATTACATTAATTTGTTTTTCTAGGACGTATATAGTAAATATTATATGTAAAAGCATGTTAATAATCATTATTTAATGTATTTAATGAAGCGACATAGGATGCGTTCGGAGATTTAAGTCGGTTACGCCGACGTAAAGATATATTTTCAGCTACTGTTTGTATGAGAAGTGCCCAACATTAATATATTTTTAGAAACCAGATTAAATGAACTTTTTGAAATAATAATAATAATTTGAAAATGTTCACGAAATTGAACTAATTTACCTCACTGAATAACATAAAAAATGAATTTCTGATAATTGTTTTACACGGAAACGATACCAAACACGTCCTGGTAGACTTAACTGACCAGCAATAAAGAAAGAAAAGAGGGATACTTGGCCGTATTCACTCCGCTCTCCCGCCTCACAGGGGACGAATCTGACTTCCCTCCACATCTGAAAATAATCACCGTGGAACACTCTATCTGTGGTAGAAATGTCATGCTTGTAACCTGATGCGCACAATTATGTTAGAAAACAGCGGACTAACAACTCTACTATTATTATATTATGAGCCAGATATTTCTTACAGTTACTAGGATAGCATGATGCATGAGGAAATAAGTAGGCGCTTTGTTTTGTAATGCGGCCGAACATTCTTATACTGAGAGTAATTATCAACCTTATAGTAATAGTTAAATGGTCGAAAATAAATTGTAACAACAAAAATCCGCTAAGCCACCTAAGTGGATTTTTTAAATACATGTACTGTATTAGGTAGTTAGCTATATAGTAGTTGTTTCTTACATAATTTGAGAATTTACCTTTGTAGGGATCACATGATATAAATTGCAGCAGTAGTCACTTATTTATTTCAGTATGGGCACAAACTGATTCGCGGTGTATTTCGGTGGATGGCGGGCTGTCATCTTTTCTGCGTGGCGGCTCCTTAATTAAGCGGGTTATTTGGGTTTCAGTGTTCACTGGTATTATCGTCGATTGATCTTCCTTTCTGAGGTAAACTTGTCCGTAACTTGTTCAACAGTGTTTAAAGATATTCCTTTTTTTGAGATCTCTGCCCAGAAAATAAAGCCTAGAGGCCAGTGGTGTCAGTTGTTCAGAGATGTAGATAGGTGTATCTGGACTGTCTGTCAGTCCGAGGTGTTTGGCGCATAGATTTTCTCGTTTTGAGAATGACACATGTGATGGGTGCGTTCAGAAAGTAACACTCAAAATGTTGTTAGGGAAATTGTGAATGGATATGATACAAATAAATATTCTACCGAGAAAAAGACGTTGTCACGTAAAATCTTCCTTCGCCCGTAAAACCGACTTTACAGGCAACCATTTTTTTATACTCAATAATTACTTTTATTGAGTGTAATAATTGATTTAAACGTATGGCATACGTCATGTCACATAAAACAAAAATGTGAAAATATAATTTAACATCTAGGTCCCTTTAGTGTAATAATTATTATATTAAACATTTGCAATAGCTTTGTAGAGGCTGTGATATGTGGTGAATATCACAAATATCTTGTTGTTCGATCCGTATTAAATGATACTTTATAGGAAATATTTATTTATTTATTTTTTCACATACTATTTACATAGCATTACAGTTACACCAATGCGCTATGAAACTAAATTAACTAAAACATCATCTAAAACAACATAAATCACGTACAAACACTCTATTGCCTAACGTCCATCACTTCATCATCATCATCATCATCATTTCAGCCAAAGGACGTCCACTGCTGGACACAGGCCTCCTCAATAAACTTCAACATTGGGCCGGATTGCAGCGACCCGCATCCAGCGAGTCCCCGCAACTCTAACCAGGTCGTCCGATCACCTTGTGGGTGGTCTTCCTACACTGCGCTTGCCGGTACGTGGTCTCCACTCGAAAACATTTCTGCTCCAACGGCCATCGGTCCTTCGAGCTCCATCACTTCGCAAAATCGTAAACATTCACAGCACACAGCCGCCCAACTCCATGCGAACAGATCGCATTCCGGTGCTGATGCCACATCAATATAACATCTTAAGTACGAACAAGTTAATTATTTATTAGCATGATACTGGACTACAAATAGTAGGTTTGTCCCCTAAACCTACTATTTGTGTGCGTTTGTCATCCTACAAATGATCATACTTAAACCAATAATAATACGATAACAAGCCAATAATAATACGATAGCAAGATTTTTATTTAGAGCTGATTTCTAATACTGAGTTCTGTTAATTAAAGAACCTATATCCCTTAAAGTACCTATAACTGCCAGCGTGCCTCTCTTTAAACTTTATTGCACAAAATACAAAAGTAAGAGTACAAATGGCGGACTTAATGCCATAAGGCATTCTCTACCAGTCAACCATAGGGCCAAACAGAAACTAGCAGTTGGTGCAGGATCATAAAAAGCCGTGGCTAAAAACCTAAAACGAGACAAGATTCAATAAGTTTGATATTAACAATATACATATATATTTACACACATATGCAATAGAATACACATACATAAATACAAATATATATAATATATATTATATACTATGTACCCCTGTAAAACACCATATAGACAATCAATCCTGAAATTCTTTGGAGAGATGTTTGCGTACCATGCGCTATCAGTGATCAAAATAAATAGAAAATTAATAAAATAACCTAATATTTATATCTTTGAGCGCGATTTAAACCCACTTCTCCACAACTCTCCGGGCCTAAATTTAATTTAAAAAAATGCTCAATAAAAAAAAATACGCTTATTACGCGCAATTATTAACGTTTGTTTTATGCTAGCAGACGTAATTAATGAAAGAACTGTATACTATACAACCTACTAATATTTTGGGACATTCATTTCGTTCATCCTTAAAATTAAAAGCAGGTAAATAACCGAGTTACGAAGATCCTTGTCTTGCTCCTTAATGGCAGTAGATGGCATTTGACCTCTTGTATCACATTTAATATAATTTATTTAAATTAGATGTCCAAGGGCTAGGACCAGACGAAACGTAAACAGCGTTGGCTCTTGTATCCATTTAATGGAGTCAAATATTTACCTAGTTAACTTTTTTATCTTCTCAAACATTAATATTATAAGAAATTGCCCGCGACTTCTTTGCGCGTACAAAAACCCGACCAAGTGCGAGTCGGACTCGCGCACCAAGGGTTCCGTACAAATACTTATCCCATCTTAACTGGCCGGGTTAAGTTAAGTTTGCACCTGGTATATATGGCGCCTGATATTAATGAGGTGCAAAGTGAATGCCTTTATCACTTTTGATGAATGATGGGAACCTAACTTATTTATTTTATTCTGTTTTTTAGTATTTGTTGTTAAATTGGCAACACAAATACATCATCTGTGAAAATTTCAACTTTCTTACTATCATGGCTCATGAGATTGTATCTCATTGAGATGTACAGTACCTGGGCGACCGAGCTTTGCTCGGTTATTACTATTTATTGTAATAGGGTGGTGTTTAGGTGATAATCTACACATAGTTAGTTTTTATGCCATTATTCGAGAGACGGCGGCGTCACAAAAAATACCCGAGAAACTGTGTTTAAATTTTGTATCGGTAAATTTTTCGTTTTACACTATTGCTTCATAAGTGTCAATAAAATAAAAACTGGAAAGCATAAATCTTATTCACGTTATCAGTATAGGTAAATTTTAGACATATTTATGAGAAATATATAAGACATATTTATGAGAAATATATATTGTTATCTCAAACATTAACTACATTTAAAATTGAACATATAAAAAAAAAAACAAAAATAAGTCACCGAGCGGGATTTGAACCCGTAACACTCGTTTCTTGCCCTCGGCGTCTTAACCTGCTGGACCAGACGGACAGTGGCCAGCAGGACAAAATTGGCGACCATATTCTGCTTGGTAAGAAAAACGCATGAAAACCCAAAAAACACGCGTTTTCCCAAACATAAGACTAATCTAGATCGATTGTTTACCCTCGAAATATACCAAATTTCAGCAAAATCGTTAGAGCCGTTTCCGAGATCACAGAAATAAATTTATATACATAATATAACTAAATATACAAGAATTGCTCGTTTAAAGGTATAAAATATCTCATAATGTACATATCTCATCAGCCATGATAGTAAGAAAGTTGACAAAGTTGAGAAAGTTGACAGGCTGTAGCCTGGTGACAAACGGATAGACAGACAGACAGACGGACAGACAGACGGACGGACAGCGAAGTCTTAGTAATAGGGTCCCGTTTTACCCTTTGGGTACGGAACCCTGAAAAATGTTTACCTTCTGTTCTCAACAGCGGTCTCCTCGGTGTGAGATGCCGGTAGATGCAGACATGTAAAAGTGCCCTTGTGGCCTTCTTACAGAATAAACATTTTGGCTTTGCAAAAGGCAATCCACAAGTAGGTATTGTATCTTCATCTGTGGATACATAGCTATCTATGTATGTTGGTACCAACTAAAGATGGTTGAAATCCGTCCGGCCGTGTTGTGGTAATGATATTGAATCCATTTACCTTCAAAATAACCGACTTCATTATTATTTTTAAATTTCAGTCTTCAGTTTACTTAATAACGCTGATTACAACTAAAAATAACTTCTCGTTTTAGCTTTGGTGAACATTGAGTTGTTTATCTAAAAGAAAACTTTTTGGCTAAAAATAACCTGTTTTCTTTGAAATAATTGAGTAATTTTGCCCTGGATTAATTGGATTGAAAGATGGATGGATGTCAACACAACTCCGTTTAAGGGATGTTTACATAAACAATATAAGCGCTTATAGGAGTACTGTACCTATACAATTAATGATAATGTATTAGTAGAAGGTTTGAAACGGCAAAGTGACCACGTTATTATTATAAGTCATAAATTTACCGCATCTGTAACACTTTTTGCGACTTAAGAAAATAACCTAAATTAGAATCTTAAAGCACCCCTGACACATTCAATGAGTGATATAGAAAATGCCACTAAAACGAAACAATTACAACATTGGAATTCTTAGCTTCAATATTGGCTGATATTTTCTCACTTGTTAAAGCTGTATATCTGGGTAACTACCGGCCTTATAAATAACCATGTCGATGATTAAAAAAAAACGCACTCAAATTGGGACTCATCCAGACACACAGACTGATACACAATTAATACACCTGTTAAACTTATCCTCTTTTTTGTCGGGGGTTAAAAAGTGTCTAAATATATAAATATGAGTGTAAAGTTTGAGAAGGAAGGCGCAAGACAGCGAGGTGTAGTGCCGCACTATTACGGCTAATGAAACCCCGGACTCCGATTACCCCGGAAAATATACTGCGTCGAAATATTTTCTCACTTTCTTTCGGAGACTAGAACTTTATTGAATACTAGATAGTACTTGGAACTTTGTCCCCGTAACCTTTCTTTTTTGTTCATCTATCGTTTAACTAAAAAGTTGTTTTTTATTTCGTGTTTTATTTTTCTTTTGTTATGACTAACCTAACTTAAGACTCGAATCAGAAACGAGGTCGTCGACATAGCTCAGAAAGTAGTCAAAATAAATTAGGTGTGACACATTTCTCGTAGAACCCAATGGCGTTTGGGCCAGAAAGGTTCTTGAGTGACAACCACGTACCAAAAGTCACTGCATGGGTTTGTCCATAACGAAGTAGACCGACGATCTGGTCAGGGTGGTGTGAAGCCGTTAGATGTTGAAAGGGTGATACACGACCGATTGCTGCACGACCTAAGACATTTGTCCAGTAGTGAAAGTATTTCGGCCGAGGATGATGAAATTATGATGACAATAAAAGGAGCCCCCGCCCGCAAGGTGGTCGGACGACCCGGTCAGGGTTGCGTGGAGTCGCTGGATGTAAGTCGCTTGTACGGCCAGGCAGAAGCGTATTAAGAAGGCCTGTGTCCAGCAGTAGACCTATGGCTGAAATGATAAAGAAGCTGACGATGAAGGGAGAAATACTCAAATTCCTCCAATTATTCTGCTTATTGACTAAATCACTCTTCCAATAACACAGAGCTTGTGTGTGTCGAGCACCAGTTTTCATTAAAACGTGTTTGCTGTCGGATTACTCTCGGGATTGCAATTAAGTTGCGATAAGTTGATTCTCGTGCTCCGGCGGTTTAGTGGGATTTGATTGACGGCAGCGTATCAGAAGACGCAGCGTGGGTGTGCTCCAACAGGATCGTTTGAAGCTGTTCGATCAAGGCGACAGGCGATCGATCATTAAAATAAAATAAATAAATATTAAGGGACAAACAAACAAACCTAGTCCCAAACTAAGCAATGCTTGTACTATGGGTACTAGACGACGATATACATGTATAGAGAGGTAACATCCATGACCCAGGAACATATAATCGAGTTCAGAGGTCGGGATTCGAACCCAGGACCGCCGGCTCAGTAGGCGGCTGCACTATAAACTGCGCCAACCGTGTCGTCATTTTGAAGGCTTTTGTCCAGCAGTGCAATTTTTTTTATGCTGATTTTGATGATGATTGATTTCCTGCTGATAATTATGAAATTATGATGATAATGAAAGGAGCAACAATCAAAATACCTCCAATTATTCTGCTTAATACCTAAATCCGTCTCCCAATAACAGAGCGGGTGTGTGCCGAACACCGGTTTTAATTAAAACGCATCTGCAAACGGATTACTCACGGATCGCAATTCATTCGCGCTAAGTTGATCCTCTTTGTGGTGAGTCATGGGGGAGGCCTATGTTCAGGAGTGGATGTCTGTGGCTCATAGATAGATAGAAGTTGATCCTTGTGCTTCCAGATTCCAGAGTCGTTAAGTGTGGTTTGAGTAACGACACCGTACCGGAAGACGCAACGTAGGCCTACCCCAAAAAAGTAGACTGACAATATGGTCAGGGTCGGTTAAGGCTGTTAATAGATGAGGGTGACGGACGATCGATCACTGTGAAGATTTGATTTTTGTGAAGCTGGACATTTTTTGGCTGATGATTATGAAATGATGTCGTTCAACTATAGTTTTTTCAGGGCCATATCAGACCTCTTATCATTGCATCATGGACTGTTCACCGCGGAGGTAACCGCATCGAGTCAAGCTAGAGGCAACTAAATATGAGTTCGAAATGTTTTGATGAAAAATTGATTTCAATTTCAACCGTAACTTAACTTAGCGAAATCCAAGTTGCTCAACAAGATGCTCTGAATTCTCTAAGAGACAAAATCCGACGACGATATCTAACGAAGAACTTAGACCGATATAGTACTAAAGTGGCTCCCGACAGGTGGACCAACGACCTAACAAGACGCGGCGGAAAGGTTTGGCCAGCAGTGGAATTTTTTTTGGGCTGATGATGATTTTGTCACTTGAGGGTGTGGTCTGATAATTGGCAATGTCTTTATAATCCTGAACGATTTTACGAAAGTAAAGCGTGTCTTTGAGAAATTCTATTGCCGTCAGGGGATTACGTAGATATGAAACTTCAAGTCATTTCCACAAAATCATTTCTGTTTGTATTTATGGTTCAATTGTTAAAGAGTCATTTGTCAAATCCACCTTACTTAACGATGTATCGTCCAGTTAAGTTAAAATAAATACGGGGTGTATTTCCCAAGTCAGAACGCACACTTAATATTTACAACCAAAACCTTTGTTACCGTTTCCGTGATTCTTCTAAATTGTTCTATTGAGCCTAATAACGATGACACCATAATCATACACCCCCATCAAACCCACTCCCGGGTTATTCGAGCGTCAATCCGTCAATTTACCTCCATCCTAATGGCGGATTGAGTTCAAAATAATGTCAGCCTTTGTCACAAATTGGACTCCAACTACTCGGCTTAAATCTGTTATTCTGTACCTTCTAAATGGAAAATAGACTCTGAATGTGTGGGTTAGGGCTTTTTAAGGCTGTATTGGAGTATTGGCAGGTATCGTCCCTTCATAAATTCGCTTGAAGCCGCCATATGTTGGCCGGGACCCCGCGTAACTCTTTCGGGCACAGATCACTCCGGGAGTATCAGTTTGCAAAAATACGACCGCTACTCTGTAGTTTATTGGGGCAGGATTAGGCTTTTAGGAGTAAATTTTATTACCGTGCGTATCTATTTTAGTTTTTTAGGAGAATAAATAAATTAGGTCACGTAGTGAGAGCGTAGGCTGGTTGAGAATTTTAGGGTGTTAAGAAAGTGGGATTTTATTATACAAATACTAAGAAATATACAACTAAAAGTTAATGTAACGCTTTTTGAAGAAAGGTTAAATCAGCAAATTTTTATTATAACAGTAAACCGTTAGCACGATGTTTCTTGGAAAATAAAGACGCTCAAGAAATCTTTAATCAAACTAATTATTTACTTTGTGATTAATTAAAAATACGTATAGTATCAAGATAAAATTTACTAGAAGTGTCTTATTTTACTTGTAATTTGGGATGTTTGGTGGTTATTTAGTGTGAGATAATTAATTTACACGGTGGTCAATTAAAATCGTGTTATTTCAAAATTATGTCACTAGTCATTAGGTATAATATATTTTTATAATTATCTAGGTCATAATTGCAAACATAAAAACACATATAGATATATCAATATCAATAATAAACATTAAACTAACCTTAACAAAATACTTAAAGAACTAGGACCCTTCGGTGCAGACTGCCCATGACGTTAGGCAGCATTCTCACACTGTATAGATATAAAACGAGATAAATTTAAAGTTGGAATTCAAAATAATTATAAATCTGCATCTTTGACATCAAAAGATATAAGTATGGCTGCAAAAAATATTTCAAATCCCGGCTTGAAATTCACCCTGTATAAAGGCGATAGCCCGCCCGCAAGTGGTTCGCGAGGCTTTGCATGTAAAGCCCGAACTTCTGAAGCCGATACCTGAGGTTTGGCCGCGCTCCAAAGGGGGCAATATTCCGTACCTATTAGTACTTGAAATATAGTCGTAGTTACATGGAATTACTTAACCGGCTTACAAAAAGGAGGTTCTCACTTTGTCAGAATCTTTGCGTTTTCTTGTCGTATGAAATATTACTTCTTAGTCTAGTACCTAATTATTCTTACGTAGGTATCACTACATAGTATAAAACAAAGTCGCTTTCTCTGTCCCTATGTCCCTTTGTATGCTTAAATCTTTAAAACTACGTAACGGATTTTGAAGCGGTTTTTTTTAATAGATAGAGTGATTCAAGAGGAAGGTTAATATGCATAATATACGCATAATCTATCAGCATTGCACCCGTACGAAGCCGGGGCGGGTCGCTAGTAGGGATTTTGTCACGATTTTGTAAGATTGGCTGATATTTATGTTCAATCACCATCAGATGCAAAACTTGAGCCAGTAGTAAAAAATTACAGCTTTTGATGCAGACCGTGCTCGTAAAATTGTAAACTAGAAGGCAATTTAGTCCGCGTAGTCAGTTAAAAGTGTCCTTGTTGTATCTTTAGATATTAGCTATCTCTGTGACCAAATTAGTTTAAAATCCATCCGACAGTTTCAGCGTGATGAGAGGAACAGACGGCGCTGTACAGTTTGCGTCGCTCGCCCATACAATACCTGCTTCGCATTTTTTAATAGAATCTTTTTAACAATTCTGTTTATTTATATTTTTTTTTTATAAATCTTGACACAAAGGCTTTTTTTATAAGCTTGTATTTGTGTCCCACTGCTAGGGAAAGGCTTCTCTCCTCGACGTAAATAAAAAAAAACAATAGTTAAAGATTTAGTGTGAATGACGTTACGATGTGATAGCTCAGTTGGGAGAGCACTTCGCCGGAAATGTAGGGACCCAGGTTCGACTCCTGCTTACATTGCAGTGGACTGCATGGCATTGTTAAGATATTTCCTGAAAAAAAATACCCTCTCCATAAAAAAACTGACTTTCGATACAGTTACAGAATAACAATTTTAGAGTACCTAACAATATAAAAACAACAAACTTATGACCAACTGAGTTTGGCTGTTGCCTAGTGCTATATAAAATATTGATCATGTTCACGTTAACTTGAATTAAGATGTGGTTGGACGTGTTGTTCGAAATTTGGAAGTTTATTACGAGCCGGCAGGCCAGTGGAGCAGCGAGTGGCAACTCGCCAGGGCACTGTCGACCACGGCGCAGGTGCCCCGGTAATGCTCTGTACTCTATATTACTGAACATTATTTACAATTGGATTTTCGTCTGCAGTAAGCGTGTAGATATTTTTTTTGATGATGTCAATCTATTTTTTATTGGGATCAAATGTCTGGGACTAACTGCACTTAGACTGCTCTAAAGTCAGAAATGACCGTCAAAGTTCAACATTCCTGCAAAGCGCTAAAGACGCTCCATGCAAATGGCCACCTACATTGTAACATCATATTGTGGGTTGTCTACTAATGTTTGTATGTATGATCATTACAATAAAACATCTATTTATTTATCTATGGGGGCAATCTTGAATTAAGATGTGGTTGTACGTGTAGTTCGAAATTTGGGAGTTTATTACGAGCCGGCAGGCCTGCACTGCGCTGGCCAGTGGAGCAGCGAGTGGCAACTCGCCAGGGCACTGTCGACCACGGCCCAGGTGCCCCGGTAATACTCTGTAGTCTATTACTGAACCTAATTTACAATTGGATATTCGTCTTCAATTACCTAGCTAGAGCGGCGTCAAATTAAAACAATTTACTAAATATTGTACGAGTATTTATTTATTTATTTCACGGCGTTTTCAAGATCATAATATAACAGGCATATGGCATTTAGTGACAAATAGGGATGATGACTGTACCCTTCCCATGAGTTAACGTGACCGTACTCGCTAGCGACTCCGTAAACGATTTGTATGGAGAGTTGTAGTTCTACAAAGTAAAGGCTGATTTAGACGATGCCAATTTTGAGACGCCTAAATTACGGCGCCAGTGATTACCGCACAGCACACCTCCGACCGTTTACACAATGACTATGTTCAGCCGCCTAAATCTCGCCGCCAGTCGTGTTTACACAGTGCTTTTTTTCAGTACCAGTCATTAGTGGCAGCGAGAGACGCGGAGGGGGGGTCACTGGCGCCGAAAAATAGGCCCGTGTTCTATTCCGCGCCAGCGCTGGCATGCGGCGAAAAAATGGCGCGGAAAGTGTTTATACGGTGCCTTTTCGAGGCGCCGTAATTTAGGCGTCTCAAAATTGGCATCGTCTAAATCAACCTTTACTTTGTAGAACTACAACTCTCCATACAAATCGTTTACGGAGTCGCTGGCAAGGTGCTGTCACACTGAACAATGACAACCATGAACTTAAAGAAAGAAACTTATAAATATATATCTGTGAAAAGTCCCCATCCTCAAGTTAAGCAGAAGGAATTTAAAAGATTTAAATTTTAAAGGAAAAGCTTAAAACACGCCAGAGAAGAGATTAAGCTCACACTATAATTAAAATTATACATATTATATCTTAAACGTTTACCGTTAGTTTATCAAGAGCTGATCATTGTGACGAATAAGTATTATAAACACTATCTGCCAAGATTTATCAATAGTTGAATAACACGAATTAGTGCCAGCGCCGACTCGAATCAATCTCAATTAGCGGCTGAAGTTGGACGGATAATGACGATTGATACTCCCGTGAGCGCCGGCAACTTGGGAGATGAAAAAAATATGATTACAGCTATTCTAGGCATCTCGTCCATAGCCAGCGAGTCGATCTAGACAATTTTTTCGTCCAAAAAGACACCAGTTAAATCAGGTCACGGATGAACAACACATACATCTTGATAACACTTGGTAAGATCTAATGCTTAAGGAGGGAAGGGTATCACCGGGAGAGACTGCCACCAACTAACTATTTTGGCTCAGTGACTCACTCAGGATCTTAGTTTCTGAAACGCCACACGCCACTTGTCCCGATCCGGCGCAGTTTATAACTAGCGCTTCTGATATCCGTGCTATACGCGGAACCGTAACTCCGTGTTCTTAGCTACGGCGGTACTAAGATCCCGTACTTCACGGACACGTCAAAGTTACGTAGCCGTGTCTGTGTTCGGCTACGGGTCGGCGGATCTCGGCTCCGCTCGGGTATTGAATGAAAGCTTGTGTTAAACCGACAACGTCACGGACGTATCGGATCCGCCTGTAATTAAGTCACTTAAGAAACGCATCTCCGTGTAACACAGAGCTACGTATCTTAATTACACGTATTCTAATTACACGTGCCGGACGGTCCAGATCTCCATTGCCGTGTTACTCGGCAACGTAGATCCGGCTACGGGTACACGAAACACGGACACGACCGCAAGCCCTATTTATAACCAGTTTTCAACTAAAGAAGACTGCCACAATCCAATAAATAACTAACTGTTAGTCTAACCCCATTAGACAATAAACTATGGCAATCTTACCCCACATTATAAAAAAACAATGCTTTGAGCGGAAAAAGAAACTAACACAAGTCTTTATGGACCTCGTCAATTCAACAACTTTCTCTAGACTGTTCTAGGACGCCGTCCGGACGCCGGAATAGGGTGTATTTTTAACCTATATTATGGTTTATATTTATCCCGCCAAAATTATCTTTATTATTGTATGGGGTTTCGGACTTCTTCATTATATTGATTTAAACGTAGACGATTTTCACGCATTATTATAGCAAAACGCGACTTAATAGCGTTCCAAAATTGGTCCTACATCATGGCTGTGATCATAGTCAAACTACGTCCACTAACTGAATCCACACGAGATCTTACATCTACCTGGTGTGACGTGGATACCACACTACCCTACCCTGCCGGTTCCGCGTCCGATTTATCAGTATGTTTTAATGGGCCGCTGACCATTGACTCTTAAGAGGGCGCCAACGCTTTGGCTAGCTCTCTCTCTCTCACTGAGCGTAAGCGTGAGCGAGATGGAAGTGGATGCTCGGAAACGCGGAAATCATGTTTTTTGAGTTGTAAGTATGATAAACGTGTGCATAATAAAAATAGTTTTACAGTTTTTGAGAACTTATAATTGTGCATCTATTAAGCTAAAAAGCATTGTTAAAAACGGAACGGTTTTGAAGAGCCAACCGAAAATATCTAAAAAAAGGGTTATTTTTGAGGGATAAAAGTATCGAGAAAATTATTACCAATCATGTTTTCACGTGACAAGATTGAAGAAAAACTGTTTGAGTTTCTTACTTCCAAGGGACAGATTTTTAATCACTACGGATGTTGAGATCTAGGATCATTCACCTGACGAATTTTGCATGGGTGGGCTCTTAAATACCTCATTTACTTTGTACAGCAGAGCTCTTGGTGCGAACATTATTCCTCCTCAAATTCACAAAGACAAACCTTTAAACCAGCTGGATTCAACGAGTGAACGAGCGAATGAAAATAGTTATTTGTTATACAAGGGGGGAAAGTTGTATTTTACCCGCGAGTATTTATTTGAAACACGAGCTAGCGAAAGGATCTTATGATTGACCACGAGCGAAGCGAGTGGAGTGGTTCAAAATAGAATCCTGAGCGTAGCGAGTGTTTCAATACACGAGACGTAAAATAACTTTTCACCCGTGTATAACACACAACTTTTCACCTCACTACAGCGAGGAAAAAAGTAAAAGGGTTTGTCCTATCTTTGAAAAATATCTGCAATAATCAAACAATTTGCCATTTATTTAAACTAAGGTCTAATTAGCTTTCATGTAGGTATTTTAAACGGGATTTTTCAGGAAATAAGCCCATGTCCGCATCTTGCACGGTTTTCCGTAATTCCACAAGTGTTAATACGTCTTCGTCACTCAATTCACTAATTTTTAATCACTTTTTAATAAAAAAACAAACTAGAAGAACTTACGAATATTTAATAGAAAAATTTTAAAAGTGTTGTCAAAAGTTTTTTTTTATTATTTCAAATGCGTTTTGTTCGCACTTGACTTACTTGGACTATCAGAACATTTTATCCGTGTTTACAACAAAAATTAAGATTAATGTTGAATGCTGATATTTATGAATTAAAATCAAGTTGTAAGACTGCATTTAGTGTTTTTACTCGATGCAAGTCAGTCATTGCGATGTTCAAAATTCAGCACTTTTAACGTTTTACGTTTTGTTAGATGTCAAATTTTACTTTAGCTGCGTTCAAATGTCAAAACTCTTTCTCCACATGTGGATAAAAAGCGATTTTCTCAATAGATATCAAACAAACAAACTGAGCTTGCCGAGCTAGTGAGGTGAAAATGAATGTCCCGCTTTGCATGCCGGAGCACGTGTTTAAATTAAAGTGAACGAATGAAACGCTCGAATGAGTGAATGGAAATAGTGGACGGCTACGAACAATTGCTCGTAATGATATAGACGGAGCTGTAGGGAATGGATGAATTTATTGAAGGAGGTAATTGAATTCAGTTCAATTATTTATTCACTGACAGCATGACTAGTAACAGGAAGTTATGTACAGAAATACTTACCCCGTGGCCCATTCCTTAAAACTAACATTAAAATCAAATACAAAATAATAAAAACACAAATAACTAAACCGAAGCGAAAAAGAAGTTGGTTAAATTTAGCTTCACAGTTGTTGGCTGGTGTCGATTAAAATAATTATACTAAGATTTTAAAGTTGCATATAAATTACTATACTTTTATTTTCATGCCTTTAAATAAATGAAAAAACAAAACACACAAAAACAAATAAATAAATGTCGGACAACCTCACACAAATCGTTCTAGTCCCAAATTAAGCTCAAGAAGGCTTGTGTTATGGATACTAGACGACGATATATGTTTTTATATGGATAAATATATACTTAAATACATAGAACAACCAAGCACAAATATTCGAGTTCATCACACAAATATTTGCCCTGGCCGGGATTCAAACCCGGGTCCGCCGGCTCAGTAGGCAGGTGTCTACAAACCGAGCCAAACGCTTCGTCAAATGCACAATATACACCGTTTCAATAGCATTGCTATTGAGTTTACATTCAATTGGAACGACTGAAGCAATGAATGGACGAGTGGCGAAATGCAATGAATAGCGAGGGAAATTAATGACATCAGGAAGTTCTCGTAACAATGCGATGTACATCAATGAATTCTCAATAAAAGCTTAAGTGAATACCGCATAAAGCTAACCTATTCAGCTGACAAACAGTAAGGCGCATCGTATTTTATAGAAAGAAATTCGAATTTATTTCGTATTTACAATTAATGAGTTGAGCTGTATTTTATATACTTTCCTTGGCGAGATTTGAAAACAAAGCTACAGGCCTCAATAAAACCTACTTTCTCATTTCGTACGCAATTTTTAAGATATATTATGTTAAATTCATAGTTAAGTATCCTTTACGAAAAAAATCTGACTGTTGAGTTTTTTTCGGCGTTTCTTCTCAACAGTTGTTTTCTCGACTCGTAAGTACTTGACCGACTTTATCTTGAACAGCGCTGCATCAAAATTGCACACGGCGTTGTGTGCAATATCTAAAATTATGTGGCATTGTGCGCAATATTATGATAATCGGATATTCTACATCGTACCGGACTACTTGTTTGAACCATGGTTCAACTAGGGCGCGCAGGCCACGCGGCCCACATTACTCGTTGCACCGATATGGTCGCGACGTGTCCGCAATACGCGCAGTGTCGATATGAACCGAGCACCGACCGTAGTGTCATGGCCGCGCTTTGAATCTTAACGAGGAAAATCCGGGGCGACGTAAATGTACTCTATATTTCATAAGCTATTGAATAAGACAATTTCTGGTTTTGAATTTAAGAATGAACTTGTTAAAATTCAAGAGGATATCGTTAAGCGGAAACTGAGTTATATAAAAAAAGAAATATCACGAGGTTTTATAGCTAGTACTTCTCTTTGAAGATTCATTCAGCAACTGGCTAACCGAGACAACCCTCAAGAGCCCGTTGTACTCGTATTAAGTATTACAGAATTGGAATTCCTATATGATTACCATTCGTGATTCGACTCCATTATAAGACCAGCTCCCATGGCGCCATATTATTGTTATCAAAGTTACGTAGAAAGTGGTTTAAATGGTTTACAAGATTTGACCCACATGCATTTTCACATACGTTTATTGAATAAGACAATTTCTGGTTTTGAATTTAAGAATGAACTTGTTAAAATTCAAGAGGATATCGTTAAGCGGAAACTGAGTTATATAAAAAAAGAAATATCACGAGGTTTTATAGCTAGTACTTCTCTTTGAAGATTCATTCAGCAACTGGCTAACCGAGACAACCCTCAAGAGCCCGTTGTACTCGTATTAAGTATTACAGAATTGGAATTCCTATATGATTACCATTCGTGATTCGACTCCATTATAAGACCAGCTCCCATGGCGCCATATTATTGTTATCAAAGTTACGTAGAAAGTGGTTTAAATGGTTTACAAGATTTGACCCACATGCATTTTCACATACGTTTATTGAATAAGACAATTTCTGGTTTTGAATTTAAGAATGAACTTGTTAAAATTCAAGAGGATATCGTTAAGCGGAAACTGAGTTATATAAAAAAAGAAATATCACGAGGTTTTATAGCTAGTACTTCTCTTTGAAGATTCATTCAGCAACTGGCTAACCGAGACAACCCTCAAGAGCCCGTTGTACTCGTATTAAGTATTACAGAATTGGAATTCCTATATGATTACCATTCGTGATTCGACTCCATTATAAGACCAGCTCCCATGGCGCCATATTATTGTTATCAAAGTTACGTAGAAAGTGGTTTAAATGGTTTACAAGATTTGACCCACATGCATTTTCACATACGTTTATACAAACATTGCAAGTGAATAAAAAGTTTGTAAAAAATGCAGTTCTCAGTTGGCTTAAGCAAAAATCTAAACAAAGATTATTCTGTAGTGTATTATTCTGTGGTAAGAATCCACCTGTCTTTACCAACGCCTGCTTGAAGCTAGTTTAAAGCGAAACATTAAATGCTGCCGTCGAGCATCGCTCCTCAAACATGGGAATAAAAGCTAAGAGCAAAGTTATTGCCTCTTTAAGTAATAAAGCGATAAAACAGTGTTCTACGACTGCTGCGGAGAACAAAAGGTATGTGTAACTCTTGCGCGACTGCGTCAGAAAGGAGGTTGTGTTTTTCGAGAATATGATCATCATCAGGGATTGAAAGACTGTTAACCGACTGATTATCCACTGCTGGATCTATCAAATAAACGTTATCATGACTAGTCATGCGGTGCCTGTATCCAGCGGACTACAGAGAACTTCATATCTTTAAGATCATTGTGGACTCACGTTCACCATCACAAATAAATTGAGGAGTCAAACACTTGTCAGTGTAGCTGATGGAGTATGAAGGTTTCTACATCTAACTTTATCCATATCCATTTCCTTGATTTCCCTATATAACATGAATCTTCTCTTTAATTTGTTTAATGTTACTTATTTTTGGCCTTCCTCTTCGTTGCTTTCCCTTAACCTTTCCTTTTATGATGTTATTTTTAAAAGCATCATGTCGTCTAAGGTGACCTAACATTTTCCCTCTCCTATATCTATAATATTCAGCAAATTCCTTTTTTCTTCCATTTTTTCAAGTAATTCTCCATTTGTAACTTTTTCCATCCAACTGCTCTTTTTCCCTTCACGTTATGTAATTTAAAAAAATAAGTCATTTTTGAAGCTAAGGCAAAAATTGTTTATTGTAGTCGCCACACGACACTTTCACAAAACTTAAAAATTACAATTTCAAATTAAAAACAATAATTCACTCTTTTTGTATTAAAAAGGTACTTTCAATTATCTCTAATACGACACCTTTAAAGACAATGCCGCTGAATGACAATAGTATTCTTGAAAAGCCTCAAGGATAAGTAACTGAGCTGTCACTTGGCCATTAACTAGTTCATTTAAGTTGTTCGTTTGAGATCAGAACCCAATAATCGAAATTAGTGGAACACGATAACGCTTTCAAACTCATCGCCTGCTGTTAAACTTTAGTTAGTTGGTAATGTTGGAAATCTTTTACTTTAATCCATACTGGTTGGATTGTTTATTCTGTAATAAATTAAAGATATTATGCTGTTTTATCTTTATGTGACAGAGTATGATAACGTATACTACGATTTCTAATTCAAGACCAAAAAAACTACCACAATGTTACCACTACTATAAAATATTAGTAAAATCCTTATTATTTATTAGACACTTAGATAATTTATTAATTGATAACTTTAACTCTATGTTTTAATAAAATAATTAGATATATTTATTATTTCATAAATACGAGAGGAGATAATAAAAACTTAAACATCGGAGATGTTTGGTACAAAATCTCGGTATTGTACTTGTAACACTTGAGGTATTCAAAAAATTTGGTGCAATAATTTACATGGTCAGATGTCATTTAAATTTTGACAACTTTGACAGTGACGTATCTGTCGTAGTTTTTTTGGTCTTGAATTAGAAAACGGACTTCCGGTCCGTGACTTAAGATGGCCGCATGCGTTTAGGTTTTGTTGTTCGTTATTTATTCATTTTTGTCGTTCAATGTGTAGTATTGATAGCGTATTGTGCAGTGATCAAACGAATGTGTGAATAGCTAATGAAGAATTCAACTTGAAGCGTACATAGCCCTTCCTGGGTCAAGGCCCGATAGTCCGTGTGGTTTTTTGTAAATCGCTATCACTTTACAAAAAGCACGATTTTATCAACTCACCGTACAACGTGGTATCAATGCTCTATCTAGTCGCCGAGTGCGATTGGCAACGAGACATTGGCAGTAATGGTCGCTTAACTGTGACCGGTTGCCATTTAAAAAAAAATAGAATAGAATAGAATTAGAAAACCGAGTTTAAGTGTAGTGGATATTACGGGCAGGCCCATTTTGACCATCCCATTTAACATACTAGCTGCACCCCGTGATGTTACCCGCTTATCTCACGCGAACACTACATTTTTGCGGGATAAAAAGTATCGTATATCGATGGAAAAAAGCGAGAACGTAGTAACCGCCAAAATGCAAACTTTACACCAGAGCCAAAAAACTTTTCGATTTTGAGAAAAAAAATCATAACTCTTTCATTTATGAACAAAAATGCTTGATATTTGGATCTAATTCATAACTTATGGTTTTCTTTCAACTGGCATATTTAATATTTAACAAAAAAGACTGGTTTACGACTTAGTGGCGGTTACGACAATTGAACTCTTTTTTTCGTTACGCGAAAACGCTGTAAACGCCAGAAGTAAATGTACTAAAATGGTGAAACGAGTATTATTTCCATAAAGCATAAATGCTGTAACCAGATGCATAATTATTTATTTTAAGATTCAATAATTTTGACGTAAATGTCATTACGTTCTTTATACGACTAACTGAAATGTGGTAAGTGTCCACCGGCAAAAAGAAACTGTGAAAATAAAACGACTTAAGTATCAATCAACTTTTATCAACATACTTTTTTAAAATGTTTCCAAATTTTAAATGCAGGTTTCTTACAAATTAAAAGCTCAGAAGCAACAATTACCGTCTTAACATATCAAATACTATCTAGTCTCAATTTCTCTGTATAAAAACATTACGAAAGTTACTTAAAACCTCCGTTGCTTATAACATTTCAAAAGGCTAATAAAATCTCTCATATTATAAAATCACAACCTTGTAGGTACTTATCGTGCTAAAAACAAACATAAATATTCTTAGGGTTAATCAGACTATAATATTGTTATCCGCTAAAACTAAATATTATAGGTAATGAGGTTTAATATTCCCGTGAAAACTTTAAAACTCTCTATATTTTATCTTCAGTTTTGGCATTAAATTGTCTAAAATATTTTCTTCGGTTTCCGCGACTGTCACACATTTAAATAAAACAATTTAAACGGATTATATCGCGTATATTAATTATTTGAGCCTCCCTGACGTTTCAATACCTGAGGCCCGTGAAGTGCAGCATCCCTCTGCAGTGCTGGTGTTTACAAGCTGGACTGCGAGTGTGGTCTATCATACATTGGCCAAACGAAACGTAGTATAGCTACACGGGTTAAGGAGCATGTAGCCGATGTCAAGCACCGTCGTTGCAACAGGTCTGCGGTCTGCGAGCATGTCATGGACAAACCAAACCATTCAATTAAGTTTGACAACACTTCAATCCTTGCCAGGGAGAAACGACGTTTTCCCAGAATATTGCGCGAGGCTATTGAAATCAAAAAAAATATCCCAATTTCGATAGAGAAGATGGTTTGTCATTACCACCGGCTTGGGATCCTGTTGTACATCTTATCAAGGATCAAGCAAGACACAAGACTGGAAACCTTGGGCCTCGAACGGTGTAAAACAAATTAGTGTTAAAAGTAGTATATATAGAGTTTTTGTTTAAAAGTATTTCATAGTAATAAATAAGGCAATCTGGGAGTTTTCTTTGGCGGTTCTTTCTCCTCAGTAAGCCTTTAGTGAACCGCTGGTAGATATTTTAAATAAAATAATAAATGCCCTTCTGGCACATGTGTAACTGTCTTTACACATTAGGCCCATCTGGCATGTATGAACACCTTTATTTTAAATTAATATTTACAAAATGGGTAGTTTGCACAAATGTAACTTTGACAGAGAAAAATTGTGTTTTTCTCAGTCAACCTTTGACAACGGTATCTGTAAAGGTACTGAAACGTCAGGGAGGCTCAAATAATTAATATACGTGATATAATCCGTTTAAATTGTTTAATTATATTAAATTGTCTTTTAAGTAACTTTTATCGATATAAAACTCACTAACTATTAAACCCACTAACTATAAAAGATGTTTTGAATGTAAGTATTACTTATTATATTATAAGTTTTCAACATAATTCTTAAACAATTGTTTGAACACAACTATCACCTCAATTATAAAAATATTTCTTTGAACTAATCTCACTGAACCATTAATATTTAACTTAAATAACTAGACGTTATATTACTATGGTACCGTACAAATTAAAATTGTTATTATTTATTTAAATAAAAACTCGGAGTAATTTTTCTTAGGCAGAATATCAATTGACATTAAAATAGGAACCTAAAAATTGCATTCCAATGGAATTCGTTTTCATAATAACATAATTAAAATAACTGTTCTTAAAAAAATACTAAAAATTCCACTCTAAAATGCATTGTTTTATAATAACACTCCTCAAAATGTTTGTCATAATTAACTCAAAAATCGCCCCTCTAAAGTAATGAAAATTAGTGGAATAGTGACTGATGGACATGTGCATTCTTCCAATCCTGACCTACGGAGCGCAGACTTGGTCTTTGACAAAAGTTCAGAAGTCCACCCTCAAGGTTTGTCAAAGAGCCATGGAACGCAGTATTCTGGGCGTAAAACGAACTGACAGAATTAAGAACACAGTACTGCGTTCCAAAACGCTGATAGCTGATGTAGCTCAAGCAGCCGCAAAGCTGTATATTATGTCCGTGATAAAACGAATGACGACAGTTGTCGCAGTGGTTTAAGCAGCTGCCTACTGAGCCGACGGTCCTGGGTTCGAATCCCGGCAAGGGCAAATATTTGTGTGATGAACTCGAATATTTGTCGAATAATATATTTGTGCCTGGGTCATGGATGTTATTTGTATTTAAGTATGTATTTATCTTTACCAGTATGTTCACTTGTGTCCAGAACACAAGCCTCCTAGAGCTTACTGTGGTACTTGATTAATTTGTGTGAGGTTGCCCGATATATATTTTTTTATTCATTTATGCCATGCGTATGGTTATTGTGAAAATAGTAATTGAATCAGGCACCAGTTAACCGGTAAATTTTAAATACTGTACAGTTGTTTACCGCAGCTCAACAAATTTAGTGCTTATCTGATTCTAGCCCTTGGACAATAAAGATGTGGACGTGACACCCCAAACTAGTTTGATCCGGCTTTAGTCAGCTTTTTAGGGGTTAGACCAATTAACTCTTAATGGTTGTAGTGAAACGTAGTAGATTGCAGCAAAACTTTCTTCTAGCGATTACAACCGTAAACTAAATATACATATTATACTAATTAAAAAAATCATTATTTTAAATCGAAATCAAAATTGAAATATACCTATTCTGTAAGTAGGCCACTTTACATGTCTGAATCTGAATTTATCGGCATTTCACAAGAGGAGGCCGCTGTCGAGAAGAAAGCCGAAAAAAATATTTTTTTCATTTTTTTTAATCATCATGCGAGCGTTTGCTCGTATCTTTTGATTGCCTTTAAGCTGAAGATAAGCAGGCAGATATTTGATGTTAATTCCAGCTTTATACCTCCACGCGTTCCTGAGAAAAAGGTCTCGACAAATAGATAGACAGGCACAAAAGTGATCCTATTTAAGTTTAGTTTTTGGCGATTGAGGCACGGAACTCTCAAAGCTGCCGCGTCCTGCGCCCCAACATCGTTATTTTCTTCCAACAAAGTGTAATAAAAACATTTTGCTGTCCTTTCAATATTAATAAAGCAAATAAATATGCTAGTTATGTTTTATCCCAATATTCATAATTTTCCATTAAACCCGCAACATATTTTACATCCAAAAAAAGGCATGTACACAGACTACGCACACCCACTCGCTCCGGCGATCGCCGATAGACTAAATCACAGGTCGTATTCACGAGCCACATCGCCGCGAGCGCACATTTTTATTGCTGTATCTTCAAGCACTATTACCCACTTCACGTTGTGTTTCAAATGTCGTTACTGTAGCTTGCTGTTAATTCATTTTCGAATGAAATGTAGTAAGCGTCAATCATAGATAATTTATTTTAGGATAATTGCAGTAAGCTTGGTTCGTAATTTTTTCACTACATGCATAAATGCTGCAACCGCCACGGAACAAAATTTCGGCAACGCTGTAACCGGCACACCCTAATTTATGAAAGAACAAAATTAGCGTAAATGTACTCGTTTAGAAAATTGCTACTATTTGGGTGTTTACAGCAATTAGATGTGGGCATCGTCAAAAAAATACATTCGTTTTGCAACGTAGTCCAGTTTTTTCTAAGCGTCGTAGAGCCATGGGACCCAGACCAGTCGACGCAGAAAAATTCGCTGATTCCGAATATGCAAAAAAAAATTTTTTGACCAAGTGGCGGTTACTACGTTCTCGCTTTTTGCCATCGATAGCTTAAATCAGGATTTTAGCTACCTCCATACCAAATTTTATCAAAATTGATCCAGCCGTTTGAGCGTGAAGAAGTAACAACCATACACATAAACACTCACAAACTTTCGCCTTTATAATATTAGATTGTGTATTAGGCCTGCTGGAGCTGGCATGGTCATAATAATGATCAAAGCTCCTTAATTAGTAGATAAAAAAAAAGAATTGATTGTTGATTACGTTTACGATTCATTGTCATTATCAGATTAGCTGAACTACTGGGCATATTTATATTATTATGTTCAAAAGTCATATTCAGTTCACAGCACCCTGTAGGGGCCTACCCATGCTACATCTTCTTAATCACTAATCAGTACCTGGTCGCCATTTGAGAATATTTCTTTGTCGTTTGGTTCTACGAGCGATATGCCTTCTACGAATGTTTTTGGTGATCCATTAGCCAATGCCAATTGTATCGGTACTAAGAATATCGACTATTTGGCAGGATCACCTTTTCTTCCGCCAATTAACCAGCAGTAACGTAAACGAGCCTAGAGTGGGTCTTATCAGGTTCAATAGCTGTTCTGTCCAATGTCCATAGCTTGTCATTCATTCCCAAGATGTGATACGAGCGTCGGTTTGGACTGAAAAATAGTAGCTGAAAAGTTAATATTTGTAAACGATTTATGCAAATAGAGGGCGATCGCTGTATTTCTCTACCGGAAAATACATTTTGAAACTGTTTTCTTTTACATCGGTCGAGTTGAAATAGTTAACGTCTCGAGTATGCTGTAAGGCAGCTTATCTGAGCTCTTTAATTTCCTTAAGTAGACTGCATTACGGGGATTGCGCCGCTCTTGTTTCAAAGACGTTTTCCATTTGCATCAGCCGGTGCTTTAGGTTGCACATCCACTAGTTTTATAATAAGTAATTATGCGATGAGCCACAAAAAATACATCAATTAGAAGTATTGAATTTTCTCTAGCATTGCTTATTGCACCATCAGTGGATTTTTTTTTAGCTCTGCGGAGCGAAGTTTCATCTATATGGTATACTACTTATTATCTATTACAGTTTTAGATTTTTATCAATAATCAATCTTCTATGGAGAGGGGTTATGATTTCAGGAAATATCTTAATAGCGCGATGTAGAATCGCCTTTTGTTTTGTACGCGGCGCAATCTGTTAGTCCGTATTTCTTTGTCCTATCATTACGCAAAAATGGTCGAACTGACGTAAATAGGTATGAGAAGCAATTCTTACCAGAATCGCCTTCTTGCTTCGCTTCGCTGCTTTGCGACCTTGCTTCGCTAACGGATATCGATACCGTTATGTCTGTTCTCACCCCTGTTTCAAAATTCCTCAGTCTCTGCTATAGGGATAGCTGGAGATCCAAAGATGGTTATAGGATTATTTTTACCCGACTACAGTAAAAAGAAGTTTTATGTGGACGTAGTCGCGGGCACATTGCCGACTGTACTTTCTACCACAAACGTTAATTTCTCCTCGATACCAATCAAATGAGTCCCAACGAGGGGGATTTATCTTATGCTGTTTAGGAGTTCCTATGGATTTTTGATTTGATTACATTTTAAGTTACAAACAACTAAACAAACAGAATTCGCACCCTTGGTTTTTTTTTTTTTTTTTTATTTATTTATTACACAGAAAAAACAATACATTTAATAATAATTGCAACGAGCAAAACCATACTAAGGTTTAACTGCCGTTGAATTCACTCACATCACAATAAGCAGGTATTAACTAGATAGGTATTATTAATAACGATCGGACTTACATCAGCTAAGGTACATTGCTTTAACAATTCGTTTACAGTGGTGTGGGGTTTCACACACACTTGTAAGTATGTTGGAATCGAGTTCGTTAAGAATACTCGGTAACATGTATTCCCACCTCCGTTTTCCGTACACATTGTTACATTTTGGCAGGACAAATGTAGGTAAGTAATCTAATTTCCGAAGATGTGCCGGTCTACTGGTAAAATAATGCAACATGTGACTTTGCGTCAAAAGTGGTTTTATTACGAAAATATCCTTAGAATTATGCGTTCTACACGGTAGATTTTTTTTATAATTTTAACTTTTGTCGTTTCTGAGATATTTTAAGCGGAAAACGACGCAAGTGAAGAGGCGACGTAAAATAATGCTACAAATGCGTATGCGTCCTTTTTTGACGTCGTTCCTGTGAGCGCATATCGGCGCGCGCGTTGTCGTAAAGTCAGATGCGTCGGTGTTACCGGACTGTGATCATGCGTTGCGTTTTGGATCTAAATCGGCGAGAATGGATGCGGAAAACGAAACCGGTAATGATAAGTACTTTTTACAGGTCAAGAAAATGATCTTGTAATAAACAATCATATGTGCACATACGACTGTTTGAGTTCTAATTCTTGAGATTAAATAGCCAGTCGCATGATCACATTCGACGTTATTTATCGATTTTTAACTAATTAATATTTTTTTTAACAAACATGTTAGGCAATATTGCCATAATGTTATAAGAAGAGTTTAAGGTAATTTAATTGTTTTTTTAAATTATGGTCGTATATTCATTTGCGTCGTTGTTGTACAAACTATTCATAGTCGCATCGTAACATGTTGCGTTATTTTAGGACGTAGTTTAAGATGCGTCGTTATCAAAAAGTTTGAAGGTATAAAAAAGCATGTTATTGTAAAAAAAATCTAACGTTTGATTAATATGTAATAACTAAATGCCTTACCTGTAATTCCAACCATTTTAAACCATTAAATTTATCGTATTTTTATTTTTATTACCTATATGAACTGTACGAACTTTACCTACTAATAAAATCTACTTATTTGTAGATCTTAACATATTTATCATATTGTATTTATTTCTATGATGCCGTTTTTAGAGAAGTGATTACTCTTTTCGTTATTTGAAGTTTCTAAAGGAATCTCGAAATGTTGGGACACGAGGAAATCTTCGACAAAGCGAACTTGGAAGAATCTGCTCTACCCGACCCTATCAGTGAAAAAATAACCTGTTACTACTTACTACTGCATTCATCATGCTAGCATATAATGTGCTTGTAACACTAAAAGCAAAAAAAGATAATAAGGATGCCCTGCTCTCGACAGATGTCCACCAAAACTTTTAAACCTAGTTAAATCTTTCCACGCACGATGCTGTTGTTCATGACAGCCGGACTTCTGCTTTGTTCGACATGCGGAGGGACTGCGGCCGAGTATTGCCACCGATACTTTTCGACATCTTTTTCCCTGCGTCTGAAGGTTGCATTTGGGAACTTTAGTTTAGGGGATACACTTTACACACAAGAGCAGAAGGGAAACTTTTTGATTTTTTCGTCGTAAACGTATACATAGATTCACTGTTATTTTCCGATGATGCCGCATTCGTTGCCAAAAATTTCCCAAGAGTTACAGATTCTTTTCGATAAGTTCGCACACCCTTGTTCTCTCTTTTCCATGTCCATTAATGCTAAGAAGACAGTTGTTCTGGCGCAAGGTTTTCACCAGCCAACTATGTTGTTGGATAGTGTCGTGTCCCTTGATGTTGTTGATCAGTTCCCTTATCTAGCAATCCCACTTGTCAAGCAATCTGTCACTGAATGTGGATATCGGGAACCGGCTTGGTAAAGCGGTTACAATGTTTGGGAAGCTCAGTGCAGGAGTCTAGACTAGTCTACTATCTGACAATCAAGAACAAAGTGTTTGTGTATCAAACTTGTGTTCTGAGTATAGTTTTGTGTGGAACTGAAGCCAGTACGTCGTAATCCAAGCAAGAAATAAGGCTGAATATTTTCCACTTGCGGTGCCTTCGTAGCAGTCTAAACATCACTTGGCGACACAGGGTCACGAATGAGTGTTGTAAGTCGCGCAGTTTTCCAGGATTTCTGCAATGCTTAAACAGCGTAGATTGTGGTAGCTGGGGAAGCATGTGCACCGTATGGATGTCATTCGCTTACTGTGTAACCTGAAATGTGGGGAGACCCATGTTGCGTTTCAAGGACTGCACTAAGCGAGCAATGCCGGCATTTGGCATCAGCCCAGCAGACTAGGAAACTCTAGCCGACGAGCATAGCAAGTGGAGAAAGTCTTTAGCCGAAGACTGTAAGACTGAGAAATCAAAGCTTGTTTCAGGTTTTAGCCGCAAAACGCGAGAGGAGACGCCATAATGAGAGGAGGGTTGTTTCACCAGCTCGATCATCTAACGACCCTTTATTGAAATGTCAATCTTCATCACCGTCACTCCCGCATCGGACTTTATAGTCATTCTCAATCTTAACACTGCCATAAAACGCTGCATAGTAAAATAATCATCTGATACAAATTTTAAGGCCTGTGATGAAAACAGTTTATGACTTATACAATTATTAGGTCTTAAAACACTCGTGTGTTTCCTAAAACTAAGCTCAGGTCAATGCTCATGTTTAAAGGCTTATCATTAAGTAACAGTTGTATATATTACTATCAAAAAGTTTAATATTCTTATCTATTCGTTTATTAAGTTTTATAATACAAGTACGGGTATTTTATAAATAAAATTTATATAGTGTTTAGTATGAACGAGTTGTTACTTACTAGTTTCAGTTTTTAACGCTTATTTTTTTTGGAGTACATATTATATGGAAAATATTATGTAAGTGATGATACCTTATCATGCCGATAAAAAGTTAATATGTATTAAAATTAATAACATTGTTTTATCTTCTTGCACTTAATGTGTTCTAGTAGCAAACCACAGTATTTTTACTCATTGCTGCCTAGTTATTTAAGTAAATAGTTCGGTAAAATAAGTTCACTTGAAATAATATTCATTTACAGATACCTAAATCTTTCAGATTCTATAGAAATATAATATTTTACACATATACGACCTCATAAATTCAAGGGTTATTCATAAAACAAAGACGTATGTTGTACATGCGTCACGTAGATTTTTGTAAAATAATGACGGATCTGCCGATACGTCGGCTGATGCTTGGTAATAAATAGCCGTATGTGCACATCCGTTACATTATTTTGAAAAATAATGCGTTTAATTAAATGGGACATAACACATTTAATTGATTACATTAATATAAACATATATGCAATAGTACATGACAATTCGACGAAACGCAAAAATGTTATCAGCAAAAATCACTTGCAGAATTTTTAAACTGCTCTCCTGTAAAGTACACATTTTGCAGATGTGGCTTTGTTTTACCAAGGGTGCGAATTAGTTACAAGTGCACTCATGTTCACCATTTCGCTGCGCAACCTCACACCACCCAGATTCTTTCGCCTGTTATCTACCGTTATGTATAAATTGCATTTGTCTTGTTTTCTTTTTGTATCCTTTTATTGGTGTGCAATAAAGTATTGTTGTATAGTATTGTATTCTTTGCACATATTTGTTAAATGCTTACCTACTACACCTTCGCACCTCTGCTCCGCTCCGCTACTTCGATAGCTGGTGGATGATCAGCCTTATAGCGTTTTTATGATTTCGCTTAAAATGCTAACTTCACATTGAAAATGCTACCAATTCTGAGTAGCATGAACCCAAAAACGTCAAGTTCTGGAAGAAACAGGAACTCGGTTTTCTTTTTTGAAAAACGCCCTTCCCATTATACTCGTAATCACTAAATTAGAACAAAAACCAATCAATAGAGATCTCCGCTGTCTCGTTGGGAAGGAAGTTCGATTGCTGTTTGTCCAAACTTAAATTGTATCCAACTTACTCGTTAGGGTGACTTAGCGCACGATAAAATTAGTTTCGCTAGTTACCACTAGAGGTACGGCTTGGTTTGCTTCTCTTTCCCACAAGCGCAACTTATTATAACGACTCCGCTGTTCGTCCGTCCGTGTGTCTGTCTGTCTGTCCGTCTGTCACCAGGCTGTATCTCATGAACCGTGGTGGCTATAGCTACAGTTGAAATTTTCACAGATGATTTATTTCTGTTGCCGCTATAACAACGAATACACTTCATTTGCATACGGCGCCATACATACAAGGTGCAAACTTAAGCCGGCCAGTTAAGATGGGTAAGTTGTGTTTGTACGGAACCCTCGGTGCGCTAGTCCGACTCGCACTTGGCCGGTTTTTAGTCAATTATGCGGCCGTGGCTGTCGCTCTCGTATCGGGCTATCCAGCCATCGTAAATGCCACACTTTATTAGCCGCTGCTTAACTCATCTAAATGGCCAATGATGATGACGAATTTTAGTTTTACAGTTACTTTTCGATTATTTATGTGTAGGTTTCAAATAATTTCAATTTATGTAATTTTTCAACCTTTAAACTAAATAGAAAACAAACAGGTTCTTTCTCTATGATTTCCATAAAATCTGCTTTTTATTCAGTAATCGACTCATTCGTAGACAGGAGGTCGTTAACCCTAAAATATTGGGAATTAATCAAAGGGCTCATTAATTATTATTCAGTATGTAAATATATGCAAAGTCGTGCGCACGTCATGGAAAATAAATGCCTTAATACCTATTGAAAGGTGTGTTTGAAATTAAATGTAGTTAAAAGCTTAATAGGTACCTATTCATAATAACAGTGGCTCTATGAGCTGTAATAAACTTTCGAGCCTTTTTCGAAACACTCACAGAGAAATGCTCATAAATATATGTAATTCTGGATTGCGGTTCCTTACAACTCGCGAAGTTCGCCGAAGTATGGGTTTCCGTGAAATCAGCATTATCCTATTTTCCCAACTTAAGTCAACAACGAGTAGTGTAGGCCTCTAGGGTTAGTCATATCAGCCGATAGCCGTCCTCTGCTGGGCAAAGGCCTCCCCGAAAGTTCTCCACAACGCCCGCATCCAATTTCTACCCACGATCTTAACCAGGTCGTCGGTCCACCTTGTTGGGTGCCTTCCAACGCTGCGTCTTCCGGTCCGCGGTCGCCACTCAAGAACCTTTCTGCCCCAGCGGCCATCCATTCTACGAGCAATGTGCCCCGCCCACTGCCACTTAAGTTTGGCCTAGGGTTACGTTTTCGATAAACTGGATCGACAAAGAGTCTATAATCGCTTGTCACAATTGTGCTTAAGGTGCTGGTTCGACAATTATAATATAATTATAATATAATTGTCGAACCAGCACCAGAATGATTACTAATCCCTTTCTTCGCTGCGATGTGAGAGAGTGACGGGTGATGCTATGTCGAGCGACAAGAGTCACGAAACGCAGTTGTGCTAGACGTGTGACCAGCCCCAAAATTACACGAGGACCGGTTGAGAAACGCAAACTGTGGACGAGAACAGTCAGAAATTCATATATCCGAACATCCAAACATCACGACGTACGATAGATTTTGCTGATTTTCCTCTTCCAGCTATGGGCTCCACTCAACGCCAATGTCTTGCTTAGGCCGTAAGTCCGTACGTCCGTCCTTAGAACCTCTCGGGCATACATTTAATATTTCCTCCCAACATAAAAACTTTCCGAAAGATATTACAGGCTAATTCCGATCAACAAGTCCTTAGGGTTATTGTCATGGGGCTTCCGCTACACCTTTTATTATCCATCCAATAACTCACACAACATCTACAAGCTTTACGTTTCAACCCTAAATTTTTATTTCAATTCAGACACACCAAGGTCTATTTTTCAAGTGTTTTGTATTATAATATACGAGTTTTTCGAGGCGATCTCATGTCAGTTGCTCTTATGCTCTGAGCGTGTGTAAAATCAACTCAAAACTCAATTTATATCCAATATGAGGGCTATCCCGTTCGATGGAACATCGCTTAGGGATATTACGAGTAGATGTGCCGTGCTTATCTCATGTCAGATTCTGATGTTTTATAATCATAAAGATGCATGCTGCGGCAACCTAGGATTAAATACAAACCCGAAAGGTTGAAGTATAAAGGTAGAAAAATGGAAAAGGTGTTGCATGGAAAACAAGAAACATTGCTAAGCAGAATCAAAGAAACGTATCTGAATAGAATATTAAGTAATATTAACCTTTATGGATATACCGTTTAGGTATTTTAAATAATTTAAATTGCAAGATTTAAGGTGCAACCACTTCTCAAAGAACGGTGACAGTGTTGTCGTGTACCGTCTTCACCGCTGCGCTGATCAAAATACGCTGATGCAAGTCAAGTGTATGAAAAGACGTGACGTACATCCGATTGCGTTTACGGTGCGTCGCCGTTTTATGAGCAGCGGTGTGGAGAGCTTGCAATAAAAACGGTACGGATACGACACGTCATAGCGTGAACGCAATATCACCGTTTTTTGAGTAGCGGTGTAACGCACCTTAATACTGAGGAAAATATACTTTCAATTCTTTCCAGCGCCAACTTAATTACCTCATCAATTATTCTACAAATAACTCATTCATTCGCCGCTAACTAGATAATTGAATTGTCTATTACTTGGTCTGTTTGAGAGCCAGGTGTACTATGCTTCTCTTCTGCCAAAGCCCCATGACCACAGGTCATAAGTGCCGTGTAACTTTAAAAAACTTACGCTCTTCTGTCACCAATGGCCAGGTGTACTGTACCTCCCTATACACCACGCGACCATAAGTAATAAAAACCGTGTATTTGTTATAGACTTACGTCGTACTGGCACCGACGGGCAATATAATGGGTGCCTATTTGTCGGACACACTAGACACAATTGCTGGAAGATTGCAATTTCGCATGGACAGTGTGGTATTGAGTTGACCAATCTATTTCGAGTTTAGTATATTGACTGTTAGTACAAATAATAGTTCCATCTCTCTCTCTTTTCCCGACTATATATCCCACATGGTGGTGGGGTCAGCCTTCCTTATCTTCCTCCTCAACTTCGCCCTATCCCTGATGTCGTCTTCGGAAGCATCGCATTCTTTTATGTCTGTCAGCAACACATTTGTCCAGGTGGTCTTAGGTCTCCCTCTAGGTCCGGGGACGGACAAATAAAGTACAACATTGTCGACGTAATCGGTGCGGCGTCCGGGTGTGTAAGTGAAACAAAGGATTTTTAAAAATGTAAAAATGCGTTTAATCCGTTAAATTTTAAAAATGTAAAATAACGGCACAACCGTTGCCAGCATAAAAAATAGGGTGTGGGTATTAAGGCCCGTCTGGTTTCTCAATTCGGTAAACGACCGTTACAAGTTCTAATTTTCAAAATTTTAAATTCGCTGTCCGTTGAGACAGTACTGCCCTGATGGTGGCCTTGGGACGGGGCGCGGCCGGTGGTCACGGACAGACGTGCAGATCAGCCAGGAACGGGCGGTGAAGGCGGAATGTCACCCACGGTGACTCGGCAGTTCCGGAACTCCTTTCCGTTGGCGTCTACAGCCGTAACTTTGCACCCTGGAATGTTCCACGAACGGTGTGAGAATAAAGTCCACAGTTCCACCCCGCTGATTGTGACCGTAAGCGAAGCGACAATAAGTACTGTGCGAGAGTGATATTATGATGGTAGTGCAAAGTCACAATCAGACGGAGTTACAAATATGTTGGTGGAGAAAGAAGAAAGAAACAAGCGTATAACTATTTAAACCAAACTGCCAGCTGATATTAATTAATATTAACATTATGGTTTAAATATGCAATCTGCTGCATAGTGCAAAAGGCTTAACAAAGAAAACATATTCATAAAAATAAATATGCAATTAAGTTCTTTTAATTAAAATTACACAAGAAATAAAAGTAGGCGCAATTCCATGTATCAATGCTGCAAGAATGTTACAAGGCAAATAGTAAGATGAAATTATGCACAAATAAGCTGAATTTAGCGTAATAAAACGGACACACCCTACTTAGAACTACCTGCTATAATGAAATAAGTAAATTACTCATGATCACTTACCCTATCTGGGGTTTTACCACACTCACAATAATTTAACAACTTCCTAAGGACAATTATATTGCAGGAATTAAAATAAAAAGTTAAAATTTGGGCAGAGCTCGCGCACACGAAATATGTCGCGCTTGCGCTGGGATGAACGTCCGCTCTTGATGGCTGCCCGTACAGAGTGTAACGTTAAAAATTTAACTAGAACCGGCCAGAGCGGCGCGGCGCGCGGCGCGGGAGGCAGGGAAGCTTATCTATTCAACGTCTTTTTGCGAACAAAGGATCGCTTAGGGTCCGCGCGGAACTAAATAAGACGAAACGAAAGGTTCATTTATTTACTTCTTACTATTAGATTATACTTATTTTAATATAAATGTTATAATTTGATAACTACAAAGTCCTCATGGAACTTTTACGTTACAATACCCCGTCGCGTCTCCAAGGATTTTATTACTATTAAAAATAAAATCCGCATAAGGTAAAATGAGCTTTTGCTAACGCTAACATAAGATCCATCAAACATACATCTACTATCAAAATACCACAGCAATTGCTTCACGAAGTCAATTACTGACGTAACAAACAACCGTTGGTTCCTAGCTGCATGAACTTGAAACCAAAACAAATGCTAACCCAAAGATGTTCAATGACGCCACGCACGATAACGCAATACTAAATAACAACTACCTAAAACTACCTACTAGCTTTAAGTCCTTGATATGCCATGTGCCTAAGTTTTTCCCAGACATATCCTGCAAAACGTAAACAAGGGGAGACCTCTTCTCAATCACCTTTGCCTTTATAAATTTAGGAGCCAACTTTTTAGAGAAATGTTTATCTTTATCGCTTAAAAAGTAAGCACGCTTCATCACTAGATCGCCTACGTTAAACTCAGCCGCTTTACGCCTAAGGTTGTAATGAACCGAATTCTTTGAATGAGCTTGCCATAGCTTCTGTTGTACGCTGTCAAAAACTGTTGACATGCAACCCAAGTTCTCCGTGTAGACATCACGTGGTAAAAACAAAATCTCATCTCCAATATCGTTGTCAGTAAAGTGGGAACCGCAAGTTACGAGTTCACGACCATAAACTAAGAACGCAGGAGTATAACCAGTTGACTCGTTAACCGAATTATTGATAGCGAACTGAACTTTAGGAATTAATAAATCCCATGACCTATGGTTATCCTCAACATAAGTAGATAAACAAGTGATAATAGTCCTATTGAAGCGTTCCACCAAATTAACCTGCGGAGTATATCTAGGCGTAAGATACACGTTAGGTACACCATAATTCTTGAAAAACGAAGTCATATTATTACTTGTGAACTGAGTGCCATTATCCATTAAAATTGTTTGTGGAATCCCGTGTACAAGAAATACCGACTCTTCCAAAATCTTCGTTATTACATCCGAAGTTGCTTTCTTTATAGGAAAGATTAAACAATACTTCGAAAAACAGCAAGTCACAACTAAGATGTAGTTATTCTGCTTCTTGGTAGTTGGAAGCGGACCCATTAAATCAACCGATAACATTTGAAATGGACGCGAACACTGCTTAGGACGACCCATCTCTCCCAGAGTCTGATGATTCTGAGCCTTGTAGGCTAGGCACTTGTCACAAGAACCTATAAATTTAACTACGTCCTGGTACATACCCGGCCAATAGTAGCGTAACGCTAATCGCTTATAGGTCTTGAAAATACCCATGTGTCCCGCCGTAGGCTCTGAATGATTCTGATCTATGACCTTTTCCCTTAGTTCGATTGGAACGACCTCCTTCCACGAGAATTCAGAAGTAAGCTCGTGCTTGTTCTTGGAGAGTCTGTACAAAGTATTATTCTTAACATTGAAATTAGGATAGCTAACAGAATTATTTACGCAACCGTTATAAATATTCTTGTACCATACGTCTTTAGTATCAGCGAAGGAGTCGGAAGTGGAAATCGCATTGACCGGAACACTACGTGACAGAGCATCAGGAATTACATTGTCTACCCCGCGACGATGCTTTAAGACAAAATTAAACGCTGATAGGCGAACTCCCCAACGAGCTAACCTACCGGTTGGATTACTGATAGACAAAAACCACTTCAACGCGCTATGATCCGTGTACACAGTAAATTGCTGTCCGTTATCAATGTAACAACGCCAATGCTTTAGAGCAGTAACTACGGCCAGGGTCTCACGTTCAGTAATACTGTAATTCTTCTCCGCAGCTGTTAAAGACTTGCTCATGTATGCGATAGGATGTTCTTTACCGTCAATTGTCTGAGTAAGCATTCCGCCAATTCCGTAATTACTAGCATCTGTATGTACCTCAAATGGCCTACTATAATCAGGACAAGCAAGAACCGGAGCCGAAACCAAACACTCCTTCAACTGTCGAAATGCAGCGTCGGCTTCAGGGGTCCATTTAAAAGACGGAGTACCCTTTTTATTTGAAGTAAGTTTATTTAACGGCCCAGCAATCGTACTAAAGTTCGGAACGAAACGACGATACCAAGTTGCAGTGCCGAGAAACCGTTTAAGATCCTTGCGACAGGAAGGCGTAGGATAGTTCAAGATTGCTTCGACTTTTTCGGGATCTGTACGTAAACCTGAGCTATCGACGACGTAACCTAGATACTTAAGACGACTGCTAAAGAACTTACACTTCTCTAGATTGATTGTCAAATTGGCTTGCTTCAACTTATCAAGTACACGCAATAATAAAGTCACGTGACTATTAAAATCGTTTGATACGATGATAATATCGTCCAAATATGCAAAAACCTTTAAATCGAACTCCGCAAACATAAGGTCAACAAGCCGTTGTTGAGTTGCGGGTGCATTAGTTAAACCAAAGGCTGTCCTTTTAAAACGTAGGCTTCCCCTGCCAGGAACATAGAACGCGGTCTTATCCCTATCATCCGTAGCGATCGGAATCTGCCAGAAAGCCTTTGACAAATCAATACTAGATAAGTAACGAGCGTCCCTCAAATTGTCTAAAATTTCCGATATATAAGGAAGGTTATACGCATCACGTTTGGTAACTGAATTCAATTTCCTACTGTCGAGACAGAACCTAGGCTGACCGTTCTTCTTCGTAACTATGAGAACCGGAGAAGACCACGCACTTTCACAAGGCTCAATCACATCCAAGGAAAGCATCTCATCAACCTGCTCAATTAAAATACGTTGCTTTTCCGGTGACAACCTATAATAGCGCTGACGAATCGGCTTAGAGTCTCCAGTGTCGATGTGATGAGTCATAAGGTCAGTTAACCCGAGACCCTTACGCTCAAAAGAAATATCCTCGAATTGCTTAATAACATTATCGGCAAGTTGTTTCTCTGTCTCGACCAAATTGTCATAACCTTGAATGAAGGCCCTAGATAAATCATTTAAATCCTTACGATTGTCATCCTCATGATGATTGTCTTTCGAAAGCACAATGCTGCTTAGATACTTCGGACAAAGTTCAAACTTACGCCAAAAATCAATGCCTAAAATCAAATTGTACTTAATGCCGGGAATAACGAAAGCCCTCAAAATGTGAAATTGGTTCTCAAAGTGAATAGGTAAGTTCATGTAACCAATACTATATAAACTTTGTCCTCCTGCGGCAGTTACTGCAATGCAATTATCAGTAATAACCTTGAAACCTTGCTTTTCAAAATGAACATGCGCATCATTTCCTAAAATTGTAATAGCCGAACCAGAGTCAAGAAGACCCGATAAAGTGTCGTTGCTAATTGTAACCGAAACAAATGGCCTATCATCGCCTATCCTAGTTTTTTCCAGAATTGTGTCAACTTTGTATGTGCGAAAAAATATGTTAATCGTGCTCAGCCAGGATTGCCAGTCCTCACTGTCAAAGTTGTTCTTTGATGAGTCAACACAATTCTGACTAACTAGTTTTTTGGAACCGAACCGTTACTAACTGAACAATCCGGGCAGTCCGTTACCTTAACATCTTTACGACCACATTTGTAACAGAAAATGTTGTCCTTGTTGGCGGTACACTGTCTCACGTTATGAGAATCGACCTTACATCTAGGACACCAACGAGATTTAGCAGCAGAAGTTCCAACCGCATGAACATAGTTAGAACTGGCATTAGCTCCGCTAAAATTACCATTACTTTGGTTGCTGACATGTTTATTTGTGCTGTTATTATTCGTATAATGACGATTAAACTTACAAAAATTGTGACTACCAGAGCTATTGTTAACATTACTATTGAACTGTTTCGGCTTAACTTGACTACCAACATACGCGAATTCAGGGGCCAAAGTATCAGACGATGGTCTCGGAGGTTCTTTGAAATAAGCAAGCCGTGATTGAATGTCTTCGTAATTACGACAAAGAGTTTTCAACTCGTCTATGCTATTAATCTGAGAAACGCAGGATAATGTGCTCGCGTAACAAGGACGAATATTATGTAGGATAATTTCCAATTTATCCTCTTCTGAAAGTGATCTCGACAACCTTGAAAACAACCCAGCCATTATGGAGAGATAAACTGCCGATACCGTGGACGCTCCCACCGCCGACCCATCAGCCGCTTACCTACTTTTGTGTCAAGCGAGAATTCAGAGTAATGTGTCAATTAGGTTTAATTTCTTTACAGAGAAAGAATTACATAGCATAGTAACAAAAGGAGTTGCATGTAAAAACACTTGCGATATATATGATACTAGAGACCCGTTGCGGCGTCGAACCGCCGCTAGAATATGGAATTCCGGTAGTGTTACAGAAAATAACTACTTTATCGATAAGAAGTTTTTGGGGATCGAAGAATAAATACTGTAAAAAAACACGTTAAAATGATATTTCAAAAACGTTAAGACATGCCAGGCTAGAGCCAGGCCTGATAGCCAACTGCCAGGTTCATCGTGACAACTTTTTCAACTCTTTTGTAAAAATAACTTGTGCATTAATGCCATGTGATCTGCTGATCTGTTTCACAAATAAAATGCATATTATTCGATTTATGGAAAAAATATAATTCATGACAATAGTCCCAAATCGTAAAAAAATAATTGACATATTTTCATAGGACCGAACATAAGATTGGTAGAATTTTAATTTGTTATCCTTTCTTCAGGACATACATTTATCGATTTGATCGATTTCTATCAATTTCCAGAAATAGCACATGAATCGAAACGACAGATTTGGTCACTCACTACGCAGGTTTTAAAAAGGAAATCATGGAGTGCGTAACTGTTTATGTATTCATTTATAATCGTAAATACTTCAAAATATTGATAGTAAAAAATGTTACATAAACTCAATTGTATGTAATAGAGAGTAAATAACGGTTATAGAATACACGAAAAACCACTATTATCAATGCTTGTTTTTTTTTTATGAAATTCAATAGATCGTGCAAATTTTCTTAATATGGGTGCTGCCATGTCATCATCATCAATCATTTATTCAATAACAATTTCACATTGTGTTTGAAATTCTTACGCCAGTATAACTCTTAATCAAACCCTACTTCTAATTCTAATTTTAAAATATGGCTTCCATCATAGTTAATGATGATTTCGCCAATTCCGAGTTTGCTCGTAGAGCATGCCGTTGTTCGGTGAGGTTTTGCTTTTTGTAAAGTGATAGCGAACACCTTAAATACTAATCTAAATAAATTACTGACTGACAATACTCCACCATAAAAAAAGAATGTGTCAAATATGTGTAATAAAATAAATCCAATATATAAAACAGCTAAACATGTTTGAGAAAAGAATATAAGATATATTTTATTCAATAAATTTAGAGCTGAAGGCCTTACGTATACCCAAATTCCAAATTCAAACTTTCGTGTCTTTCCTCTCATTGAAATAGTGTCTGACAGAAGAGTGAGGGAGATGCTATCTATACTCTCAAGTCTATGATATAAACCTAATTTTAGGGTTCCTTACCATAGTCGGTAAAAACGGAAGCCTTAAAAAAATCTATTTGTTGTGTTGACAGCATAATTTGACAAATTTTATTTTGAATAAGAATAAGAATGATCAGCCACACGTCATTAATTCAAATATGATTTATTCTTGAGCGAGTCGTTTTTTTTTTTTAATTTGCATCATATGTAGGTTATTTCTACCATCAAGTTTCGCATGTTAGGGTAACATGTTAATTATTCCACAAATACAACTCGTCCACAATGTCGGCTCGTCTATATTCCCATCTGGGTCACAATGCCAACTTGTCCACACACCCAACACGTCCACATTGCCAACTCGTTCATATACCCAACTTATCTGCATTGCTACCTCGTCTATATTACCAATTCGTCTCCATTGGCACCTTGTCCATATTCCCAATTCGTCCACAATGCCAACTCGAACATATTGCTAACTCGTCCATATTCCCAACTCGTCCACAATTCCAACGCGTCCATGTTGCTTACTCGTCCACAATGCCAACTCGTCACCACATAAAATTCGTCCACATTTCCAACTCGTTCATATTCCCAACTCGTACATATTCCCAACTCGTACACAATGCCAAATCGTCCACATTGCCCACTCGTCTATACACCCAACTCATCTACATTGCCAACTCGTTCATATTACAAACTCGTCTTTATTCCCAACTCATCCATATTCCCAACTCATCCACAATGCCAACTCATCTATATTGCTAACTCGTCCACATTTCCAACTCGTCCATACACCCAACTCGTCTACAATACCAACTCGTCCTTATTATTAACTCGTCTTTATTGCCAATCTCGTCCATATTATCAACTCGTCCGTATTACCAACTCATCTTCATTGCCAACTCGTTTATATTCCCAACTCATCCACAATGCCAACGCATCCATATTACTTGCTCGTCCACAATGCCAACTCGTCCACAAATACAACTCGTCCACATTTCCAACTGGTCCATATTCCCACCTCGTCCACAATGCCAAGTCGTCCACATTACCAACTCGTCGATACACCAAACTCATCTACATTCCCAACTCGTCTTCATTTCCAACTCATCAACAATGCCAACTCGTCCATATTGCTAACTCGTTCACAAATACAACTCGTCCACATTTCCAACTTGTCCATATGCCCAACTCGTCCACAATTCCAAGTCGTCCACATTGCCAACTCATCCACATTTTTAACTCGTCCATATTCTCAACTCGACGATACACCCAACTCGTCTACAATACAAACTCGTCCTTATTATCAGCTCGTCTTTATTGCAAACTCGGCCATATTCCCAACTTGTTCATTTTGCCAACTCATCCACATTTCCAACTTGTCCATATTCTCAACTCGTCCACGTTGATAACTCGTCCGTATTACCAAGTCGTCTTCATTGCCAACTCGTCCATAATACGAACTCGTCCACATTGCCCCCTTGTCCATGTTCCCAACTTGTCAATTTTACCAACTCATTCACATTGCCAACTCATCCACATTTCCAACTCGTCCATATTCCCAACTCGACGATACACCCAACTCGTCTACAATAACAGCTTGTCCTTATTATCAGCTCGTCTTTATTGCCAAATCTTCCATATCACCAACTCGTCCGTATTACCAAGGCGTCTTCATTGCCAACTTGTCTGTATTACCAACTCGTCTTCACTGCGAACTCGTCCATAATGCGAACTCGTCCATATTTCCCACTTGTCCATGTTCCCAACTTGTCAATTTTACCAACTCATCCACATTGCCAACTCATCCACATTTCCAACTCTCCCATATTCCCAACTCGACGATACACCCAACTCGTCTACAATACCAACTTGTCCTTATTATCAGCTCGCCTTTATTGCCAAATCTTCCATATCACCAACTCGTCCGTATTACCAAGTCGTCTTCATTGCCAACTCGTCCATATTCTCAACTCGTCCACATTGCCCACTCGTCCGTGTTCCCAACTTGTTCATTTTGCCAACTCATCCACATTCCCAACTCGTCCATATTCTCAACTCGTCCACATTGCCCACTCGTCCGTGTTCCCAACTTATTCATTTTGCCAACTCATCCACATTCCCAACTCGTCCATATTCCCAACACGTCTACATTGACAACTCGTCCAATTAACAACTCGTCCAATTAACAACTCGCCCATATTAACAACTCGTCCATTTTCCCAACTCGTCTATATTACCAACTTGTCAATTTTACCAACTCATCCGCATTCCCAACTCTTCCATATTCCCAACTCGTCCACATTTCCAACTCATCCATTTTACCAACTCATCCATATTACCAATATAGATACATTCCCAACTTAGGCACATTGTCATGTCGTCCATATTCTCAACTCGACCACATTTCCGATCCCGTCGACATGCAAGCGCAAGGACTAAGTTTTTTCTTGTAAAATACCATTTAATTTACCATAACTCATGCCATTTTCCTTGGAATTATTTTTTTGATGGACTTTAATCATATTTATAATAATCTATCATAAATTTACCTATTTGAATGACGTGTAAATTAGTTTTACTAATTTTTTTCTGCTTTGATTTATTGTAAAACTCGCCTATAAAAATAATCTATTCTTGAATGACGGTCAGTTTTCTAGTCTTTCGAGCACCAGTCCAACTCGCACTTAACCGGCTTTTTCTCCACCTTTTTAACAGGTATGCGAAAAAAGTTTCCATACATTTTAACATTTTAAAAAGAAAAACAACCTGGCAATTTAGAGCATTGACATAATAGCCCCCAATAAAAAAGACATTAAAAGTTGTCAGAATATGGTTACTGTCATTCATTGTCAAGAAACTGTAAAATTATTTTTGCATATTCGTACATGTTTTAAGTGTTGCGGATATTATGTTGCCGACTCAAAAATAATATTTCATCATGCTGAACAACTTACTACAGGTTTGTGAGCAAATCATGCTTATTATTATTTGGTCATCTTATGTCAAAATAGGGATCACAGGTCACGTGGTCAAAGTCACGTGGTTAGCGCACAGTAGTTTTTTCAAATCCATTTTTCAGTACCTTTTCAGGAAAAAATGAAAATTCCAAGAGTTTTATGCACCTCTCCAGCATGAGACGAATCTAATGACATATCATTTATCAAAATCGGACCATAACTGTAGATCTGATGGGATGTACAAAAATCGGCCTCGCGTAATATATATATAGATATCGACGAACCTACTTAAAGCCAGCTTACCCATGTTATTATCCCAACTCGTTCATATTTTCAATAGCTTAATAAAAGATGCCACATATCCATGCATATTAAAAAATATAAAAGTTGTGCCCGTATACAAAGGAAAAGGTAGTAAAGACGACCTTAAAAATTACAGGCCAATAAGTATCATCCCGTCCTTAGCAAAAGTATTTGAATACGGCCTAGCCAATCGGCTGAGTCAATTTTTAGAAACACATAATCTACTCAGCGATAAACAATACGCCTACAGAAAAAATAGATCCTGCATATCTGTTATCCGCGAGACTATAAAAAACTTACTTGATGCTAAAGAGAAACAACGTCACGTCGCGATTCTATTGTGTGACATGACGCGCGCCTTCGATCTTTGCAATCACAAAGTCTTGGATAAAAAATTCCAACATATTGGCATACGTGGCCCTGCACTAAAACTTATGATGGATTTTTTGATTCAACGACAACAAAGTGTTGTACTTAACAACGGCCAAACCAAATCAGATAGTGGCAATATTGATATGGGTGTCCCTCAAGGCTCTTCACTGGCTAACTTGTGCTTCCTGATTCAGGTTAATGACCTTCCGGAGAATGTGGACGGTGAAATGTACGTCTTCGCAGATGACGCATGCGACATTATAATTGCCAATACAATCAACTTACTTGAAGAAAAAATCGCTGCAGATATCACGCGACTGCAAAGTTGGTTCAATGCAAATGGCTTAGTATTAAATTTAAACAAAACACAGGTGATGCACATCAACCTTGGAGGCCGACCTCCAAGGCCACTCTCTATTAACGTGGATGGAGCAGTGCTACCCCAAGTGGGCAGCACGAAATTCCTCGGCGTGACCTTGGATGCGGCTCTAAAATGGGACGCGCACATTAACGTCACCTGCGGAAAATTATCTGGAGCATGCTTTGCTCTGAGCAGACTATCAAGAGTGCTACCCGATCAACAGCTAAGAACAAGCTATTTTTCACTCTTTCACTCTGTGATGTGCTATGGGCTCGAGCTCTGGGGCACGGCAGCGGAATGCCAGCGAGTGTTCGTACTCCAAAAGCGAGCCGTGAGAATCATTTCGCACGCCGCACCAGGTACTCCTGCCCAACAACTATTTATACAAAATAATATTATGACATTGCCCTCTCAGTACATTTATTATATAATTAAGTATGTAAGAATGAATATTTATCTTTTTCCTCAAATGACATCACACAGCATGCGTCTAAGTAACAGAAATAAAAACAAACTGGCCACCCCATGTCCTCGTTTAGCTAAGGCAAGCAAAACAATGTCTATTGTGGGGCTACGTATCTACAATAAAGTACCCGATTATATAAAAGATATTGAGAACGACGTAACATTCCTACATACAATTAAAAAATGGCTCATATCTAGAGCTTTTTATAGCCTTGAGGAATTTTTAAATCTTAAATAATATATTATACTAATTCTGACTACAAATTATTGTTGTATTGTACTGAAATTATAAATTGTAAACATTATTAAAATTTTGTATTTTATTTTAATGATTGATTATATGAAATGTGTATAGAATAATGTAACCTAATATAATTTGATAATTAAATATGTGACATGTAAAATTGAAAAACATTTTATAAATAAATGAGTATGAGTATGAGTATGAGTAAATTATTATATTCTCTGATTCTCCTTGCGTACGAGCTCGGATTTCCGAAAGCAACCTATAATCAAAGTCAGATTGACCGAAATCCTTCCGCAATAAAACTACTAGATCACTCCAAGTCGATGCCTGCCCCTTAATGCTCCTATACCAATGAATGGCGTCACCCGTGAAAATTTCAGTGGCATTATTAATAATTTTGTTATGAGAAATACCTTTCGCTTCGCAAAATTCATCAACGCGTTGAATGAATGCACGCGCACACGATTTGCCGTCAAAACGTAACTTCGAAAACAAATTCGCACTCCCCGCCTCACACGTAACGCTAACCTTAAGTGGCGGTGGTATAAAAGATAAGCCGCTAGAATTACCCGAAATAGTGTTCGGAGTAGTTGAAGGTAAAAGAGGATCTGAGCCCTTGTCCTTGAGTGTATCAAACTTAGCAAGGGAAGACTTAAAGAGACTAACGCAAGAGTCATAATTCACCTTCTCCATATCATTCTCACATGATATACGGTTAAGCCGATGGTATAAATGATTAAGTAAATTCTCCGCGCGCAGTAAATCCGAATTGTCTAAAGCAGGTGAATCTAAGTAAGTAGTAATCTTTTCGAGCACAATGAGTACACCATCCAAGTCTTCCGAAACCTCATACGAGCTAGTTAAAATTTCATCAGATGGAAACAGTGGGCCACTCTTAGCTATTTGTTTACGAAGCTCTTGTACCGTGCTAGCTGGTGTATCGCCTCTAATAGATACCTCATATTCCAGCTCAGACTTCTGCAGAGACATGAATTTAACCTTCCTGTCCATTTTAGCAAAAAAAATAAATAAACAATGTGAGTGCAGCAAAGTGATAACTTCCCCTTAAGTGAGAGGATAAATGACGAATGAGTAATACGTGAAGTGAAAATCTCCGTCTGTTACAATGAATGATATGAAAATGAGCTACGTTTTGGTTATTTCCTAATGTGCGAAGATGTAATAATGACAACAGAAAATTTAAAAAAAAACAGCACAAAAATAAAATAAAAACACGTGCAACTAATGTGTAAAAACCTTACAAAACACCCAGGACTGATTAATTATACTAAAACATTAAATGATGCAATAGCAGAAAAAAAAATTAAAAAAAAAACAATAAATTAAAATTTGTAAAAGTAATAATTAAAATATTTAAAACACACTTAAAATAACCCGTATAAGGCAAAGAAAAAAAAACGCAGTAAAAATAAAATTAAATTAAAAATAAAACTTAAATCTTTGAACAATACCCCGTGAGGGTGTACTGAACACGTGCCACACTAATGACGACTACAATAATTCAATAAAAAACTAATGGATCAACGCCACTTGTCAAAACAAGAAGTCGAGATTACAAAAACAAATAAATTAAATTATATTATTATTATTAAATTAAAATTCCAAAAAAAAAAAAAAAAAAATTCCCTAATAAATGCTTGCTACTTGTCAATACAAGAGGTCAAGATTAAAATTCAAAAACTATAAATCAATAAAAAAAACAATGAATAATAATAATAAAATGACTAGATAAAAAAAAAACTGTTTAGAGGATGAAGTCCCTTGGTAAAAAGTAAATTTTAGAGGATAAAGTCCCTTGGTAAAAAGTAAATATTATCACAGTAAAAAAAACAGTCCTATAAAAATGGGTAAGTTCGTACACATTAGCTACGGCAACCAAAAAACAAAAAGCATTAGAAAAAAACGTTCACAAAACAAGCACAACACCAAATACACTCGGCAACGAACAGCGAATTTAAATAATTACAAATTTGAGAAACCAGACCAAAAAAAAACCACGTTGGGCGCCAATGCGGCGTCCGGGTGTGTAAGTGAAACAAAGGATTTTTAAAAATGTAAAAATGCGTTTAATCCGTTAAATTTAAAAAATGTAAAATAACGGCACAACCGTTGCCAGCATAAAAAATAGGGTGTGGGTATTAAGGCCCGTCTGGTTTCTCAATTCGGTAAACGACCGTTACAAGTTCTAATTTTCAAATTTTAAATTCGCTGTCCGTTGAGACAGTACTGCCCTGATGGTGGCCTTGGGACGGGGCGCGGCCGGTGGTCACGGACAGACGTGCAGATCAGCCAGGAACGGGCGGTGAAGGCGGAATGTCACCCACGGTGACTCGGCAGTTCCAGAACTCCTTTCCGTCGGCGTCTACAGCCGTAACTTTGCACCCTGGAATGTTCCACGAACGGTGTGAGAATAAAGTCCACAGTTCCACCCCGCTGATTGTGACCGTAAGCGAAGCGACAATAAGTACTGTGCGAGAGTGATATTATGATGGTAGTGCAAAGTCACAATCAGACGGAGTTACAAATATGTTGGTGGAGAAAGAAGAAAGAAACAAGCGTATAACTATTTAAACCAAACTGCCAGCTGATATTAATTAATATTAACATTATGGTTTAAATATGCAATCTGCTGCATAGTGCAAAAGGCTTAACAAAGAAAACATATTCATAAAAATAAATATGCAATTAAGTTCTTTTAATTAAAATTACACAAGAAATAAAAATAGGCGCAATTCCATGTATCAATGCTGCAAGAATGTTACAAGGCAAATAGTAAGATGAAATTATGCACAAATAAGCTGAATTTAGCGTAATAAAACGGACACACCCTACTTAGAACTACCTGCTATAATGAAATAAGTAAATTACTCATGATCACTTACCCTATCTGGGGTTTTACCACACTCACAATAATTTAACAACTTCCTAAGGACAATTATATTGCAGGAATTAAAATAAAAAGTTAAAATTTGGGCAGAGCTCGCGCACACGAAATATGTCGCGCTTGCGCTGGGATGAACTTCCGCTCTTGATGGCTGCCCGTACAGAGTGTAACGTTAAAAATTTAACTAGAACCGGCCAGAGCGGCGCGGCGCGCGGCGCGGGAGGCAGGGAAGCTTATCTATTCAACGTCTTTTTGCGAACAAAGGATCGCTTAGGGTCCGCGCGGAACTAAATAAGACGAAACGAAAGGTTCATTTATTTACTTCTTACTATTAGATTATACTTATTTTAATACTTATTTTAATATAAATGTTATAATTTGATAACTACAAAGTCCTCATGGAACTTTTACGTTACATCGGGTGGCCTCCTTTTGACATGTCCATACCACCACAATAATAGTTCCATAATAAAAATATATTTGTCAACTAATTATAATTTAAGACCTACTATATAATCCCGGCGTATATATTATATGATTCCGTGCTCCTGTGGGAAGAACTACTCGTATATAGGAGAGACTGCCCGGAACATTTCCACAAGAGTGACTGAACACATTCGTAGTATCAAAAATCAAGATACCCGGGGTTCTGCAGTGACGGAACATTAACTGAATTCGGATACGTCTCACTATATTCGGTTCGATAAGGTAACTGTGCTGGCGAGAGAAAAGTTTTTAATTCCGCGGAAAGTACGGGAGGCTATCGAAATTAGTCGTCATCCGAATTTTAACCGAGATTGTGGATGGTCAGTGCCCCCTAGTTGGAGGACGGTTTTGGATACTACATCGGTGGTTAATGTGGACGAGACCTTAACAAATGACGTAGTGAGTGTTGTGTGCAACCCGACAATTGGCATTGTGCGTGATGATGAGGGTAGTTCTGTGCCTCCGCTGGTGACACCCGCGTCGAGCAGCCGCGCGTACAGGGCGCGTGCCCGCAGTGCTCGGTTGGCCGCCGCCGCGACTGATCGTCTCTCCTGATGATGAATCGCGTACCGATTCGAAACATGTCGAGCGTTATTCGACTTCAACGACGTGAGTAAACACGTTTAATTATTTTAATAGAAAAGGTGGAAACATTTTCAAGATCCAAATCATTGTAACATATTTACTTTTACAATAAGTCAAATTTTATGTTTGAACTTAAACTTTCCCTTTCTTAAATGGATTCTGCTCATCCGTAGATACTTAACTCTTTAAAATAAATTTTAACTGCATGAAATGCAGATTAAAAAATTCTCTACAAGCAGAAGTCAGCCAAGCTCTAAAACATTCCTTAACTAAATATAGCGGACCGCACTCGAATGTAAAAATCCACAATTTAAATTGTTTCAAGTCGCGGATAGAACTCGGTCTCAAATATCATTTTTACGAGAAATAAATCTCCCGGGAAGAAACCTATTGTAGAACAATTTGTACAGAAAGTTCATTACGTACTGGAATTGAAATAGCTATTTTCATGAGAAGATGAAAATGTAGTTGGTTGGCGGTAGGTTATGTTGTTTCGGCCTGAATCACATAGATGCCAACCATACTTGAGAGCAGAAACGCTTTTACAGAAAAAAACTAATATAATTGTCTAAGAACATGAAGCTAAGACCAGTCGGGTTCTTGAGGTTGAGTGAGCCCAGATAGAAAAACTAACTTGGTACACACAGCAAGAACTAGCTTTAGGTTGTGTCTTCATTTCGTATTCGATTCGACCCCATTAACTTTACTCTAGACAGGATCTTAGAGTTAAGAATAGCACCCGCTGTTTCTGTGGTATGCGCCACCTCCCACGTCTTCGTGGGAGGTGTCGAGTGAAATTATTGTACATTTGTCTTAATCTGAATCACATTGGTACGTGGTCGTTCATCGGCGTCGCTGCACTGGGAAATTCAGACATGTACCTTTAAGTACCTTAAATTCGGTACCTGAATTCGGTTCTTCGCGACCTCGACACATAAATACGACCAGAAATCGCGACCCAATGTTTTGGTTAAATTATGTTCCGCGACGTGATCACTTGCATCCATCAGTGTTCCATATAGCAATCCATAGAAAGCAATGGATCGCGGTCACCGTTCGCTTTCATGTCTTGGTCACGCGTCGCGGTCACTAATAACTAAATGCTAATTTAAAAAGAGCCCTTAAAGCTTAGTTACTTTCAGGGTAATGTTATGAATTTTGCATCACATCTAAGAATTATTTAAGTAACAGTAAATAGAACTCGCTGTTTCTGTGGTAGGTATGCATCACTTCCCACACAGTGTCGAGTGACTTTATGGTACATTAGGTTGTCTCAGCCTGGATCACCATGGCTGCCTCTGCGCGGACGAGTTAAAACGTCGCATCTTGTTTATTTATGGCATTTTATGTGCTCCAACAGTTAGTGATAATATACTTAAGGTTATCGTGCATTTTTAGGGTTTTGTACCTAAAGGGTTAAAAACGGGGCCCTATTACTGATACTCCGCTGTCCGTCTGTCACCAGGCTCTATCTCATGAACCGTGATAGACAGTTGAAATTTTCACAGATGATGTAATTTTGTTGCCGCTATAACAACAATTACTAAAAAACAGACTAAAAATATATTTAAGGGGGCTCCCATACAACAAACGTGATCGAAATTGTATCCGGCGCCATACATACCAGGTGCAAAGTTAACCCGGCCAGTTGAGACAGAATAAGTATTTGTACGGAACCCTCGGTGCGCGAGTCAGGCTCGGATTTGGCCAGTTTTTTCACTAAATACTACCACTAAAGTAATGGGTCGTTTTGACTTTACGGTGTCAAAAAGGTGGTAAGTATGAATGCTTTAGCTTTAGCATGACTTGATTGGACTTATTTTTAGTACCTTCCCAACACAAACCTTCTTGATCTTAATTTGGGACTAGGTAGATTTGTGTGCGGTTGTCTGATATTTATTTATTTACGGAAAATGCTCCAATTCGCATTTGGAAACCTAATTCTAAATATTTTAGTTGAGTGCTGAGTGTGGTAAGGGTTAAGTAGAACAACAGAGAACTCAAGCTGCCTTCGTCTAAAAATACCTTTCTCAATCCCTATAAAAACTTGAGACGATTCCCCAGAAAATGTAATACAAAAGATGTATTTTTTTTATAGAGGTATTTGATGACCTAAATAATAGCTCACAACAAAAGGGCTACTTATAACTATTACATTCATTTAATCATGAAGTAAAAGGATTGAAATACCGAGAAGAGCTTTTATTGTCAGAGACTTTTTCAATGGCTGTAAGATAAAACAGCAATTACTTAGTGCCGCCACACGGCGTGGTCTGAAACGTTTCAATTATACATTTTCTTGTGAAATAAAGCACTGGGACGATCCTTGCCGACTAACTCGCGGTGTTTCTTTCTACATTGCATGCACTCTTCACAATCAGTGCACTGAAAGGATATATGATTGGATGAAACTAAATTTACTCTTTCGGAGCGTTTAAAACGAACTAAACTCAAAACGTACCTTTGATACTTAAATACAATTTGTCTAAATGGAAAAATTGTCATGTCATCATCATCATTTCAGCCATACGACGTCGACTGGGATACAAGATACAAGACATTTATTGATAAAAGTTAATGTTTTACAAGTCAGGTTAACAGGTAGGTATATAATTCAACTAATAGGTACTAGAGTAATTAGGTACACATTTCTGGAGTATGTAATATATATGTCACTTAAACTTATTATTATTAATAGAATATAATTACATTTAAGCAAAAAAAAATTCATAGACAGTAGTTAATAGGATCGCATATGGCTTAGCAGGTCATCATTTAATTTATAAAATTTATGTAGCTTATACAAATTAGCATATTAGTAGCTAAATTACTAGAGGTTAGTGCACGTTTCAACAAATTCGTCGACGCTGTAGCATGCTAAGTCAGTTAACATTGTTTTAAGATTTCGGTCAAACTTTTTGTCAGTTTTTGCTAATTTTATTTCCTCAGGTAGCAAGTTATACAATTTTGGGCCTAAGATCCCAAGTGACTTTCGGGTCTTTGCAAGCCTGCACCGGGGGACGATTAAACGGTTTTTTCTACGAGGCTGGGAATGGGTAGCGTATTGATCCACGTTTGCCCTCACATACTTACATGCGGTCAATATGTAAACACTCGGAAGAGTGAGAATCTTATGCTCTTTAAACAAACTTTTTGCGGGATGATCATATGACTTTCCGCTAATGATACGAACAGCACGTTTTTGTAATTTGAAAGGCCTTTCGCGGTCAGCCGCCGTCGCCCACAGGTCAGCACCCATAATAAGAACAGAATGAAAATATCCGTAGTATGCTTTTATCACATTTTTGTGTGACAAGGACGATGCTATTCTGGAAAGCGCATAGCATGCGGAAGATAGTTTGTCACACATACGGTCGATATGAGGGGACCACGTGAGACCAGAATCCAGGATGAAGCCTAAGTATCTTACCTCTTTAACTTGTGGTACCTCGATGTCATTTAGCTTTATAACTAATTTGTTGTTGATGTTATGTCTAAGCTGAAAATATAAGATATTGGTTTTTTCTAAATTTAGTAGCATTCCGTTTGCAGCAAACCATTGAGATATTTGTTGTATAGCAATTTCAACCTTAGAATTTAAAATTTGAAAGTTGTCAGCACTGACTGATAGTTAGTGACCACGTCTGGGCTCCGTAGGTCATTACCGGTAAGACTGGTAAAGTCCTCCCAGGCCAGGTCCTCCCAACCTCAGTGCTTAAAAGACTAATTCGAAGTCTGTCTTGGACGAAAAAAAAAATCCGAACGCTGCCAATCCGAATGGGATCAATTGTCGTGTATTCTACATTATTACAACAATCTTCAAGCATGTCTTTCATACTACTTTATTACAATAGCGATGCATAGCTCTAGTACCATTAATAATCCGGTATAATCCGCCCCGCAAGATTTGTATCCCCGGATATGCAGTCGTATTTATGTCGTTTCATAGCAGTTTTTCCTTTTCTTTTCCTTGAATCTTAATAAAGACGCAAAGTTATTGCTTCGGGTTTTAATACATTTATTATACTTGAAATTCTATTGCTATCTGAAAATATACTTATGAAACCAGTAAGTGAAAGCAGTAATAGTACATACCTAGGGCGGTGAATTTGTGAATATCCCAGATAACAGGTGTGTGTAGCGTGATCCGAAGGTTAAGGCATTCACTACTTCACCGGCCTAGGTATTGCACTATTAAAATCTTTACAGAGGACACGTGGGAACTTCAATATTTTTCAGCACCTCGGAAAGTATGACATCAGAAAACAAAAGAACCGCGCAAGATACTCTTCAGGATAATATGACTAACTGGGTCATTTAATAACTAATCTAACGTAGATGTAGATGTGTGAATAATGAAGTATGTATTGTAGGTACTGCCAACTCCTCCAACTGCTTGGAAATTTACCATTTTGTTGAAAAACTTTAGAGCATAATTTTGTCATCATCATCAGCCTGAATCCGTGCACAGCCTGGACATAGGCCTCTCCCGATGGCACACTGAGCTCGATTTTCAGCTCTACTCCTCCCGTCAGTATCCACTGCGCTTCGAAGTCAGTCCGCCTTGTTACAGGGCGCATTTACCGATTTGCGGTCTCCATCCTAGAACTCATTTGCCCCAGTAGTCGTCGGTTCCATAACAGATAAGACAACCCCAGTGTAGTATACTCCTTGACGTATCCGTCAATGGCGAAACCTAGCACCACGACCTTCACGAGCGTTGGTCATGTGCACAAATGTGGCTTGCAAAACCGAATAAAATCTGCGCCTTGTAGCAGAACCTTCAAAGCCAAGACCTCCACCGCCACTTCTTGCTGATGCACTGAGCTATGTCGGTTTTGTGCTTTTGTGAACTTTGGCTTGAACTAAGTAAACAGGTACAAGTTATCTGGGTGCCAACTCCAAATCGATATTCTATTTACCGTGCGGCACTGTAGTGTGATACAGATAACTTGAGAGTACCTAGTGTCTGCCGGTAGCGTATTAATAAACAGTTTGCTTTCTATAGCCTCTCATAGCGGCCATAAGTCAGCCTTAGAATATGCCGCTACTGCACCAGAATGCACTTTAGAATATTGTGAAGTGTGGAATCGCGTACGAGCACTAGTTTATCACGAGAGTTTTAGAAACGTAGGTAGGCGGCTCGTAGTAAATAAGCTAAAGTTTTGCATTAATAAAACAGAAATACTCGTAAGACACAGTCATGTCAAAATATTGTATGATATCAAAATCAATCAAAATCAAAATGTTTATTCTGTAAGTAGGCCACAAGGGCACTTTTACACGTCTGAATCTGAATCTACCGGCATTTAACATAAGGATACCGCTGTTGAGAAGAAAGCCAAAAGAAACTCAAAAGTAAGTTTTTTTTCGTAAACTATACTATTACAATAATATTATAACTAGGTAATTGATACTAGGTAATGATGTAATAATATAATACTCGACGCTAAATCTTCCGTCTGAGATAATTATTTTTAGTTTAGCTCATCAAAAGTAAGATGATAAGCACATACTCGTATTAAAATTTCTAAATACGTTTTACACTTTTCGGTTTACTATATAATAAAATAAAATATTTGTCTCATGCAGTCGATGATCAGACAAGTGGTTATAGTTTGGGCTATTCGGCACGAGTTCACAGCCTGATCAATACCATTTAATTTAACACATATTCTCAATAAAAGACTGTTCTCAGGCGGTTTTTCGAAGATCAGCAGAGAGAATCATCTGTGTTTATTTTATATACCTGCTAAGTTTATGGTTGAATACTCGACATCCTCCTTCGATCTATATCTTACGTCTAGTAGGTACATACTATATAGAATAAGGTGTCTGCCGGTAGTACATATGTATAGGTACCTAGTGATAAACAGTTTACTTTATATACCGTCTCATAGCGCCCATAAGTCAGAATGCAGCAGAATGCACTCCGGAATATTGAAGTGTGAAGTCGCGCCGTACAAGCCATTTATCATGAGTTTTCAATAAAATTTAACGGAGCGCGATGAATGACTGTTTGAATATATTTTCAACGTTTTATGTTAGAAGATTTTTATACAGTCATAATGTATTAAGATCTTTTTAGAGGATTTTTATAATCTTATTAAAACTTTCGTGGGACTTATTTCATTATTGTTTTAAGCGGCGTTCCTGACAATTTCACATAAGTGTTAACCGCTTAATAATGGCTTAATACAAGGGTTTTCATATTTGATGAAAATATAGTATTATACGTTGGAAAATAATCAATTCGTACGATAGAATATTATAGTCATCATCTCATCAGTGGCGTGACCTAAAACAAAATCTCTTTTTTAGGGTTCCGTACCCAAAGGGTAAAAACGGGACCCTATTACTGAGATTTCGCTGTCCGTCCGTCAGTCCGTCTGTCACCAGGCTGTATCTCAAGAACGGTAATAGCTAGACAGTTGCAATTATTACAGGTGATATAAATACTAAAAATAAAATAAAATAAATATTTAAGGGGGGCTCCCATCTCCCATACAACAAACGAGATTGGTTGCGTTAACTTTGCACCTCATTTGTATGGAGCGCTATACATACCAGGTGCAAACTTAACCACTTAAGGATGGAGTGTTTGTACGGAACCCTCGGTGCGCGAGTCCGACTCGCACTTGACCGGTTTTTACAGAAACGATATAGGAAAAAAATATCAAAATAGGCAAGCCGGCGGGAATCACGTTCTATGGTGGCAAAGCAACTGATAGTCATACAGTATTATGGCTTTCTTTTAAATAGAGAATGCGTAAGATAGCAGAAATTATGTCAAGTTGCGCATGTCTGTATACGTGCAAAATAAACAAGACTTGAATTAAATTTCCGAAATATTTCACATAAAAATAATCCAAAGTAACATTTGACCAAGCTTCCACCGGCTCCTCTCCTAAATAATAATTTAATTAAAAGTGTGCGCTTGAAATAAATATGAACTACGAATGTGAAAGGGGAAATTTTGAAAAATCTGCCGGCACTCGGTCGGCAAATTGGGTTTGCGGCGCATCGCAGGAGCTGTTGAGCTTCACTGCCGACATAGCTATCTCACTGGCCATTTTCATTTATTTATTCTGTTAGGCTAGGCTCCTTATGATATAAGGTACTACATATAAAAGATAAAATACAAAAAATAAGTCACAAAATATAAATACATTTCACGTCGGATTTCTGATAGCTCGGGAGGACTTAGAAGACCTAATGGAGTCGATATCCTATGGATCATTGGTCTGCAATAAACTATTTTCATTTTTATTTATTTTATTAACATTATTATACAAATCATACTCACATTCAAATTGATAAAATGGGTTCTATATTGATCGAAAGACTAGAAAATGCATGAAATCGACAGTACTTAAATATAGGAAATGTTTATAGAATCTTTTTATCGATTCTATTTTTTATGTGGAATTAGGTACCACATTTTTTTTTTTTAAATAATGACACAAAGGTAAATTAAGAAAGAAAAATTGAATGCGATCTACTACAATCTAAGCAGGATTATTAATTAATATAAATGAGTTAATAAGTAATATTGTAAAAATATACATTTTTTTTAATTTTCATAATTTAATGCTCTGGAATGAAATAGATGAATGAGTATGAGTATCAATTGTATTTTAATGTTAATATCGGCTCCATAGCTCCCTAAAGTCCTACCGTGCTATCAAAAGTCCGATGCCTAACATTATTATACAAAATTAACAGGTGCCAACCAAGGGCAGATCGGGCAATCCGAATTCAAAACGCCCTCATATTTTTGTACAACTGGTCTCCTCAAGGTCCTGGTGTCTAAGCTCATACGGAGTAAATGCGAAAATGTCAGGGATTTTATTCTGTAAGTAGTCCGCAACTGTTTATACGTTGTAAAAACAGTATTTAATTTTTTTATCAATAAATGTTTCACGTATGTAAATATTCGTTTTCCGACAAAATAGAACTTTTAGAAGTAAGAGTCTACCGTTATTTCCCAAGAGACCATTGCATAAAAGCTAAAATTGCTGCTAAAATTTAACATCCAGTCATCATCATCATCATCATGATTTATTAACTTTTCAGGAAATCATATATACCTGCATGTAGTATGACCTATACGGTACCCACGCAATTTCCCTAATGAACCTCGACTTGCTCTGAGTCCTAGAATATTCTAAGCCGAACTATCTGGCCGTGTGGCCGCGGGCAGGTGATCGAGTTAAGCCGTCCAATTATTTTAAAATCGGCCCAAAAGCGCGCCGCGGCTCCGCTACGTTAATGGAATAACCGACCCGATACCGGCTGCTGCTTATACGGGACGACACGGACGACCTTCTGACCCGCATGTAAAGGCATTACAGCGGGTCTGTCATTTAAATAATAAATAAATCGACCTTGTCCCAAACTAAGAAGAGGTTGTAACAGGCGAGATAAATACATACATTTAACTATATCATCCATGAAATCTCGCATTTGGAAGTCGTTAGCGAGTTTGTCTACCTCGGATCCCTACTAACTGATCAGGGTAGAAGTGAGCGAGAGATCAAAAGAAGGATGGTCAAAGCTGCGATGAGCAAGATGACACGATATGGCAAGCCAGAAATATCTCCAATGTCACCAAGATGAGACTAGTCCGAAACTTGATTGGCTCAATCTTTCTCTACGGGTCAGAGTCGACAATCCGAGCCATAGACCGAAAGAAAATAATTATGTTGCTCGCCGGGATACCGACAGTCTTTACAGACTAGTGGATAGTGGACAAAGTGGAAGGGAGAAGACCCCGCGGTAGAGCTCCGCGTCGATGGTGTGACCAAGTGATCGAAATCACTAGTCTTCCAGTTTCCTCTGCCCTGAAGAAATCCGAAAACCGACCAAACTGGAAACAGCTAGCACACAACACCACGAAAAGCTTTCAGGGATAACCTTCAGCTATGAAGTACACGACCAAGAAGAAGAGATATCATCCACGATTCGGGTTCATCACACAAATCTTATAAACTTTGTTAGCTAGAAAATTTAAATTTTCACAGATGATGTATTATTTTGTCGCTTTAACAACAAATACTAAAACAGAATACAAAAAAATACTTAAGTGGGGCTCCTATACAACAAACGTGATCGATTGCGTTAACTTTGCACCTCATTTGTATCCGGCGCCATACATACCAGTTGTAAACTTAACAACTGTTTGTAGAGAACTCTCGGTGCGTGAGTCAGACTCGCGCTTGACCGGTATTTTCAATGTGTCTGGAATTTTCATATTTGGGTAAATTGTTGTTACTTAAACAGTGATGCAACATTAAGTGGCGTGGAGCTGTGCTACAACACTCACAGTCCCATAATGGTTGATTTTATTGCGAATGATATCCGAAACTGTATTTCTTGTAGATACTTTAAACGCGACCATTATAAGCTTGCAGGACTATAAATAAACTAAAAATTCGATAACTGTGTAAATCGATTGATTTTGGCGGTTACTATGGCTTCTAATATCGTTACAGTGAGATATAAAGATATAATATAAATTATAGTACCAATATCTATGCTGTAATGTCATTATAGCATTATTTATAGTAATAAAGTCCATGACATACAGTTACTAACAACTTTATTGAGATATTATGTTGTCGGTGTAGATATTATAGTTTCCGCATTTCCATTATCAAGAAGCTTAGCTATTCAACGATCCTCTCTATATGAAAACCAGGAAGCTAGGACTAAGTGTTAATAAAAAGAAATCGCACGACGTAAAAGTCATCTCATGCGATGCGAAGAGGTGCCATTTTCGCGAAAATGCGGAATTGGTATTGCGGTCAGTGTGAGCATTAACTTCGTTTTGTGCCCGCATCAAAAATGGCGGCATAGGTCTTTGCCAGCGATAGAGGGCGCTAATGTAATATACAGGTGAATGTTGTTCGTGGTTCAGGGATTTTAATCTGAATTTAAATTGCAGAGTACATGAAACTTGTTTAAAAGTTAGCTTACGATTTTATAACGTCGTGTGGAGCAAAGTAATCGGTAAACCGATAAACAATCTTTCGAGTCTCCTGAAATAAGTAAGCTGGCGTTGGTCTTTTAATCTGGACACGGATGAACCGATTTTCTTGTTTCATAACTAAAAATACTCTGTAATAAGTTACCTTTTAAACAAATTAAGGAGCTAAAAATTACTAAATCCATTTAGGAGAGAGGGAGGGACAAGAACACATAGATAAGTGGATCGGTATACGGATCAGGAACCTGTAACTTTAATAACAAATTATAATAATGGGGCTTTCTGGTGTTGATTGACTTTGAACCGTAAAAGCGTTTATAATTATAAAGTCTTATAAAAAAGTTCTTGGTTTTTTAAAAGCAGATTCTCGAACAAACGCTAATCAAATATAATCAATTATAACGGATGTTACAGTGTGGGTAATTTAGTTTAGAGAGAGCTGAGTACACTTTATAGGCGACAAGTCCTTGTTAGGAGCCACTTCCCTGCACACGTCGTCTTCGTCGCAGCAGGCTAGGTTCGGGCTAGGTTAGCTCTAGCCGTCCCGGAGTCTGGGTAGGGCAGACTAGCTCCAGACTGATGAACTCGATGTAGTTCTGGACAAGCCCCAGGCTTAGTCTTGGTAGCGTCAGGATCAGAAGCCGGGATCGCGGCTCTAGGTTAGGTTTTCCGGCCCCGGGTAGGTTCGGTGGCCCTAGGGTTGCTCTTGCAAGCCCCGGGATAGGTTCGTGGAAATCCCATAATCATTCGTTGAAGTTCGGCATGTGACTGCGACATCTTGAAGGCTACGCGAGTTTCGTAGGCTAGTCAAGTGAACTCCTAAGCATTTATTAGTCATCAATGATGTGGCAGTCACAAGCACAATAACATTAAAGCAAAGAAATACACTTAGAAAATAGTTCATATATTATTTAGAGTAGACCGAAACGAAATCAAATAAGAAATATTTTTTACAGATAAAAAAAATATGTAGTACTAGTATGAAGTTGTTACCATTTAACTACATTAAAACATTAAATAAATTATATTAACAAGACAAGATATCTAGCGATATCAAGAAACTTAACCTACGTAGAATATAATTTTCGCAACACTCACCCGTATTGGGGAAAACACAGCAACTTATTTACACATGTACAGACATAATAAGAAAACTGTACATAAAAGAATTAATTACACATCGGTAGCAAGTTATTTACACGATATTTATAGATGTATTCAACAAATACAATTTAATTTCCCAATAGTTAATATTTTAAATTACAACCACAGCGACATGCCAGCGCAAGCCACGTGATCCTTTTTTTCACGATCGTCTATTGTTTTCTTTGCACGAGTTCTTTTTCGGCCAGTACATAGTTATTCAGCCAGTGCTGAATAAAGAGGTTTAATTTATTACAGATGCAAATAGTTTATAATCAGTGAACGATTAGATTTAAGTTTTTAATTAGGTTAGTGTTTGTAGATAATAATATTGTAGATTTAATTTTATGTGTAGTAGTTTATATAGAACCGTTACACAATGCTAATATCATGGTAACATGATTTTCGTAAAACGATCAATAGCTAATCAAACTGAAATTTACATTGTATGTATTTATAATAAACGTGGTCGAGTAAGGAAGTGTTAAACTTACCTTCGCCTCTTTCAGTATAATTGCCAGCCAACTTTTTGAACAAATATGGCGGGTGCGCATGTATAATTGTACGTAAGCGGCTACTGCGCAGAGGTTATGCTCATGAAATTTGCCGGCATCTGTATTGTCAAAAATGTTTACTGCCGGACAGAGTCCATCATTCTACCTACTGTGCTACAGCCAGCACCACAAATAGTTATAGTTATGGGCTGCGTTTTTCACTTAGCCCGTAGTTAGTCGGGACATTGTAATGATTTTGCCAGCTAAGGGTTTAGTCAGACACACAATTTGACATCCCGAGAAAAAAAACACACACAATGACGTCATAATTGCATTTCATTAAATTAATTTTCTTGCTTTTAATTATTAATTTCACTTAATTCGGAATTACGGATTCACTTAATTTACATTAAGTGAATCCTTACAAACAAGGCTCGTACGCGTACCCAAGGGCACCAGTTTCCGTCCTTGACTTTACATAATTACATTTCTATTTCAAGACAATGCTCAAGGACTCAAGAATTAATAGCATAAAATAAATTATTCTAACGTACTGAGTCTAATTTAGGCGTAAGACTGGAGGCGTGGCTGTAGTGATGGGACCCAGAATGGAATGTGGAGTTTTACCTCAAAACTAATAGGTATTTTTTTCACAAAATGATTTTTTGAGTTAACGATTTTTTTTATTGCATTTTTTATACAAACGATAAGATAAATTAAGCAAGCTCAAACTCGACATTTCATTACCGAGTTCCCAAAACCACTTTTCGTCTCCATCATCAGATCAAGACAATATTTATATGGCACTTTATACTCTCGCGGTTTGAGCACATAATATCGCGATAGACCCGGTTCAATAAGTTTTAATATATACGGCATCCAATATAAGTACTTTTTTTGAATTATTCACGTTATAACAAACAGTACCTATTTATTCATTTTTACTATACAGTAAAAACTCTTCTATACATTTAAGCTGAATTTGCGATGGGCGGGGTACATAGCTCGAGGAACCGATGTCCGTTGGGGACAAAAGGTTTTCGAATAGAGAGAGAGATTGACGTAGAAATTGTCAGCAACGGACCGGCGGAGTCGCGTATCAGCTAGCTGCTTAGGGATAGTTGTCCCTAATGAAGAGCTCCATGTGAGTTCGAAACTTGTCAGGCCGTTCCTAACAATTTTAACGTGAGTTTTAACCGTTTTTTAAATGAATAAAGATATTGTATTATCACACGATCATTTTAATAATATTATACTGTTGATTAGATGTCATTCTGCTAAGATTAAACGTACCTAACATTGAATTGAGAGTGAAGTAGTTCGAAGAATACGCCTCGAAGATGACTAAACGGTAAATGTTGTACGCTAATTGCGTAAGGCGCGTTCGATGCTAACTTACGCGCACACTTTGCGCTTAGACGAGACCTGTTGTACGCACTATCGCTTTCAGTGACCTATATCAAAGATGTTAGGTAAATATTGATATATATGGTTGCTGTCATCTTAACCCAATAAGGAGGAAGATCTTTAGATTAATATATTAAGTCACCTCAATCGTCTACCACCAGCACTAAGGCCCAAAGTCGAGACTGTATTAAATGTTAGTCTATTACGACTTAAACATTTTCAGTCTGTTTTGTCTTAAATAGCTTTTAAAGGCGGCTCTGTTCACGTGGAATTGGGTTATCTCGCGTATTCTGAACAACGAGTATATTGGGACGCGTCATTGCAGTTACAAAGGACGAAAGTACAAACACGTTAGGTATCACACTAATATTATAAAGGCGAAAGTTTGTGAGTGTGGTTATGTGTATGTTTGTTACTTTTTTACGCTCAAACGGCTGGACCAATTTTGGTAAATTTTGGTATGAAGGTAGTTGACACCCTGGATTAACACGTCGGCTTTTTATCCCGAAAAAATGTAGTGTTCCCGTGGGATGAGCGAGTAACTCCGCGCGGCGTAGCTAGTTATTTATAATAAAGTGAGTAAATCATATTTGTATGACTGAATCTCATTATGATTAGCGATAGGGGACACTTACCTTTAATCGTTAGTTTAAAAAATATAATGTTAAACAAATATAATGTGTAATTTTAAACCTTACACAGATCATAAACCTGTAATTTGTTTTGAAAGTATGATGTTTTGATCTAGTGCCGTTCAAATATATATATAAGTACATAAGTTTATTGGATTTGGTTTTAGTGGTTTTAGTACAAGTACAAGTATAGCAAGACTGTTATTAAAAAATAAAAATGATTTATCATAAGAGAAACATTGAAGTTGAAGTTGGTAATCACAACATTTGTATGCGTACTTGTAAGTGAAATAAACTTGGTAATTAAGTGTAAACGTTTATGGCAACAAAGATGTGCACAGTTAAAAGAGGATAAGGCTTTTACAGTTCATAAATGTGGGCTTTTAAGTAAAGACGCTTACCTACTGAGACTAACAATGAGTTTACTGAATTGTTTTGTCGTATTTAGTATTATTATACAAGGCTTTTTGAGAAGATAATTAGAGGCGTTATACATTTTTATTTTGTACTTTTTATAGTATTTTGTTTACTAACATGCAATCGGTCTGTATGTGACCATAAGCAGTTATTTTGTTTGTTATTATGACGTGTGAGGTAGGCCCATCAAATGGAGGGATACCTAAGATGCTTATTATTTAATTAAATTTGTTGTTAAGTCCCTTATGTGAAGTCGTTTCAGGCGTCTCTGTGGTAGTGATTCACTCAATACAGATGCCAGCTTATACATTTTAAAATGTATTTATTTCGTATTATGACAAATAAATGTAGATAATTTCAATTTTCATCAAAATTCAAGATTGTTTGCAGATGGCGCTGTATAGCTGCTGGCGCCGAGATTCCGCGCATCGTGCTATTTTTTCCTGAAATAATGACTCATCTCCATAAAAAAACAAAATTTCAATACTATTTTAGAATAATAAAACATGTAGCGATAAATAAAACGTAAAAATAATAATGAATGTAACTAACAAAAGAGATAGACCCACATAAGGAAAAATCGATAGGGTTAACGCGCTGGACCGGCAATCCAGAGGTACTGGGTTCGATTCCCGGTATCTTCCACCAGGTAACTCATTTCAATTTTTCTTTAAGCTTCTTTGTATCAATGGTGTAACAAACAAGTAAGAACTTCTGGCAAAACCAACAAAATCAGTTCAAACAAAGTCCTAAATTCATAAAGCCGCAAGTAAAACCATCTTATAACATTCTCCATACACATATCCATCCGTACACATGCGTACTAAACGCATTATCCCTAACCGCAGTGCCGTCGCACCCCTCTACGATTAAGACCTTAAACATAAACAGTGTAAGGCTTACTACATACAGACTGGCTGTTTTTGTAAAAAAAAACCGGCCAAGTGCGAGTCTGACTCGCGCGCCGTACAAATACTTATCCCATCTTAACTGACCGGGTTACGTTAAGTTTGCACCTGTTATGTATTGCGCCGGATACAAATGAGGTGCAAAGTTAACGCAACCGATCACGTTTGTTTTATGGGAGCCCCCTTAATTTTTTTCTTTATTCTGTTTTTGTTGTAATAGCGACAACAGAAATACATCAATAGTAAAATAAAAAATAAAAAAAACATCAGTAAAAATTTCAACTATTTAACTATCATGGTCCATGACCATGAGATACAGCCTGGTGACAGACGGACAGACAAACGGGCGGACAGTAGAGTCTTAATAATAGGGTCCCGTTTTTGGGTACGGAACCCTAAAAATGCGCCAAGTTTATGAGTGGGGTTATGCGGATGTGAATTGGTGTCGTAAAGAGTAGCGCCCGTAAGACGAGTCTTCGGAATCTCAATGAAGACGGCTTGTTATTTAGATGTATTGGAGTGTTGATATGGTTTCTTGGAAACATAAAACTGACATGATGAGAAAATCGAATATACGGTCTTAAAAAAAAACAACGACAACGAAAAAGGCAGTTTTGTAATGAAAAAAACGGCATAATTTATCAGACCACATCTCAAATAATATGACATAAATATGCAATTTGCAAAGCCAAATAAGGAGGTATCGGATATTCGGATCTTTATAGCTAAACTATGGTGTCAGCGCCGATGACACCGGAGATGTATGGAGACGGACTCGAATTAATTCAAGAGTCCTGGGATTTCTACATTAACTAAGTAGGCTAACATTCAATCATACTATTTAAGTAATAAAATTAACTAATTGAAGGTAGGGGAACCCGGGGCAATACAGGCACCCGGGACAATATGAGAACTCTATCTCCTCTCCCTACCAACCGGCGAACGCCGAAGATTAGAGCTTAGACGGGCGTCAGATGGCCCCGCGACCGCGCGGTGACTGGTGATGTTGCCATTCGTGCGCGTCTCTCGAAGCAGGCGACAAATTTACATAAGTACGAATTTTGATCTAATTTTTCTATATTTTGTGTTATCTGAGTCTGATAGATATTTGTGTCATTCTTTAATCAACAATAACGTTTTAATACTTAAATATCTTTAGTTTGTATATGACTCAAAGTAATTATAATTTAAATAAAGGTTTAAAGATTTCAGGGTTAGTTTGTTAGAATTATGATGTTGGGGCATTATGGGCGGGGTAATATGGGCAGGGCCCATGCTGCCCCGCTTAAATTAATAAGTGCAATATGGGCAGTGATGGGGCCTCTGATTTGGGATAAATTTTAAGATAATTATAATAATCTGATGATATTTTTCTTGCAGCATGAAACATGGTTAGATTATAAAAGGAATGCTAATCGCGGTGGTTGGGATAGTCAAAAAATGGAGTTACTGGAGTTATAAGTTCACCGTATAAAATGGGACTGGAAAAATCAAAGCCCCAAAGAAAAATGATGAAGATGTAGAGTGCCTAAATTGTGGAGATTGGTACTCTCAATACAAAGAGGGTTGGGTATCTTGTCGCGCGTGTAAAAGCGTGACACGTGAGCGTAGGCTCATTGTTCATGTGCAGACGAAGACAACGATGATAAATCCTTATAATTTGTTCCATTTGTGCTACATTTTAGCTTATATACTTTGTTTGTATCTTGACCATAGTGCACCGACTCATAATGCTCCAGGTATGACCATATTGCCCCGAGCACGGGGCAATATGAGCAAATTGCATTTTTTGGTTTAATGTTAATGGACCACAGAAATGGTAGACTGAGCTAATTATTTTGTGTTATAATTAACGACTGTTAGTTAGTGTAATAAATTACTACTTAAGGAATGATGTATTTTACTCCATTCCCATTTTATCACGACATATCCTTAAGGGGCCCATATTGCCCAGGGTTCCCCTACATTCAACGTGATGGTTAAATGTTATTTGATTAACGTGCATTTAATTCAACTAAGGCGAAATATTTTTATCCTAAATATAAAGAATAATAACTAATCTCTTAAATCGAATAATTATTATATATATATTTGTTCTTGGGTCATGGATGTTATCTATATATGTATGTATATATATACTATGTATATCGTCGTCTAGTACCCATAGTACAAGCTTTGCTTAGTTTGGGACTAGGTCGATTTGTGTAAGACGCTCCCTTAATATTTATTTATTTATTTACGAGTATTTATTATTTATTAAACATGGACAACGATGCTGAAGGTATAAAGCATCTGAATATCCGATCCCTTCAAATAAGTTATGAGTTAATATCATACTGTGGTCAGAATTAATAATTTTATTACGAATATTACGAGTAGACCTAAATAAACATCTCAATGAAAGACTACTTAAGGTAAACGTGTCACGGATATTTCAAATAATAAAGAAGAAAATGAAACAAAAGACTAAAGTGAATATTGAATTGTATCTCAAAACTTGCTTCTTGCGAAAGAAAAAGTTGGAAGTTTATAACAATAATAATACTTATATAGCCTTGGGAAGGAGGGCGGAAAATGAAAATTGACGGAGACCTGAGAACGATGTTTGCTTTCATTATATTAGGAATGACTTTAATTTTCATCTTGAAAACTCTTAGGAGCTCAGAGTTTGAAGTACCTAATAAGCATTACCTTATTGTTACATACCTTATCTTTACTTTATAAGGAAACAACATTATTGTCGTAACGTGATGATGCTATAAGAATTTTGGAATGTTTGATCCCACCAAAAACATTTTATGTAACTTTGACAGCTAAGACTCACATGCACATAATGCCTTCGCTGCAAAAGTTATCTTGGTTTATTACTTGGTTACAAAAGTATGTTCTGTCCGCTGGGGTGCTGGCCACGACAAGACGGCCAACTTTAGACAAACTACGGACAGTAATTTGTAAAGCCCCAGCAGATCGCATCTCACTTTCGGTTCATGCCTCTTACACCTGCAAGCTAGGATATTCACGAAATTACCGCCCTAGGTAAGAAATATACTATTCTAACACACAAGCAAACGACAACCAAACGCGAGCCGCAAATCTTGGAACAATGTAACGGCAACGTTTATAAACTTCTTGTGCAATTCATTTATTATTCCACTACGGGTTCAAAGCGATACCTTTCGGGCTGGCAAGCGCTGATTGGATCAGTAATGTCAACGGTATCAGAGTAGCGGGTGTATGAAGCAGTATGGTTTAAGGTAAGCTTTTTTAACCAGAAATGCAGCAAAAGTAGACATCAATGGCCATACCACGGCTCTCAGGCTACCTGGCTAGATTTGTAATATAGGTGATGCGACGGTAGACCGACTGTAAGGAGTGATATTATTATATGGTTGAGCTAAGTCCCTGGAAGTAAAAAATGCAGTGTATGTCTTTAGAAAATCAGTGCATGAACTTGTAGGGGCCTGATTATTTTTAGAAAGAGATTCTTATGGTGGTTTAATGTAGGTGGTATTGAAGTGTATACTACTTGAAGGTTTAAAATTCAGAATTATCGAATTGTTTATTGGGTCTTCTTACTTACATTCAGCTGATTTGGTAATTTAAAAAACTTGGTGGATATTTTAATGGTAATGAAAGCGATGCGTAACAATGATCACTTTCTACTCAATTACCTTGAAAAATTGAAAGACGAAAAGCATGTACTAGGAAATTTATACCAAAATAACTGAATTACTGTTACGTGTTATTTACTGTGGTAGTGGTGTGACGGCAAACTTTGGTAAAGTTGACAGGTAGGGTGACAGTTTTGACGCGTATTAAGTTTGTGAGTTATATAGTGGTATCCTGTGGTGGAGGTTTTAGAAAACATTTTATTATACGGAGGAAGGCAAAATGTATGGAACTTTTTCCGATTGTTAGAATATACAATGCAAAAGTATTTTATATAAACTTAAACCATTTAAACGTAGTCAAAAATGCCCCCCTGCGGTGCATCTAGTGTAAAGGTGCCCATCATACTTGCAGCGTTACCTCGCTCAAAACATCGGCTTCTTTTCAACAGCGGTTTTCTATTATGAAATTCCAGTAGGTTCAGATTCAGATTTGTACGTGTCTTTGTAGCCCAAGCACAATAAACTATTAAAACTGTTAATCCACGTCCGTCCATCATTCTTCAACAAGTTTAAAAAATGCAACATCAATTCCTCTTTACTGCGGAATAAAAATCTTTTCCGCCCCAATAAATACATAGTAACCCTTTAGCTGCCAATCCGTCGCGATCGGTCGCGTGCGGGGATTGGCACGTGCCAATACGGTGCAGTACAGGCACGTGCCGAGACACGCCAGCCGTGCCCGCGGCAGACAAGAGCGGCCAACGTCCGTCAGTCAAACTGGCGCAGGAATTTAAATTTTCGTACGTTGTTTTGCGCAAAAATGGTTTGCGAAAAGGATCACAAGCTATGTCGGTGTCGTTTAGGCTATCTGTCCACTGAAGCGGACTTGTGTAAAATAAACCAATAACACATTCGTCACTTCACTTATCATTGTGTAGCCTGGGGGGGGGGGGGGTATTCGACCAATTTTAGAGAGATAATGGAGATTTCTCCATTTCATCGCCATCCGTCACTTTTGACGTGTGCCTAATTGACAAGATTGACGAAGTTGCGATGTTCTAGGGAACATCGCAACTTCGTCAATTCGGACGCGCTAAATTTGCGTTTCATTTGTATGTGACGGCATAAATAACAGGCGCATACTTTAAATTGACCGTGTAGTGCGTGAAATTAGTCAGTTACTTTTCGTTCAAAACAGAAATTCATATGCATGAATAACATTTTTGACAGTCATAGCCTTTATATTTCCAAAAATTGAGATGAGATATGTCATTTGAAGTTCATCGCATTTTAGTGACAGTTCAATGGCGATATCACTGTTATCTAATAGAGATTTGACGTTTGGCGATAACTCAAACGGCATTCTCGATGCAGTGAAGTTATTTATACCATCGTATAGCTTAAAACATTCTCATCTTCATGATCATCATCATCAGCCCGTATCAGTCCTTGGCCGGACATAGGCCTCTCCCGTGGCACGCCACTGAGCTCGATATTTAGCTCTCTTCCTCCACTTACCACCCACTGTCCTACGAATGTCATCGTTCCATCTTGTTACAGTTACAGGGCGCCCTACACTACGTTTACCGATTCCTCCACTCCAGAATTCGTTTGCTCCAGTGGTGTTCACAGCGAATTATTGGAACGCACTCGCTTTATAAGTATGTAGGACCATCGCCATCGTTCACATTTTCGCAATTTACTCGATGTATCTAAAAATTAGTTAGACTATTCAAGCAACATCTACACAGGTTACATACATACCTACATCGTTGAAGGGTTTTATTTTTTGAGAACTTCTTTTGTTTTTAATAAACGGTAATGTATTAATAACCGATAATCAATGAAAATTAACAAAATTACCAATTCTTTCATATCTTAAGAGGCCTTATATAAGGTGCTAACAAATTAGTCACGGATATTTTTACCTCAGATAGTACTCGGTTCTCGGAGTACATTTAAGTATGAAACATCATAGGTATTGTTATGTTTTTTTGGAGAAAATTAGGAAACAAATTTGCTACGTTAAAACACCCTGTTAATAAGATAGTTAAATGAGACCTCTTTAGGCAGATTCTAGAACCTCTTTAAACTATCATACACATGGCCTCTAAAAGTTGAAAAATAAATTACTTGAATGTCAATGTCATGCTATTTGCTCTCTGATTGTGTCGGTTGCAAAGAAATTTAATTAATTAGAATTACGCTATGTATCTATTTCACGCGTGTTCAAGAACTGCAACAACAGGATTACGAACCACGTGTATTATTCAGTCAGTGGCTTATTAGAAACGCCAGACGTAACATACTGCGGACCGACGAGTGTACATTGCGAGGGTGGGATTATTTAACATTCACACAATGCACACTTTTGTTCGGAAGATTCCCCATTTAGCACGTCCTGACCACTTTCAGACTAGCTTCAGTGTTAACGTGTGGGCAGGATTCCTTGGCGATTATTTGTTGGGCCCTGTCTTTCTCTACCGCCTTAATGGAAGAAAGTATCTTGCTAGATGAAGTAACAGTCGATCTCCGTAGAAGGATGTACTTTCAACATGATGGTGCCGCAGCCCATTACGATCGTAACGTACGAAGGAACTTAACGGAACGATTCCAATTACGATGGATTGGCCGGGGTGGGGTTCAAGCAGGTGCAGAGAACTGGCCAGCCCGCTCACCAGATTTAACCCCGCTTGATTTCCACGTATGGGGACGAGCCAAAGACTTGGTTTATGGAACCGACGGGCACACAATCAGAACGTCAGAAGAATTACAAACACGGATTACCGACGCCTTTCAGGTTATCCGAAAACGAGCACTTTTGTGCATTAAAAACCAGGGTCACCATTTTCAAGAATTTTTGTAAAGAGTTTATGCTAATAAAAGTTTTCTTATGTCCGTGCTTGCTTTTTAAATTACTTAAACTTGTTAATTAGGTACGTTAGCATTCGTTTAATATCTAACTTAACCTTATTAAATGCGAAAGCTTGTATGGGTGGATGGGTCACGCCCAAACAGTTTAACTGATCTGAATGAAATTAGGCACAGAGATAGGTTATTAGTATGAAATAGCACACAACTTTTTTACACTACTTCTTCGCATGGGACAGTTTTTTTTTGTTCCACGCGGGCAGAGCCGTGGGCATACGCTAGTAATAACCTACAGTTTTCCCGCCAAATCATAATGACATTTAAGAAAAACAACTTTTGACGTGACATGACAGACAGTGTTAAACATCTTGACAGGCACATAAAAGGGGTGATTATTTTATAAATTAATAATAATATTTTTTTTTGTTTGGTAAATTAAAATAAAAAAATGATATACAAAGGGTCCTTAATTACAGTTAAAAGTTAATTGTTTTAATGTTATTTATTATCTCTTAAAATATCCTTGACTAATTTGTTAGCACCTTATATATACATTTTAAAATGTTTTTTTTTTTTTCAAATTATTTCAAATATACTGATAATTTCATCCAACTTTTCAAAGTGAATAGTTCTAAATAGTAACATATAGGTATGCTTTTATTGCGTGCTTTCGAAAATAAGTTGAAAAAAAAACTAGTCTGCGTGAATTTTCACAATATCGAATAGTTTTTGAAATAAAAATTTCAAGTAGTAGATTTCAAATAAACCAATAAATTGCAATAGTCCTATTCTAAGGAGTAACATTAATAACATTATGTTCAGAAACATGTTTGACTATAAATAAAAATGTCTAAAATTATCAGCATTTTTGAACAAATAAGGAGCATTAAGGTGCCTCGGTAAAAAATTTACCTTCGAACATTAAAGAACAAATAAGCTGGCAAATAAGTGATAAACATTCTTTTTCATAGTTAAAAGAGCGGGTACATTCGTTGTTTTGTATTAAATACCTATAACATACTGATTAAATATGTTTTAATTACACAAAAACAGTGGTTCCATAAAAGCAGATTGGTAATATTAAAATCAAAATACGACGCTGTAAATTACACTTACGTGAATTCAACTTTGATAAGCGTAATCCGTTAACAATATTTCATAAAACAATTACATAAAGTAAAAAAGCCTGGTCGTGTTACGAAAATATAATACATTTTGAGGAGTGTATTTTCAAAAGGGCTTATTTTTGTATGACTTCCATAGAAAAATAAGTCCTTTAAAAAGAAACTTCTCATTTGGAAATTATATTATTTATCCGAGACAAACGTTTAAGAGCAACTTGCCAGCTTTTCCCTGTTTCGCCAACAAAATTTAATTCTAATTAATATAAATTAATTTTCCTTCAAAATTGCCTCTTTGCTTCAGTTAATACGCGGGTAAAAGGCACAAAATTCGGGCATTTATGGGTGTTTCTTCATGTTTCATCTTTTTTCGTTTTTGTTGGTTTGTAGTTGATATTAGTAATTTCATATTTATTTACTGGATTAAGAATGACTCTAAATTCATAATATCTCTCTTTACTGAACGCTTTCAATTATTTAGAGTGATATTATCATAGTGTTTTTATATACATTTAATCGCATTTTAATGAGAAAACAAATCACTACATTGTATGAAACAAAGTAGCTTCCTGTCTATCTGTCCCTATGTATGCTTATATTGCTTATATCTTTAAAATTACGCAACGGGTTTTGATGCGATTTTTTTAAATAGATAGAGTGGCCCAAGAGGTAGTTTTTAGGGTTCCGTAGCCAAATGGCAAAAAACGGAACCCTTATAGATTCGTCATGTCTGTCTGTCTGTCTGTCCGTCCGTATGTCACAGCCATTTTTTTCCGAAACTATAAGAGCTATACTGTTGAAACTTGGTAGGTAGATGTATTCTGTGAACCACATTAAGATTTTGATGCAAAAATAAAAAAATAATAATAAATATTGGGGGCTCCCCATACTTAGAACTGAAACTCAAAATTTTTTTTTTCATCAAATATATACGTGTGGGGTATCTATGGATAGGTCTTCAAAAATGATATCGAGGTTTCTAAAATATTTTTTTTCTAAACCGAATAGTTTGCGTGACAGACGCTTCCGAAGTGGAAAAAAGTTGGTCCCCCCCCCTCTAACTTCTAAAATAAGAAAATGAAAAATCTAAAAAAAACATATGATGTATTTTACTATAAAAACTACCAACGAAAATTGTTTTGAACGAGATCTAGTAAGTAGTTTTTTTTCAATACCTATTAATACCTAACTTTGCACCTAATTTATATGGGGCGCTGTACATACCAGGTGCAAACTTAACTTAACCACTTAGGGATGGAAAGTGTTTGTACGGAACCCTCAGTGCGCGAGTCCGACTCGCACTTGGCCGGTTTTTATGTATGTATAATACGTACATAATCTATCAGCATTGCACCGATGCGAAGCCGGGGCGGGTCACTAGTATTTAATAATTAAATAGGGGAGACCGAGGGGTTTGAAACAGAGGTGAGTTGAACCAACTTTAATTTCTCGGTATCTAAAGGCTAGGCGAGCCGGAAATAACAGACGCACCCCACCGCCCGCGGGCCCCTCCGTGTGTCTTACTCTCTAACGGACGTAGATCTGAAAAATGACGTTGTTTCAACTCACCTCTGTTTTAAAAACCCTCGATCTGCCCTACCCTAAATGAAGGGGGATGTAATTTTTATCTGACAAGTAATATAGCAACAAATCTTACAAACGTTATGTTTATAAACTGTTATGTATTTTACTTTTATATACACTAATAATAATAAACAGAAGTATTTATTATACAACTAATTTATTATATTAGAAGGAAATCACATCACACTAATTGTGAGTGTGTTTATGTGTATGCTTGTTACTTCTTCACGCTCAAACGGCTGGACCAATTTTGATAAATTTTGGTACGAAGGTAGCTGACACCCTGGATTAACAAATAGGCTACTTTTTATCCCAAAAAATGTAGTGTTCCCGTGGGATGAGCGGGTAATACCGCGCGATGCAGCTAGTCATTGAATATAATTATTCCTTTCCTTAGCAAAAAGTATACGTATTTTTGCCTTTCTCTGACTGTCAAAAGTTTCAGTGTTTTAGTTTGTGATTAAGTTGGTTCGTGAAATTACCCCTAAAGAAAATTTTGTTCCATCTTGAACAAAATAAGAAAATTATTCTGTTGTTTGGTTTATATTGCAATTGTAGGACTCGTTTCAATTAATTTGTATTTGAGTCAGACAGTTAGTATCTTGGTTAATAATATTTAATAGCCCTCAAAATTCCTCCATTGTAGATATTTGCTGGCACATTTTAACATTTACTCGTTCTGTTATGTATCTTGATTTTATTTATTTAAATAAGTTGTTAAATAGAGAAATATACACGTGTAAAGCGCAAAAGCGGGTCTATAAGAATGTTTTTCTTTTAAAGTTACAAGACTCAATTTAAGATATAACAAACTTAGGGACTTATCACACTTGCGAGTTGCGAGTGTTTTTTATCAGGGTTCCGTACCCACAGGGTAAAAACGGGACCCTATTACTAAGTATTTATTTAATCGTATGGCGTTTAGTACAATAAAATATATGCATTTTCTTCAAATTACAATGTCACAAAATTAAACTAAAATTAGATGTCAACATTCAGTGTGTTGAGCCACGCAATTACGTCGGGTGTTACGCGCAGTAGGTCTTCTGGGGGTCCCGAGTACGAATGTAGAGGGCATCGCTGAATAATATGCTCCATAGTCTGGACTTCTTCGCCACACTCGCACATTGCAGAATCTTTCCACCCCCATTTATGTAGAAAGTAATTGCAGCGGCCGTGACCCGTTCTAAGCCTATTCAAGCGGCACCACTGTTTCCGAGGAAGGTCGAACCCCCATGGCTTACAGGTCGGGTCTATGGTTGCCACGTGAGAACTAGCAGTAGCAGCGGTCCATTCTGATTTCCAGGACTCGGTCACATTGAAACTGGTGAGGCTCTGAGCAGCAGCATACGCAGGATTTCGGGACTTTAGGCGTTGGGGCGGTGGGTAGAAGAACTCATTGTGGACTGGTAGTGCAGTTTTGGATTTAATCTTCTCAGTCTCTCTCCTCAGTGCATGTTTTCTCCTAAGATGTGGAGGTGCTATGTTGCATAGTGTTGGCAGCCAATGGGAAGGAGTAGACTTAACTGTTCCCGATATGCACCGCATAGTCTCGTTTAGTTTGGTATCTACCTTGGTCACGTGTGCGCTTTCCGACCATACCGGGGCACAGTATTCCGCTGCCGAATATACCAGTGCGATACCAGTAGTGCGTAGACAATCGGTAGATGCACCCCACGAGTTTCCACATAACTTATGTAGGATATTATTCCGCGTCGATAATTTCTGAGAGAGCTTCATTATATGTTCCCTATACGTGAGAGATCTGTCCAGAGTGACTCCAAGGTATTTTGGACGTTGGTTGTATTTTAGCTTTTCACCATTGAAGTAGACCGTAGGTTGGTAGTTGGCCATTTGGTTACTCAGATGGAAACACGAAACCTCCGTCTTGCTCGCACTAGGTATTAGGCGCCAGTGTTTGAAATATTTCGTTAGCCTTTCTAGATCGTTTGTTAGGGTGGTTTCTCCTGACGTGAATGTTTTGCTCTGTGCGACTAGTGCTATATCATCAGCTTAGATGAATTTAGTAGCGTCTGTAGATGGGAGGTCGTGGATATACAGATTGAAGGGTTGAGGAGCTAAAACTGACCCCTGTGGCAAGCCATTATTCAGTTTCTTCTTTTTGCTCTTGGCGTCGCCCAGGAACACTTCGAACTCCCGCTCACTCAGCATACTAGTTATAAGGTCTCCTATTTCCTTGCTTGGTATTACCGATAATATTTTATAGACCAGACCTTGCTTCCACACTGTATCATACGCAGCAGTCAGATCTATAAATACTGCTGTTGACTTCAATATGTGTCGTAAGGGCCAGTACTTGATCCGTGCAGCTTCTTCCAGTTCGGAACCCAGCTTGTTCAGATGGAGTGGCAGCTTCTATGTACGGTTCAACTCTAGTCAGGATTAAAGTTCAAGAAGTTTAAATATGCAGCTTAGAAGAGACTACCTATTATTAAGACTCCGCTGTTACCACTCATGAACCGTGATAGCTTGAAATTTTCACAGATGATGTATTTCTGTTGCCGCTATAATAACAAATACTAAAAACATAATAAAATAAACATTTAAGTGGGGCTCCCATACAACAAATGAGATCGGTTGCGTTAACTTTGCACCTAATTTGTATCCGGTGCTATACATACCAGGTGCAAACTTAACTCGGCCAGTTAAGGACTCGGTGCGCGAGTCCGGCTCGCACTTGGCCAGTTTTAAAAAAATATAAGTCGCGGCGAACTCGATGCGTGATCGCTCGCAACTCGCAAGTGTGATAAGAAGGCCCTTAATGTTACATACGTATAAAGAAAGCGACCAGTGCTACACTATATCGTACTTTTTCGAGAATATTCGTGCATTTCAAATTCCACCGGTTTATAATTACTACCTTCGTAAACTTGTCGCTCTATATAGCAACACTTAATTCTCATACAAGTTAACTCCCATGTCAAAAGACATGACGAAAAGTTTCTTTTGAGGATGTCAATCGATTCTATTTTTTATTGGGATCAAAATGTCTACACTTACTACTCTAAAATTCAGAAATGACCGTCCAAGTTCAACATTCCTAATCGTAATGTCATTATATGTCATGGGTAGCAATATTTGTATGGAGACATGGTTGGTTGTCATAGAATTATTGATTTGTTAAATTATGGGGATCCTAGAAACAATTTAAAAATTTCTTTCGCATAAAAAAAAAAAATTGCGTACCTTTGAGGTCACATCGCCCCCTGCCTGCTATACGGCCACATCTCAAAAAACCATTTTTTCGAGAAATCGCTTGTTAAAGTTTTGGCAGCGTAGTGCGTGGTAGTAAAACGGGGCTTACTCCAAGAGTTGTCGGTCAATTCATTTTAAATTTAGCTTTTTTTATTCTACATGATATAACGCTTCTCATGAATACGTCTTTTTTTTATAAAACGTGTATATTTTCTAAGATACGAGGCCTTTAAGATAGGTACTTGGAGTTGTGGCTGTATTGCAGAAACATTTTGTTGAAATTTTGAGATGCGTCCCAAAACCGATCAAGTATTATTGGAAAATGGTAACATAAAAATTATTATGCAAACATTAAAATGATTAAAATACCTTTATTAATCAAGTTTTGTTACAGTAACAACATCACTGTAAGCGATAATCAGTGCATGCAGCTTTAATACCAACTTTCTAGATGCAGATATCATCATCATTTTGCATATAATTAATGACTATCTGGTTCCTTCTCTTAAAGGCACTTGTATCTTTAATTATCGTGTTAACATGTACCATATGGTATAATACCATATATAAAATGTATACCATGTACAAGGAGGCCCCGTATTTTAGGTTTTAGCGTGGACTAGGTTCTCGTTGATATAAGTGTACTGTTTCCCAGAATTCTTCAACTTCTTTACAATATTACCTTTTCATAGTGCAGGATAAGCTTTTCGTTTTCTACTTTTAGGTTTAGCAATACTGGATGAAGACTGGTTTGAATCAAAGTCCCAATTTATGTGAGTCGGTATTTACAACGAATTTTTAGAACACCTCGCACCAACATGTAGGACATGGCTCTCACAGTTCAGTTTAGACATAGTCTCGAATAATATAATTCCACCTAAGTTCAACTGCATACACTGAATTCGGGTAATTCGGGGAATTCGGGTTCTACAAACTTTTGGACAGGCCAATCTACAATCAAATCAAACCTATAGTTGACAAAATAATTCCTGTGGAGCAGGCTGGATTCCGTAGTGGTCCGAACTGCGTGGATCAGGTTTTGTCGCTCACAATCACAACACACATAAAGACAGGCTGGGTTTCAAAGGTAAGAAAAAACCGTGGCAGTCTTTATCGACCTTTCAGCTGCATTCGATACCGTATGGAGACAGGGGCTTATCTATAAGCTCATGACCGTAGTACAGATGGTGGGACTAATCAACTCTACAGCAATAGGAAATTTATCGTCCACCTAGGAAACACCTCACGCAAAGTCAGGAAGCTGAACAATGGGTAGACATTGTTCAGCTTCCTGACTTTGCCTGAGGTTGTTGTTGCAAGGATTGGTCCTGGTCCCGCTCCTGTTTAACCTAATAATTATAACGTGTGTGTATAGGTTGAACAGAAGTGGGGTCAGGACTGATTTCGAAAACAGAGAATCGGAAATTTATGTATGCTGATGGTTTAAACCCTCGAAGAAAGCCCTTCCTTGCGATCTGGAATGTTTTGATAAATACTTAAAAAAATGGATGTGGACTGTAGCCCAATGCTAGTAAAACAGAAGTTGCGACATTCCATTTCTGTAAGAAAGAAGCAAATTATGAGCCAAATATCTGCTTCAGAGAGACGGCGCTTAAATTAAATCCTACACCGAAGTACTTGGGTTTCACTCTAGACCGCAATCTTACCTATGCGCCACACATTAGTAAGTTTGGGAAGAAGCTACAAACATGGAATAACATACTCCACAGATTAAGGGGAACTACTTGGGGAGCACCAGCTGACGTGCTACGCACTACCGGTCCTAGCCTAGTTTACTCCAGGGCAGAGAACTGCTTGCCAGTTTGGCTCAACAGCGCACATGTGCATCGGATAGACGTGTTAGACCAAACCATGCGATGCATATTCGGAACCATTAAATGTACTCCTCTGGTTTGGCTGCCTGTGTTGAGTCATACAGCTCCCGCCCAGCTAAGAAGACAACAGGCACTGGTCCACGAAGCACAAAAATTCGTGAATCGTCCCAATTTGCCCATCCATGTAGAGTTCGCAAACCTGCCGCCTCATCGGTTGAAGTCGAGGCACCCACCGTACAATAGAAGAACTTATAATTGTATAATATGAATGACTGTACCTACATAATATGCCATACGAATAAATAAAATAAATAATAAGTACTATCGGTACCAACTGTAGTGAAACAATTAAAATGACGTTTATTTCTCTTATATTGAAGGGATTCATCGTAATAACACTAGAATTTACGTTATTCTTATAGGACGCAACTCAAAAAAATATTATAAATGTATGCTATACAGCCACAACTGGCAAGTGACTGTCTTGCAGGGAGTCAACTGACAATTTTTGGTCAGATCCATAAGGCCACTTGTGGAAAAAAGGCTTTTAAGGACACTTTTTCTTATGGCTCTCGAAATAAGGTCATAAATTAAACTATCCTGACTAAAAATCTGCAAAAATCCAAAAAAAATTTTTTTTTGAGATGTGGCCGTATAGCAGGCAGGGGGCGACATATTTCAAAAATATATATCCTTTTTTGTTTTTTTTCTTTGTTTCATGACATATTGAGGTAATTTGATTTATATTGGTATAACTACAGTATACTGTAGAATTTAACGTCAGTCGTCTCTATTGTCGTATATGCGGGTATCCACCAGATCGTAGCAATAACCGCAGTACATCAAACGGAACAATTACTCGACGGAGCATGTGTTTGGCAATAATCCAATATACGGAACCAGACAGAAGACACATACGTCTACGAATGTGACTTGATTACTATGTAACATTAGGGAGCCACCTCACCGCGTTTGCCTACAATGTAACGAAACAAAAATTAAAACGCCTATTTAAACTGCGTAATGATGCGAAAAATAAATAAAAAATCAAAACGAAGAAAAACAAAGCGTTCAACTGAGAACGTATACTCCTCCTTAAAAATCGTTTAAAAAAGAGGGTTACGTATTTTTCTTCGCCGCGCCAACGGTGTTTTCATCTTCTAATATATATTTTTTGTTGTTAAATAAAGATTGAAGAACAATGATTCGGGCACAGTAAAGTAGTCTATATTATATGCTATAAGACATATATAAAGCCCAATAACCAATTCCAGAACGCTTGTTGTTGTTTGTTCGTTGTAGTAAAAAGAGATCAATCTTAATCTGTCCCTCGTATCAGCCACAAATTGACTGCCGTCCTGCCAGCTGCGGCAGCCGTCACTGCCGCGCTGCCCACAACGCTGCAGTTGATTTAAACGCCATACATTCATCAAACGCATACGGTGACAATTATATACGACCAGCGTACACATTGATTTACTGACCCCACTCGTAGAAAGACTGATCTCTCTATCTTAATCAAACTACAAAATATTAAGTATCTCTTTTAGTTTAAAGCACATTTTAATTGCAGTTTTGGCTTAATTTGCAGTTTTTCAAACTTGTCAGGGACTATTTTGATAACGTCATTACTGTCAAGGTATATTATTTAAAAAATAAGCTAAATTAATATAATATTTTACTTATTTGCTTACTGTTGAGTGAACGACATAAATTGCGCTCGCCTTCTATCAATATGTCCCTCGTATCAGCCACAAATTGACTGCCGTCCCGCCAGCAGCAGCTATCAATGTCGCGTTGCCCACAACGCTGTAGTTGATTTAAGCGCCATATGTTCATCAGGCGGATACGGTGCCAATTATACGCGATCAGCGCAAACACTGATCTCTCTCTATCTTGATTAAACTACAAAATATGAATTATCTCTTTTAGTTTGAAGCACATTTTAACTGTAGTTTTGGCTTAATTTGCACTTATTCAAACTCGTCAGGGACTATTTAGATGCCGTCATTACTGTCAAGGCACTTTATTGAAAAAAAAAAATAAGTAATTTTAATATGGTAGATAGTTGGGTGAATGAGATAAGTCTTAAGCTGTCCCTCTATAAGCCACAAATTGACTGCCGTCCAGCCAGTAGCCGTCACTGCCGCGGTGCCCACAACGCTGCAGTTGATTTAAGCGCCATGCATTCATCAGGCGCATACGGTGACAATTACACGCGACCAGCGCAAACACTGATTTACTAACCCCCACTCGCGGTTCTGATCTCTCTATCTTGGTTAAACTAGGTACAAAATATTAAGTATGTCTTTTAGGTCGAAGTACTTATTCAATTCAGGGACTATTTTGATGATGTCATTACTGTTAATGCATATTATAAAAAAATAAACAGCCTTTTAATATGATATTTTGTTTATAGTTGGATGAATGAGATACTTAATCTGTCCCTCGTATCAGCCGCGAATTGACTGCCGTCCAGCCAGCAGCGGCAGCCGTCAACTGACCACAACGCTGCAGTTGATTTAAGCGCCATACATTCATCAGACGCATACGGCGACAATTATATGCGACCAGCGCAAACATTGACTGACCCCACTCGCAGAACCACTGTTGTCTATGTCTTTATTTCAAGACAAGCGAAAACGAAGAAACGCGAGTACGAACCTCGCCTAAACCATTACATTTTAAAATGGTTTCGCTTCATTGCAAACATTAAGTGTAAACTTTTCGAATAAAAAAATATTATTTATTACGCACTGCCTTAAAACTAAGACCATATATTTAAAGTGTAACTTCCCCATACAAATAAAAATTTTCACCATCCTTTTCCGGGATGAAAGCTGGCTTCATATTTTCCCGGGACTCAAAGCGGTTTGAGTGTGCAGAGGTACATACAGACAGAGTTATTTTAATGGGACTTTTATTTGTAGTTTTATAATAAGAAGGTCCTTTTCGGATAACCAAAGAGCGAGTATGCAAAAACAACAACATGACTTCCCACTTAGTGAAAAATAAAATTTACTATGGTTGCCTATTTCAACGTCTATTTCTGGAGACTTCAGTATTGATGGACAAGATTTTCTGGTAGAGCAAGTTATAACTTGTTCGTCTTTTGGTCAGGCAAGAACTATGTCAAATACTCTCTATCCGTAAACCACAACTCATTTAAATATTCGGACGTCGTATTATTGCGACATTTGCTCAACCCTCTCACCGGCCAACATGAGATCACTGCGCCTGCCTATCTAGCATAACTGTGACAGGCGACTTTGTTGCGTAACATATACTACCTGTCACTTTCCTGTCAATACTGTGAGAGAAAGATAGATGACGCTAAGTCGCGCGACAAGCGAAGTCGCGTCAAGATTTGCTAGCCCCACTGGTGCCCGGGCTATAAGTCTTTGTATAAACTACCTATATAAACTAATTACAAATTTTGGGAAAAACCCAAATTTGCTAGTAGGTATACCAAATAGTGGATCCGTATATTTACGCTGATGATATATTATTTGGTATGAAATAATTACAAGTGTCCGATAATCGTCAATCGGAGTGCGTGCCAGTTAGTACTAATGATCTCAAAAACTCAGCCCTCAGGTAAACCAGCGTTTCATTAGGAAGGCAGAATCAGCGAGGCGGCCGACCGCACGGGTCGCTGACCCCGCTACAGAGATACAAGTTCTGGAAAGTGTTATTAGGATAGCTAAACTTAAGACTATTATATCGTCAACAACTACTGCTTCAGGACAAACCACGCTGGATATAACTAACTACGCAACTATAGCTGGAAAAAGTACTTAAAACATCTGTACTTTTCGATATTTTACACACAGGGCGGGCAATGGGTGTAGTCCTTATGCTTCCTGCCATACAAGCAAACCTCTGGGGTCGTTGTAGTTTAGTTCGTGGCCACCATACTACTGCACCGTAGCTTACTATTGGGCCGATGATCGCTTGATATAGCTATAGCATGATCATAGGGCTAACACTATTTACTAATTAGTCGGGTAGTAAAAATTTCGGCCGACATCTACAGGAACAGCTCGCTGATTCATCAGTATGTCTGTGACCATGCAATTGTGTTCAAAACGTTGAAACAATGAAGGTACATTAGAAATGCCCCGATAAGTGAAGACGCCTTCTCTTTCTCTCTCTCTCTCTCTGGAGTCGGTACCTCATGTCTGAGGATCGTGGTCAGCTTCAAGGTTGCATCAGATGCATCTGGTGTGATCTGCCTCCACCAGTTTCTGTCCAGCGCGTCCCTTACAACCGAGTAGAATTTAGAGATCGATGACTCTTTTACTTGATCTTGAAAGGCGCCTTGCAATTAGTTAAAATAAAAAATAAAAATACATGGAACTCTAACATCAGCAATCCAGTTGCATATCATCATGTTGACCAGGCTTGAGCGTTTTAATCTGACACGCCCAGGAAATTAAGGCGAGCGCAATTTAGCTGCTGAACACGCGGCGTGGCGATGACAGTCATTGAGGAATGTTCTAGTTACAAGTTTGCGCGGCGTTCGTGCGGAGTGTTAGGAACTGGAGCACACCTAGCGTAAACAAGTGAGTATCTAGGAAATTACGACGCGCGAAATTTAACCACTGAACACGCGGTGTGGTGATGACAGCTATTGAAGAATGTTCTAGTTACTTTAAGTTTGTACCGCGTTCGTGTGGAGTGTTAGGGACTGTGAACATATTTAACGAAAACAAGCGAGTATCAAAGAAATTAAGAAGAGTGAAACTTTGCCGCTGAACACGCGGTGTGGCGATGACAGCCATCGGAGAATGTTCTAGTTACTTCAAGTTTGCACCGCATTCGCGTGTGTTAGGAACTGGAGCACACTTACCGTAAATACTAACATTGGCACAGGATAGCTGGACAATCAAAGATAAAAGGATACATTTTTACCTGATTAACGGTAAAGATAACCTAACCAAAAAAATAAAAAAAACCCGATATAAGTATGAAGCTAGTCATCCTCAGGCCCATGAGTGGGATAATTAAAATACTACTAAACCTGAACATAACAACAAATTTGTAATTTTTAACTTCAATATTGGCTGAGATCCTGTCACTTGTTCCAATCAAAGCTGAATATCTTGGTAACGGTTGCAGATATTTTTATCAAACAAAGCTAAAAACCATCTTGATAGACAGTCTTTCGATATAAACAGCTTTTGAATAGGTCCATCCGTTTGGCAGCTACAATGCTACAAACGGACACACAGACACACATGTTAAACTCACAACTTAGTACACCCGTGGTACACCCTCTTTTTTGTCGGGGGTTAAAAATGTTTTAAGCGGCTGAAGTTGCGAGCAGCAACTTCTAGTAGCGTTATTAAGTGTCTAAATATTGACTGTTCAAGATTGAACAAACAAAACTCGATCACTACGATAACCGAAACTATTTAAACTACATTGCAACCAAAATTTTGCTCTTGTTGCTGCTCAAATACAAAACAAATATTTACATACTCCAATATCGAAAAACCAACCGCTACAACATTACACTCTCTGTCATGTATTGACACGCTTTAATTTCGTTAAGGCAATGTTTACCTTAATAGCTTAAATTTAGGTTTGATATTACTGTGGTGAAATGCGCAGCAAGAGAGACAAGGAGGGAAACTTCAAAAACGAACTTCATGTCTTTGACTTAAGATTGACTCGAGTTGGGGACGAGAGTCGCGAGGCACAAAATTTATGATAAATCGTGACAGGCACTTGGCATGGGGGTAATAAAATTTGGTGTTGCCAGCGATACGGTTTATTTGACGTGACGAGTGACGTCGATTGGTGTCAAGGCTTCATTGGCTTGTAAATTATACCAAAATTGAGCGAACTATGAGATTTTCGTAAAAATTACGTAAATTGTGTGATGAATATCTTGCGTGCTACTTCTGTTCCTCAGTGGTCCTTCATAATGTTAATCCCTCTTGTTTTGCTTTATATTAGATGGTTAAAAGCCTTCTAGAGCTTAATTTGGGACTAGATCGATTTATGTGAGGTTGTCCGCTATTTATTTATTTAAAAGCTACACAGGTAGTTAGGTTTTGAATACCTGAATACATTTGTAATAAGAATAGTTGCAAGCTGTAGTGTAACAGTCGCCGTAACCGAAATCAGCCAAATACAATGATGAGGAACAATAATATATATATGAACATCATCATCATTATTATTAAAGAGTTCTACTCTTGTAGGTGCAGGTTTTTCCAGTCCGTTCTACTAAACGCCAGTTATTTCACTTCTCGATACGACGCGACGTATACCCGTTTCTTTTTCTCCTTCCCTCAATTTTTCCCTCCATTATCTTCTGTATTAGATCGTCGTGTCGTATTGAATGGTGTATCATTTTCCCTATTCTAGATGGCGAACAAGACTGCAAATATCGAAAGAGAGAAGAGAAAAACATACCCGATGCGTAAACGCAAAAATGGACAAAAAACGATTCAGTTACTTCTAAATAACCTATTGCACTATTTTTTAATATTTTTTATAATGCCGGTCTTGAAGCAAGTCACGAATATTTTCATACAAATATTTTAACTTTTAATAACGGCTCCTACACCGTTTTCCGTGGCATCATTGCCTATAATTCCGCTCGGCAGCTTCCAGCCCCGCATATCGCCGTCTATTAAGCAAACTCTATCACGCCCGGATCGCCGCCTCAGTGGCTTAAACGCCTCTAAGGGCTCTTTGTGGTCGTAATATGCGGCCTATTTGCATACTTTTATATGAAGAAAAGCGTAAAGGGTTCGGTTATCAAAAAGCTTTTGAAATTAAAATGAATTATGTTGATGTTCCACTTGTATCGTATAGTTTAAACGTATTTTTAACGAAATCGTTTCTACTTAAGTAACCACCAATGGAAATACATTTGACGACCGCTGGGCTGGCGAGTTCTTGACTAGTGATTCACGGTACACTCCCGGGCATGGAACCTTTCTGTCGAGAAGCCTATGTCTGGCAGCCTTTTGGATTTAGGCTGATGATGAAGATTCAAATAAAGTTTTAAAATGTCCTTTTTACCCAACACTTGGTCCACGGAGCCAGTGCGCGTGGGCTCCACAAAAAGCTGAGGCGCCTGGGGGAGGCAACAGGTTACCGACGCGTGGGCAACTTTCTCATGGAATGGCTTTCCATAGCCATACAGTGTAGGTATGCTGCCTGCGTCATGGGCACCCTACCGAGGGGTCATAGTTTTAGGTATATTTTTTAATCTTAGTTTTATTTTTTTTGTGTTTCAGAACCCGTATTTTTTATGCTTTCAGTTTGCCTATAATAAATACCTATTTTTTTAAGCAATGATACAAAATGGTGAAACATTGGGGCGTTTCCAAATTTAAAATAAAACTACATATTTCACAAAATAATGTTTTTTTTTAGGTTTTGCATATAATATTGATATTTTGGATTTAGGCACGAACGTTTCATTATATTTATGGTCTGCTTACTATTACAATTTATAAGGGATTACTAGTAACTAGAATAAATAAAACCGGCCAAGAGCATGTCACCCATGATATTATGTTCTGCAATCTGTAGCTAAGTACAAATAAATAGATCAACATACAAGTATGTTAGCATCCATCAAACCATTAATACTTCATCTTAACCCTAGAGTGAACGCGCCTTCCCGTGAAACGCGAGTGATCGCGTGGGGAGCATTTTGCCGCCCATACTTAATATGACTTTTTCTAGCAAATTGGCGTTATATGAATTAATAATTATGTTTAAAGGATATAATGAAACATAAACTATCAGAATAAGAAACATTTATTAAAGTTTCATACTTAGAATTTAGAAAAGAATGCTTTGGGAAATCTTAGGTAAAATTTCTTGGTCTTTTGCAACTTCTTTACAATTATTTATATAAAAAAAAAAGAAAAACGAAACTTAATAGTTAAATTATACGTTTTCATCATCTACAACATGTATTTTAGCAAAACAATCCTGACACATGTACATACAATGTTCGTTGCACAGTAACTTTGCACATCTGTTGCATCCTTTTTTCGTACTTACTTCTATTTTTCTTGGACGGACATACTGTGCATATTATATTTTGATGATCCGATGGTACAAATCGGGGGATTTGGTTTCTCAGCTGGTTCTGCAATGTGTTTACGTCAGATCTTCTAATGATAATATGGTCTAGTCATCGCCAGGGTAATTTCTTTCAGAAATGTTCGTCCTAATAATATAAAGTAAACTAAGCAAAACAAAACAAGAACAACGCCCAATAACTGAACAAAACAAACTGAAAATCAATAGTAATACGATAGTTCATCATCATCATCATCATCTCAGCCATAGGACGTCCACTGCTGAACATAGGCCTCCCCTTTGGACTTCCATGTATACCGGTTGGAAGCGACCTGCATCCAGCGCTTTCCGGCGACCTTTATAAGGTCATCTGTCCATCTTGTAGGTGGACGTCCTACGCTGCGCTTGCTTGTCCGAGGTCTCCACTCGAGCACTTTTCGGCCATCTGCTCTGCGTGCTATGTGGCCTGCCCATTTCCACTTCAACTTGCTAATTCGGTGAGCTATATCGGTCACTTTAGTTCGTCTACGGATTTCCTCATTTCTGATTCGATCACGTAGAGACACCCCGAGCATAGTCCTCTCCATTGCTCGTTGAGCGACTTTGAGCTTTGAGATGAGGCCGATAGTGAAAGACCACGTTTCGGTGCTGTAAGTCATCACTGGTAACACACATTGGTTGAAGACTTTCGTCTTGAGGCACTGTCGTATGTCGGACGAAAAGACATTGCGTAGTTTCCCGAACGCTGCCCAGCCGAGTTGGATTCGGCGGTTGACCTCTTTCTCGAAGTTGGACCTACCTAATTGGACCACTTGTCCTAGGTAGATGTATGAGTCAACAACTTCGAGTACCGAGTTTTCAACAGAGACTGGGATGGGCACAATCTTGGCATTTGACATGAGTTTCGTCTTGTCCATGTTCATTTTTAAGCCCACCCGTTGAGAAACTCGATTGAGGTCATCGAGCATCATGCTGAGTTCCTCCATCGACTTTGCCATGACTACGATGTCGTCGGCAAACCGAAGGTGAGTGATGTATTCGCCATTGATGTTGATGCCAAGTCCTTGCCATTCCAGGAGCTTGAAGGCGTCTTCCATAACGGCCGTAAACAGTTTCTGGGACACAACGTCCCCCTGTCTTACGCCTCTTCTCAATGGAATGGCCTTTGTGCTCTGCTCCTGAACTCGGACCGACATGGTGGCGTTACTATACAAACACTTCAACACTTCAATGTACCGATAGTCAATATGGCATCGCTGAAGTGACTCGAGCACCGCCCATGTTTCCACCGAATCGAAGGCTTTCTCATAGTCCACAAACGCTAAGCACAATGGCAAGTTACTCTTCAGTCTTCTGTATAACTTGCCGCAGCGTATGTATGTGGTCTATGGTACCTACTATAGCTTCTTCGGAAACCGGCTTGTTCGGAAGGCTGGAAGTCATCAAGTCTATGTTCGAGACGGTTCGTGATGACCCTTGAAAACAACTTATAAACATGGCTTAGAAGCGTGATGGGCCTGTAGTTCTTCAATAGGCTGTTGTCACCTTTCTTGAAGAACAGTACCACCTCGCCTCTATTCCATGCTTCAGGCGTTTTGCCCTCGGACAAGACGGAATTAAAGAGCTTCTAGAGGACCTTAAGTACCGGTGTTCCACCCGCTCTCAGAAGCTCTGAGGTGATTCCGTCTTCGCCCGGCGCCTTGTTGTTCTTAAGCTGCTTCAGGGCCATCCTAATCTTGTACAGACTGATACGATAGTTATATCAAAACAATACTAAACGTAATGAAAACTCATAATATTTCAACTATATTAAAAAAACAGATTCATAAACTTTACCTACGTGAGTAGTCGCGCAGTGAGCAATTTGCCGTCAAACGCGACACACCTGTGACAATCTTTGCCTCTTGCAGTCACCCGCGCACTGAATTTGTTATAATTTCTAAAACAAGGAGGTAAGGTACGGGGGGGCAGCTACTAGGACGCTTGACCTGGACAAATGCATCGTTTAGAAAATAACACGAATTTAGTTCCGCGGGCGGCAAAATGCTCATAGCGCGAGCACTCTAGGGTTAATATTACCCAGTAGGTTATCACATCACATCTGTGGGCACATGTGCCCTCTGTCTGTCCGTATATTGCGTTATTACCGAGCACATGCGTTGCAGAGTAATTATTCTGCTTGATGTAGTGATGCACTGCGATTACCTACTTGTCGCACGGGACTGACTGAAACTCTTGTAGATGGAGTGATTTACAGCTAATTGTCCATTCCTCCTTTCATTGTCTCTTTTAATTTTATTACTAATCGTAACGTATAAGATGACCTAATATCTTCCCGCTCATATTCTCTTTTTCTTTTGGTGTTAGGTGTCAATATATTTAGTAGAACGTACGAGTACATACAGACACTACTATAATAGTCCTTCCATCAAATATCTACGCGTGTTCTCTTCGGAGAGTTCTCGATTAACGTCCTAGAAATATGGATAATTTTATATCAGATCCACTAATAGTGAAGTTTGATTGCATAAGGTTGGACACGTACTACGAGTATACAATACATAAAAATCTTGCGCACCAAAAAAACTTTACAAAAGAAATACATATATAATAATTTGTCACTTTATCCTTTTCAAAGTGAGTGTAAAGTGGTTATTTTAGCCCTCAGAGGATTAAATGGAAACCATAAATGATAATATCTATGAAAACTAAAAAAAACTTGGTAGATTTATGGAATAGTTACGTCGCCTAAATAAATAAATATAAATAAATAATCAGTAAAATACGATTTTCTCGTTAAAGATTTCTTATTTTTTTTTTGTCAGACAGTCTTAGCTGCTGTCTGCAGCAGCTTCGTACTTGGGCTTCTGTAAGTTCTTTTACGACGTGTGATTGTGGCGGTACATAAATGAGTAATCTGCATTTCATACCTCCTTGTAATTGAGTAGGGAGTTGTTTATTTTGACGATTTTTTTTTTTATTTTCCTCTCACCCCCTTATTTAGTCCTAGAACACGAACACTAAAAAAAATCGTGTCCTAGAACAATAATTATAAAGGGGTTAAAGCTATTTAATTTAATTTAATTGATGCACAATAGGGTGTTGCTTATATGGCGAAAAAAGGAAAAAAACTGAAATCTTAAAGTCTCACCCCCCCATTTTGTTCTACGACCCCTATTAACGGATGCAAGTTTTTTGCTTTTTTTTTTTAAACCAATTTTAGGGGTCGCTACCAGCTGTCAAAGTTTTGGAAAAACAATAAAAGCATGTTCAAATAAACAAATATTTAAATGCATTTTTTTATTTTAATCAGATGCGTCTGTAACAATAATTGTATGTCTAATACGTACATAAAAACTGTAATAAACATTTTACTCAACATGAAACCTTCTGCAAATTTAAACAGTTTATATCAGCTTGGTTAAAAATATTTTCACCCCTTTCTGACAACTGGCTTTGTATTTACCCCCACCATCAAACGATTACTTGTACACTAACGTATCCATTGCTTCTTTTACTTCAGGATCAAATAATTTATTTGTACGAGCTCGGCAATGGTCTTGAACTTTTAATAAGTATTTCTAGAGACGATATAACAGTGGTGATCTCAGTAAAGGGTTTCATATTCTCTGGTCGGATGAGGCGCTTGGCTTGCGGTGATAACACTGGGTACTTACCTTTTTACTGCTGAGTTATTTCGAAAATGTACAGACATACGAATGTTCAAGAATATTGCAGAGTACTTACTAAGCTCACTTTAGTAAATTGTGGATGTTTAAGATTTCTTCTTCTATTTATTAAAATTATAATAAAATACAAGAATATTATTATAAAGTACTCGTAACTTTGCCTGCGCGAAAGAACAAGTTGAAATCAGATGTATGCTTCATAGTAGAGTTGCTAAGCCGCGAAATTGTGCGCATCGGGTTACAAGCATGAAATTTCTACCACACATAGAACGTTCCACGGTGATTATTTTCAGATGTGGAGGGAAGTCAGATTCGTCCCCTGTATGGTGGGAGAGCGGGGTGAAGAGGAGCTTTTTCTTTTTTTTATTACTGAACAGTTAAGGCTATTAGGGCTTGTGCGACATCGTTTTCGTGTAAAATAGATATCAGCTATTAATTTTTCATGTTATTTAAGAATAGTTTTATATAAAAATTTGGGTTTATTGCCGAAAAGGTAAAATCACAACAAGTTTTTTTATTCAGAACGATAAATTAGTTATCTACTCTGAATATTAACAATTTAAAAAAATATAACTAAACAGCAAATTTAATGTTGTTTTTAAAAATGTATACATATTGGGCACATCTGATACAAAAAGTACCTTGAAAAAAATGTTGATGTTAAGCCTAGCCTGCGTGTTCTAGTACATTTTGCTAAGTCGCGAAATTGTGTACATCGGGATACAACCACCAAATTTCTACCACAGATAGAGTATTCTGCGGTGATTATTTTCACATGTAGAAGGAAGTCAGATTCGTCCCCTGTGCGGCGGGAAAGCGGGGTGAATAGGACAAAGGAGTCCTCTTTTTCTTTTTATATTACTGATCAGGTAACGCTAGTAGCACTTGTGTCGTATCGTTTTCGTGTAAAACAGATATCAAGAATTCATTTTTCATGTTATTTATTCATAACACCATATAAAAATATGGTTGTATTTCCGAAATTGTAAAAATCACACCAAGTTTTTTTTATTCAGGGAGATAAATTTGTTATATTTCCTGAATATTTACAACTAAAAAAAATATTGCAAAATAGCAAATTTAATCTTGTTTCTAAAAATATATAAATATTGGGCACTCTTCATACAAACAGTAACTTAAATAAATTGTTGATGTTGAGATTAGCCCGCGTGCCCGTGATACATTGGCAAAAAAAAAAAATTGTTTTAATTACATTAATTTATTTTTCTAGGACGTATATAGTAAATATTATATGTAAAAGCATGTTAATAATCATTATTTAATGTATTTAATGAAGCGACATAGGATGCGTTCGGAGATTTACGTCGGTTACGCCGACGTAAAGATATATTTTCAGCTACTGTTTGTATGAGAAGTGCCCAACATTAATACATTTTTAGAAACCAGATTAAATGAACTTTTTGAAATAATAATAATAATTTGAAAATGTTCACGAAATTGAACTAATTTACCTCACTGAATAAAAAAACTTGTTGTGATTTTTACCTTTTCGGCCATTACACCCATATTTTTATATAGAACTATACGAAAATAACATAAAAAATGAATTTCTGATATTTGTTTTACACGGAAACGATACCAAACACGTCCTGGTAGACTTAACTGACCAGAAATAAAGAAAGAAAAGAGGGATACTTGGCCGTATTCACTCCGCTCTCCTGCCTCACAGGGGACGAATCTGACTTCCCTCCACATCTGAAAATAATCACCGTGGAACACTCTATCTGTGGTAGAAATTTCATGCTTGTAACCTGATGCGCACAATTATGGGCATTTCTCAGGAGTGGCATTTTTAAGTGTCCGGGCTTGAAAATGGTTAAATTTACCATCGAATATTTCTGAATAAAATCAAGCTAGTACCTAACGGTTTGTTTCGTCTGGCGAGCTATGTAAACATTTCATGATAATTCATTAACATGACAATAAAAAAAAGTTATTACAAAAATTGACGTTCACTGGGAGCGTCCGCTTACCAGATTTGTTGAAACAAAAAATCATAACTGGATATTGGGTCTGGATACTATGATTTCAAATGTGTTCCCGTATTCAGCATTAGTTTATTAATCATTTTGTTCCTATAGATATAATTTATCTGCTAAACATTTTAAATAAAAACAATTTTTCGGAGCGTCCGAGGGTAACTAGTGATTTCGGTGTAAACTTTAAAACACGTCAGCACTGCCTTAAAGAAGTATACTAGGAAACCCACAGCTCGCAAGCAACTAGCTTCAGTTGTGTTCTCATCGCCGCCGAGAGTAGACGTCGGCTCAATGGCTTGTAGGTAGAGTTCGTGTGGGTTCGTTCGTCATTCGGTGGATTTGGTTACGTGTTTTGTTGAATTCGGTGGAACAATTTGTGTGGTTCAGTGATTGTGTGTCTGCAATTTTATAAGTGAATAAACTATCTCCGGGAGAATGTAAGTCCATAATAATTTGTTTGTGTCTATATTACTTTTAGTATTCCTTAAATCGATAAAACACATTAAATTTTGAAATCAGTGGAATTGATTTCCATGGATTCGGTGTAATTTTTGACCACTGAAGTCAATAAAAATTGCCACCGCTATCAATTTTTACGATAAAACCAACTGGTTTTACATTATTTCTATATTGCCATGCCCCTCAATCGGTTCCTCAATGCTTATAATCGTGATTTTGTTAATGCAGCATAGTTCTGACTGTGATTCTCTTGTTTACTAATTTCGGTGGGTTGCTGTTCGTTAGGCTGCTTTCACCGGCATCTCATTGGCATTTTAGCACATGGTTTACCCATCTCGTTGAACTGGTGCATCAGGGTATTATGCCTCAACAGCCTGACACTACAAATATTCCTAAGGGTCGTCATTTCAGCGAGCTACACATCGAAAACTATGAAGTATTGAGCCTTTGATTTCGGTGATTGTAAAATCTTAAATATCTTATGAACCACTAAGTTCAGAAGAGGGCCTTTGCTACCAATATTTTTTTTAAATTAGCCCGTTTTCATATATTAAAGTCACGAATCAAAAATATGAAAAATAAAATTGACCACCGAAGTCAAGCAAAATAGCTCGGCCCGGAGAATCGCCCTTATGTTAGAAAACAGCGGACTAACAACTCTACTATCACCGTAGTCGGATAAAAAATGATCTTATTACTATCTCGCAATTCCTAGTTATACACTACATTAAAAAGTATGACTTGCAAGTGTCTCATACAGAGACACTCAATAAAATAAGGAAAATATTTTTCCTTTGTGCCATATTTTGTTTAAGCTAACAAAATTTAAAAAGGAATGGGATGTTTTTCAGAGTGCACGTGACAATTTACTTTGAACCGCCATTTAAAATGAGAATTTTATTAACGTAAACTAGGACACACTCATTATTTGTGCACTGCTGAGTTTGTTACAAAATTCTTTAGTTAGATGGTAATACTGTGGCAGAATAACTGGATTTAATATGTATGTCAGTATTAAATACCCGCAATAAGTAAGAATTTTGTACGTGTGTATTTCAGCATGCAGGGTGCCAATTCGAGTGCACTTATATCGCGAAATAAGCGAAGCCGAAGGTAGGCAGTAGGTAGCAGACAAGAATACCTATTGGCCGAAGGGTGTCGTGCTCCGACTATTTCGTAGTTACCCGACACCCAGAAGTTACGTCGCACGTCGCCTAACTAACGTGTTCATGTTTTCTTTTTTTTATTATTAATATAAATATAATATAAATATCGGACAACCTCACACAAATCGATCTAGTGCTAAGGCTTGTGTTATGGGTCTTATCTTATCTTATCTTATTAGGAAGGGGTCCTTGCGGATACACTTCGACCCAATGGGATCTTTTGTGTAGTTACCCCCATCGCGCCTACTCAAAGGATTGTTCCACCACCTTCATATATCGGATGATGGAACCAGTTGGTAGTGCCTGGAATTCCTTCGGTTCTGGGTAACCAATACCGAATTCCTTCATTCTGAGTCTGGCGAGGGCATGACATTCACACAGTATGTGCTTCATTGTCTCTGCCTCCTCGCCACACATTCTACAATCTGTATTGTCAGACAGTCCCAACTTGGCCAATAGTCCTTTGACCCCAAAGTGACCGGTAAACACCCCCGTTATGATTCGGAGCTGTCTTTTGCTGTATTCCCATAATTTCTTGGTCCAGCCTGATTCTATACATTCCATGAATAGCTTTGAGTGCCTCAAGCCTGCCATTTTCCTCCACTCTTGTTGGTGCTGGTTTTTGGCATAGTCCTTGATGGCTGTTGCTATGGTTCCCTGCGAGAGACCCACACATGGTTCAGGTCCTATGAAACTTGTCGCAGACCCTTTTCTAGCAAGTTCATCTGCAATTTCATTACCGATGAAGCCTTCATGCCCTGGGATCCATACCAGTTGCACCTTATTGTGCCTTCCAAGCTTGTTCAAAGCTAGGACGCCATTATACACAAGTCTAGAATCCACTTTAGGCGCACCTAGCGCTTTAAGTGCCGCTTGACTGTCACTGAGTATGTAGATGTGCTTCCCTCTGGTAAGTCTATCTATGTTCTCCTGGGCACAGGCGATTATAGCGTATGTCTCCGCTTGGAAGACAGTCGCATAACCTCCCATACTTGTACTTGCATTGAAGTCGTTTGCATGAATGCCTGCTCCCGTACCTGATCCCATTTTTGATCCATCAGTGTACCAAATAATGTCCTCACCATCCGCTGTAGGTGGCTCGCGACCCTCGGCCCATTCCGCCCTCGTTGGAACTTGTACCTTGAAGTTCCTATTGAATACAAACTTAGGCTGCATTTTATCGCAGCTCATGGTTGTTATTCTGTCAAGAAAATTGTTGCTTTCCATGTTAGTGTGCTTAGTCTTCGGCGTGCAATAACTCCACAGGTCCATTGTTTTTAACCTGTGCAGCGATTTGCGCGCTTCGGACTGTATCACTATATGTAGCGGTGGTAGATCTAGCAATATTTCTAGCGCCGCGGTTGGCGTAGTTCTAAACGCCCCTGTTATAGCCATGCACGCCGTTCTTTGCACCTTCGTCAAGGCGTCTCTGCATGTGCTCCTCAACGTCCTTGGCCACCATACGAGGCTGCCATATAGGATGATCGGTCGTACCATCATGGTATAAATCCACTTTAGTACCTTTGGGCTTAATCCCCACGTCTTACCATACGCTGATCTACACATCCCAAATACTCTGAGAGCCTTTGTTATGGTGTGATCGACATGCTTTTTCCAATTGAGTTCCTTATCTAGTATGACACCAAGATATTTCACTTCACTGGACATTTCGAGTACCTGTCCATACAGTTTTAGTTCCTGCATGTTTTTAAGAATCCTCTTTCTCGTGAATGGTATTACCACTGTTTTGCCTGGGTTAATGGATAGTTGGTGATTGTTACACCATTTCTCCACTTTCCTCAGTGCTTCACTCATAATTACTGATACCGTACTGGGAAATTTCCCATTTACGAGAATCACCAGATCATCTGCATATCCTACCGTATAGATAGGACCACTGTTGAGTTCCTCCATTAGGGAGTTTACCACCAGACTCCATAGAGTAGGTGAGAGTACTCCTCCCTGGGACACCCTTTTGTAGCCGTAGCTAGTATTTCATCTCCCATCAGAGACGACTTTATTAGCCTGGCGTTTAACATGTTGCCTATCCATTTGCAGATGGTCGGTTCTATGCCATGTCTTGCAGCTGCTTCACTGATAGCTTGGTACGTGGTGCGATCAAACGCTCCTTCCACGTCTAGAAAAGCCGCCAGGCATAGTTCCTGATTTTCTATGGCCCGTTCGGCTCTGGTTGTTACCAGGTGCAACGCGGTATCGGTTGACTTTCCAGGTTGGTACGCACATTGTAGTTTGTGCAACGGACGTCTTTTTAATGGACCATCCCTTATATGTCTGTCCACCAATTTTTCCAATGTTTTTAGGAAAAATGAAGACAGACTTATAGGCCTGTACGATTTGGCTTCTCCGTAGTCTGCCTTGCCTGGTTTAGGCAGGTATATTACTTTTACCATTCTCCATACTCGTGGTATGTGTCCAAATGCTATAGACGCTCTGTACAGTCTACTCAGATGAGGAATGAGTACGGTTGCGCCTTCTTGTAGTAGTACTGGGTAGATTTCATCTGGTCCCGGAGCCTTGAACGGCTGGAACGTTGAAATTGCCCATTTCAATTTGTTATGGTCTACTACCTTTTTCGACGTGTCCCAATTGTGTCTGGTTGTGCTTGCGCTTTGTTCCAATACACTAATTGCAACATAGTCTAATTCGCTCTCGTGTATCACTGAGCCTGGAAAATGTGTGCTACACATAATTTTTAAGGTTTCTAGCCCTGTCTCCGTCATTTTCCCGTCACTGCCCTTAATGGTTGTAAGCGGGACTGACTTTGACGCAGCTAGTGCTTTTGTTAGTCTCATACCTTCTGGTATAGACCCTATTTGGTCGCAGTGACCCCTCCACGCGCTTCTTTTTGCCTTTCTCACAGCCTTATTATATTCTGTGAGCTTGTGTGCATAACTCTCAAAGTTGTTTGAGGCTTTTGCGTCGTTGAATATAGCCCTGGTTTCTTTCCTGAGTTTTGCTATCTCTGGATTCCACCAGGGTATTCTTTTTGCCAGAGTTTTCTTTTCCGGGCAGTTATTGGTCCAAGCTGTGTATACCGCTGGAACTATTTTGTCAGCTTCAAACTCTATATCAATAATGGAATTGAGCTTACCTTTCGGATCACCCAGTTCCACTTTCAGGTCAGCCTTGTACGCTTCCCAGTCAGTGTTCCTAGGGTTCCTTTTGAGTACAGTTTTTACATCTATCTTCGTATTGTACCTAAAGCATATGTATCTGTGGTCTGATAGAGAAATTTCCTTAGAAACATGCCATGAGTTGATGCTTTTGCTAGTGTTATTGGAAGCCAACGTTATATCAATTACCTGACCTCGCCTTGCGTTGACAAAGGTTGGTTCATTGCCTTTATTAAGAATTTGTAAGGAGGAACTCACCAGAAAATCCAGTACCTTCTCCCCTCTCTTGTTGACATCCGAGCTGCCCCAGATGACATTGTGAGCGTTCGCGTCGCAGCCGATGATCAGGTCGGTGTTCGCCTTGCTGCCTTCGACGACAAGATCCCGCAGTTGTTGTGTTATCGGGTCCGTCGCCTCGTAAGGGAGGTAGGCTGACGAGAAGATAAGAGCCTTCCCCTCCCCTTTATTCTGGATCTTAACACTGGTAAGATCCCTGGAACAGAAAGCATGTAAAGGCATAGCATCGATGCCATTTCTGACGTAGATGCATGTCCTCATATTATCATCGGAGCAGTGGTACAGTATGGTACCGCCAGTTCCGCCCAAACCTCTAATTTCCCCTTTATAAATATATGGTTCTTGTATTAGAGCAATATCGAATTTATCATTAATTAACTGCCTCGCCAGAAGGGCTGTGGCTGCTTTGTTGTGTTGTAGGTTAATTTGTACACACCTTACACCCGCCATTGCGCCATTATGTGGTTTTGGGCCTGCTGAGATCAGCGGCCTGTGGTGGCGCCTCGCTAGACATGGGGGAGAGGTCGCATCCCAGGTACAGATCAGCCATATCACGCAAGGCCTCCGAGTCCACCGTTGACAACGGCGATGACTCTCGACCCATGCGTGACCCAGCACGATCCTCCCTCCACTCTCTCTCCACCATCGTCGCGTCCGGAGGCGGGCACGCCTCTGCCTCTACCGTCTTGGCCTCCGCACCGTCTACCGACAGTGCCTCCTTGGCCTCGACGTTTGCGGCGTCATCGGCTGGGCCTTCCAGTACCGCACCACCCACTGGGTTCGCGTCCCCACACGCGGCCACATCGCCCTCTGTGGCCGCCCCGCCCCCGGTTGCCCGGTGGTCGACCTCCGCCCTCCCAAGCATCCTCTCCTCCGCATCCTCGAGGAGTTTGAAAGAGCTCAGATCCACCCCCGAGAAGAGTTGATAGTTGGACGCCTTGATGACATCCGCCGACTCCCGATCCATCAAGATGATGCGTCGGGTGCTTGCGTCTGACATCAGGGTGTCCACTATCTTCCATTGCTCCGTATGCAGCATAGGATTAAGCCTCTGCAGCACACGGAGCATTAGTTTTACGTCCTGGGCGCCAACGACCCGCGATTTCCAGGCCATTTTGACCGGTTTCGGCAGATCCTTGGCGTCCACGACCTTAAGGTGCAGTCCAGCAATCTCCACTCCTCCGATTGCTGAGCTGAACCACGTGGAGGCCCCCCTCCCTTGGCAACTGACGTGGAGGGCGCCCCCCACAATGTTGCCGATCACGATTCTCGGCAGGGGATCAGGTGCACCGTCCAGGAGCGCTAGTACTGCGCCCTGGATAGCGGACAGATGCCCAGCCTGAATCTTGACGGCAGGGTAGTCCACTGGGATAATGGCCAATCTCTCCGCCGCCACCGCCTCCGCATACGACCCTACCTTCGTCCTTTTGGAGGCGCTAGCCAGCAGAGTAGAGTCGCCACTCGAACCCAGTGGCCTTTTGTTTTGCCCTGAAGGGGCCGCGGTTGCAGGTGCGTCCGGTGTCACACCTGCGCCCGTCTGTGAAGTCAGACGGGCTCTTGCTCGCGCGTTATTACGCCGCTTCTGCCTCTTGCTGAGAACGAAACCCTCGGCTTGTGCACCCTCACCCTGAGGTTTGGGCACACTCGCTTCATGGGGCACATTCCCAGTCGGATTCGGAAGGGCTGTACGGCACGGTTGGCCGGTAGGCTTCGGCATGCCTTTGCTGCTCACTCCTCCGGTCGCTTCAGTGGGTCCCCTTTCGGGTCCCTTCTGAGCGAGTCCGCTTTTCGACCCTTGGGGAAAAGATCGGACGGCACCTTTGAAGTGAACAGGTCCAGCATGTCCTCTACCTCCACGTCCACCTATGTGGCTGGGGCCCGCTCCCGCATCTCTGCCAGAGGCAGTGTTGCGGCCTGCAGTAACACCCAGTGTAGCGCCTTGCGCATTAGCCTCCTCCCTTGCGGGTACGGCTTGTCCTCCCTTTCTCGTCGTTTTAGGTAATGAGAAATCCATTTAACCTACCACATAAGACTTCGTCAGACTGGCTCCCCACCCTCCTTGGAGCCCTCCTACTGGGGATGCTTTGACGCATCAGGGATACCAGCCCGATATAGCGCCCCCGGATGAGTTATCCATGAGTCCGCACGGCACCAAAACCATCGTCACCTCCACAGGCGACTCAGGAATCGTGCGCCGCCGACTACGGACCCCATCACCCCAGGGCACTCGCCCGCGGCCATCTGACTGGACGCAACAGCCGATTGATCACGTCTGGCTAGGACGTGACCGCCCGTGTGAGATGAATCCCGAGCCAAAGTGGCGTGTTGTCTTTCAAGGGTAACGACTCCGACCCCCGTCCGACTCAACCTACCAGGATCTCGTTCTCCATCCGTACGGGTCCCCGCGCACGGCACAAACACGCGGGTGGCATTCTACCGCTAACCATCCTTCTTAGTGGATGGAAAGCCCGCTGCGACATGCCACGTCATCGCTTGCAGCTGACTGTGTGGGATATGCGGAGTAAGGAGGGTTTGGATTTCTAGAGGCTCAACTGGTTGTTTCCGTGCTACCTGTTTCCTCGTTAGAACCAGGTAGTTAACAGGCAGTAACCGCGGGAAGGAGCCCAACCAGTTTTGCCTCGAGGATCAAGGCAACTGTGAGCTCCCCCCGAGGCCATTCACCAAGTTAACTACCGGGCAGGTAGTTACCATAGAGACAAACCCAGTACAAGAGTAGCGACCGGTCGCAAATTATGTCTTGTTCTGGACCCACCTCCGCCCCCTGTGTTATGGGTACTAGACGACGATATATATATACTTATATAGGTAAATTTATACTTAAATACATAGAACAACCATGACCCAAGCACAAATATTCGAGTTCATCACACAAATATTTGCCCTGGCCGGGATTCGAACCCGGGACCGCTGGCTCAGTAGGCAGGTGTCTACAAACCGAGCCAAACGCGTCCTTAAAATTATTATTGTTTTATTTGATTATGTATGTTTTAAGGAATTTATCTATGGGCCACAGTTGCCTGAAAATTAAATGATACTGATTGATTGTTATCTCAGGTATACCGCGTTTATTTATTTATTTAAACTTTATTGCACAAAACAAAAGTCAGTACAAATGGCGGACTTAATGCCAAATGGCATTCTCTACCAGTCAACCATAGCGTTTAATCGTTATTAAAACGCGATGTTTGCGATTCGAGGTGCTAAAGTGATATTTCACGTTATAACCCGATCAAGTTAAGTTTGCGCTTGATAATATGTATGGTGTCGTATATAAATGAGACGCATACTGAACGGTTTGGCGAAGTGGAAATATACCCTATACCTAGGTATAGCGCCACTTGAGAGATCTCTCCAATATTATATTAGACACATATATTATATATTTATCCTGCGAATGATAAGGCGTCCCACGATAATATATATATATGTATACTCGTATATATGGTTTTTTTTACAGCATCGAATTTTAATTAGTGTTAAAGATGCCTGAGATATATTCGTACCAAAGATATCGCTTACAATTTTGGTAATACTCGAATTAGCGTCCTATTTCTTATCTGTCTACCCTATTCCTACAGCATTTTGTCACCTTCCAAATGAAGGGGTTACGCTAAGTGAAACATTGCCTCTGAAAGGAATTCTTGACGATATTCTCAGGATTAAAAGGTTCTAAGAGATAAGATTTTTCTTTTACCTTATTTCCTTTTGTTCAGAGTGAATAAAGGTCTCCAAGCTTTCCAGGAAGGGTCTTTGACCTTTTCCCTGAATATATTATCTTGCTTTGTAGTGAATGTTTTTCCTTGATTTGTGACTCAATTAAATAAACTAGTGTAAAATTATATTAAATGTATCGAAATATGAAAATGTTTTTGTTTTAAAACCAAAATAAATATGTGGTTTTAAAAATATCGGCCAAGTACGAGTGGGACTCGCGCACGAAGGCTTCCGTAGGTACCATTATCTGTAAGTTTGTTGTATGGGAGCCCCCCTTATGTATTTATATTATTTTATTTTTAGTATTTGTTGTTATAGCAGCAATAGAAATACATCATCTGTGAAAATTTCAACTGCTAGACAGTTCTTCTATCACCATTCTTGAGATACAGCCTGGTGACAGACGGACGGATGGACGGATGGACGGACAGCGAAGTCTCAGTAATAGGGTCCCGTTTTTACCCTTTGGGTACGGAACCCTAAAAATCTATTTATATATTTTTGTATTCGTAATCTAGTACACGCATTGCTGAGTTCCCAAGCAGCTTATAGAACTAATTTAAGCGGAATAAAGGCTTTATTTATTTATTTAATCTTTATTGCACAAATGAAAAACACATCATACAAAAGGCGGACTTAATGACATTGGGCATTCTCTACCAGTCAACCATCGGGCAAAGCAGATAAGTTGTGGATGGTTTATAATAAGCTACTTGGGTTTGGAACTAGATCAGTGTAACGTGTAATATAAAGTACATTTATTTGTATTGAGCCGATTTGAACGCTAGTTTTTTAGGGTTCCGTTGTCAACTTGGAACCCTTATAGTTTCGCCATGTCCGTCTGTCCTTCTACATGTCCGTCCGCGGCTTAGCTCCGTGATCATTAGTATTAGAAAGCTGAAAATTAGTATGAGTATGGGTATGTATCACGCCGATAAAACGGTAAAATAAAACACAAAAATAAAACTTATTTTCGGGTACTTATCAGAAACTTTGACGCGTATTCGATAGGTGCAGGTACAGTTTTGACAAGCCCAAAGTGGCTGAAAGGGAGCCTTTGATGTCGACCCGAAAGCCGCCGCTATTTGATCGAAACCGGAAATCATGCCGCCATTATCAATTTGTGCAAAACCGTTCAACCGTGGTTAATGTTGTGCTCGAAAATATTACGGATTTATTAACTGCGAATGAAATTGTGATCATTCGGTTTTGATTTTACACAAATAATAGTTTACGCGAATCGTGAATTTATATATTTTACTAGGAGGTGGATCCGGAACGATGGGCCAGAATAATCGCCGATTGGACACCGCAAGGTTACCGGAGCAGAGGCAGACCGAAAAGAAGATGGCGGGATGACTTGGATGCATTTAGTAACGAGTGCAGGGAGCATGCAGCCAATAGAGATGAGTGGCGCAAGAGAAGGAAGGCCTTTCACAATTATAGGCTAGGCAAAAAAAAACTAAGAGGTGACTGCAACCATGTCAGTGTTTTTTATTTTTTACCGTAGATGGGTAAAAGTATTGGATGTCCAGCTATCCCTGTACTAAGACTGCTTTTAGCTCAACTTGTTGCGAGACAGCATCGCCCGTCACTCTCTCACAGTACAGCCAAGAAAGAGAGGTAATATTTCTCGCACGAGAGAGTCACGTGTCACAGTTGTGTTAGAAGTGCTAGTTAAAATATGTCCACCCGCTTCGGCGTGATGAGAGGATAAGGAAACTAGAAGACGGAGTAGACTAGGACGGAGGATAATGACCAACAGATGGCGCCACGCGCCCATACAAAACAAGATACGATCCTGCATCGCGCAATTAAGATTTTTACTGAAATAATGACACCTTCCAGTAAACTGGTTTTCAATACAAATCTCTAAGTCTCCTATAACATTCTTTGGATCTTCTTTTGCCTGGTGGCCCTTTCCCATTTTATTTGGGGTCGGCCCTCCGTATCATGCGTCTCCAGGCTGCTCGGTCCTGGGTCGTCTCTTTATTCACTTGGGCTTCTTTGAGGTTCTTATTTACTACGGACATCCATGTGATTCGGGGTCTTCCTCGTCCTCGGGGTTTAGTTTTGATATCCAGTACTTTTCTGGTCATGTGGTCGGATGGTCGCCTCATAACGTGTCCGTACCACCGCAGACGGCTCTCCTGTAGCCTGTAGCTATAACATTCTTTGGATGTCTAGACATAATCCCTTTACCAAAACCGGTAAAAATTTGTTCAGCCGTTCTGGCGTGATGAGAGGACAATGGTAATTATGGCTAATACATGGCGCCAGACAGGCATGGCGCCACGCGTTCATACAAAACAAAAGATGATCCTGCATCACGCTATCAAGATTTTTCCTGAAATCATGACCCCTCTCCATATAAAACTGATTTTCAATACAAATCTATTTAATTTTGTAATGGCACAATTTATATTCATAATATTATGTACCGTAAAACTTACCCAATTTAATTTTATAATGGCACAATTTATATTCATAATATTATGTACCGTAAAACTTACCCAATAGTCCAATCATCCAACTATTGTTCAAAACAAAACTCGTTTATTTTCATCAAAATCCATATTCCATCAGTGATTTTATACGTTTTTATGTTTGTTTAATTATGTTGTTCACTTTTTGGTTCTTTGTAATAATTGACATAATTATTAACAAGTAACTTTCGGATTAAATTGGACCATAGTTGTAAGGACTGGACTATAGTTGGGTAGTTTTACGGTAACTATAGAGATTTGATTGATCTATCTGTTTTTCCTTCGTTAACCTGCAACGGAACAATAGGTCGATATGTTTTTATGACAAGAAGGTAATGTAGTAACAATAAAATAATAGTTCCGCACGGTATACCCTTTACATTTCATTAAATATCCCACAAGGGTATTTACGCACGCCCACGCCTTTTTAAAGGTCAGAAACATCATTATCCTGTGAGCGTATTTTATATTATTTATACCTACATAATTATTATATTTATTGGAATAACATAAAATTACTCTTTATTTACCATAATCCATACACGTCCTGCTTTGCGACGCGTAGAGAATATAATTATAAACAATATATTATACGAAATTGTGATTATCATTAAAACTAATAAAAATTATCAGGAACGTCCCGACATGTTTCAAAAAGATATATATCTATTTATTTATTATATAGTTTCCTTAAATCTAAATACATCGTCCCACAAAACCAGTAGCTGGTTTGACTGTGGGATCTTTGTTAGGGAACTTCTAGTATAGGTACAAGGTATGTATTATGGTAGCAGTGTGAAAAAGTGTTTTTTTAACATTCTATTGAACTTGTTTTAGTTTGGCTCTCGTCGTATTTCCTTCGCTAAACTATTGATTAGGTACGGGATGCGTTTTTTTAGGGTTCTATACCCAAAGTAATTGTTTACCCTTGGTACCAATAGTTTTCCGGAAGTCATAGACTTGGTGTTATGTATAATATGTTGTACAGGTTGGATTATGGATGCTTCTGAGCTATAGGTACTCTTGGCGGCTATGGTTATGTATGGCAAGAAGATATTTATGTTTTAAGTTAACCGGTAAAATATTGCAAATTTTAAAGAGTTCTTTATAGTCAGATCTACATGGCGCTCTTCATCAAGCTATCCGTGTTACTACGCGACTCATAGCCCACTGCACTGGTTTTCGCTATCCTCGTCGCCCCCATCGCCCGCGCACCGACCGTATTATGATTTGCCTTACGATAGTTTTAATTATATTATCATCTGCTATAAAAATTACGGGACTTTACTTACTTAAGACTGCACCGAGCGAAATGTGAAAAAATAGGCAGTTGCCGTTAAGTAGATAACGTCAACACTAATTGTTTAATCCATTTCTAAATTATATATTTAGCATTTCGAAGAATGTGTTAACAACTTCGCCGTGGAAAAATTATAAGATTATTAATATTTTACCCTAGAGAACTAAGTAAAGTTGGACGAAAATTGTAAAATCGTAAGCAGGCGTTAAGTGTTTTTTTATACTTTAACAATGGAAATCTATTCTGATTTTCAGTTCAAAAAAAAGATGAATGTTTACATTACAATTTGTCCGCATCAAATATTTCAATTATTGTTTGGTATTTAAAGGTCCAGATTTATCAAAAAGTGCTTTTAATTCTCCATACATTTTTACTATGGCGGCCGCGCGCCGATTTAAATACGCATTCCCCGCGCTCTATGGTTCAGTCGCAAACGCTCGGCGCCCTCTTAACGGGAATGCTCGCGGTGAGGTACTCCATAAGAATAAAATAATAACTTGTATTTATTGATATGATGATTATAAGAACAAACAACGTAAGAATGGACACGTGTCAAACCCTCAAACTCCTCAAACATATTGAAAACTCCTAACACGTAATTTCATTCCATTCGTCTCCAAACCTTGAGAGGTCTCAACTTCAACATTTTCCTTCTCAACCTCACTTCAAACATATCCATCTCACAGAACAATGAACTATATCACTCATACATCAACGTAAATATTACAATGACACAGTCAAAGATTACACGAGGATGTTAAAATAATAGGACTGTTGCTATTCCCTCCAAGTGTATCGCTACAATCACAAAGGGTCCGACCCGGTGAAACTTTTTTCATTGGAACTACTGAGCCGTTGTTTTAAAATTCAATTACACACGTGCCTTTATGCCACCGGTCCGGTGTTGACTGGAATAGGCATATTAAGGCATATTTTTAAACGATTGCGTTATAAAGGAGTTTACGCGCCATAGGAGTGATTTGGGGGGAAGGTGACGTGGACGCACTGTGCGCATGGACTGCTAGACTGAAACAGGTCAGCCTGACTTAGAGCGGGAAGAGAGGGTAAAGAGAATCGGGCTATGATGCAGAGAAAAACGCGAACTAAGGACCCCGCCGGCGAAGATTACGCTGAGACACCGTTCGGAGAGGTGGCGACCATCGCGGATAGTTTCCGTGATCTCATCGACCGTGTCAAATAGTAATAGTTATTCGATTGTACGTGTCGATGTACATATTATTATGAAACGAAACATCCCAGGCTACATACAAATACATTTCCAAACTCGTTTTGCATTCAAACTTAAGACGAAGTTTATTTCCTTTATTTATTTAAGTTTTTATTTCCGATAAGCGTATAATTTGATATTATTTCTGGTTCTACAAACTTAATTTGCAAATTCTTTAAATTAATTACAATGTGACGTAGGAATGATACCTTTATTGTATTAAAATTAACATGTAAAATGAAATACAGTTCATAAATCCATTATACAACTGCCCTAGTGCCCCAGTGGCGTGTCTCTGACACTGATGTGTTCCTCGGAGGCTGACGCGGGCAATAAATAACAATGAAAATGCACTTGTGCATAAAGGCAGCGTAAAGCGAGGAAGATTGCTTGTATAATAAATGTCATAAACAAGTGCCGAGTTGTAAGTGTGATCCTTCGTAATATAAATAATAAATGATACTTACAAGATCCCTGGTGTGAGGTATCTTATCGTCTATTCTTACTTACGTGTTCGTTTGTCTGTTTTCGTGGATATCTCACTATTCTCTCATTTGCTCAAAGGTTCATTGGAAAAAATCCGTGATAGAGTTCAATTTTGGGAAACGTCCAGCATGGCAGATGTCAAAACATTGGATTTGTTAGATCGTTTTCCCAAAATCGATATTTCATTGTAGTAAATATTCCTGTAGCGTATTTTCCCATTCAGTTTTTTGTTAAAACGCATATAAAGTCAGTATTTTATTTTAATTGTGGTAAATGTTTCTAGTCGCATTATTTCCTAATCGCAATTGTTTTCTGAAGTATACTTTCGCAGTGATTAGTTTTCATAATCGTAAAAATTCACTTTAGCTTTTTATCTTGTCGTATTTTTTTTTCATTATCAAGAATTCGGTATGAGTTTTTACCCTTACGCATTTTTTCCTTCAGATATCTAGTCAAATCTGTTTCTCGAGGAAGAGCAATTTATATATGGCTTACAGAGGATGTTTCGAACAGTCTTACAAACAGACGCGGCTTAAAGTAAAATATAAAATAATAAAAATTACCAGACCTTTTAAAACACCAGACCAGAATTTTATTCTACCACTTTGTCAGTGTGACTAATGTGTAGAAAAAAGGGGACGAACACACGGGTCTCTGAGCTAATCTGCGGACAGACGGACGGACGGACATATAAGGCTAACTATAAGGGTTAATTGTTTAAGGGTTTATTGCGGAAGGCGCTGGATGCAGGTCGCTTCCAACCGGTATATATGGAAGTCCAAAGGGGAGGCCTATGTTCAGCAGTGGACGTCCTATAACTGAGATGATGATGATGATGATGATGATAAGGGTTCCTTGTTGACTACAGAACCCTTAAAAGGGTATATCTTTATCAATTATATGATATTAATGTAATATACGTTCTTAAAATAGGAGATCTATCACCTAAACTGAATCACCAAATAATATCAAAATGAAGGTCACCGGAAGGTCTTGTCAGCTGAACTAATGACCTGATGAAGGTCACAGGAAGCTCTAGCTATGTGGACTGACGACCTGATGAAGGCCACCGGGAGCTATCCCCGGGTGAACTGATGACCTGGTGAAGGTAGTCGGACGGTCTCCTGAAGTGGACTACTGATCTGTTGAAGGTGTTTCCATGTGGTGGTGTGGTGTGAATTGGTAAAGGTCGCCAGGTCTCGTCAAATGGGCTGTAATGTTCTTAAAAAAACTGCAACTATTATTCCGAAGAGACATTGGCCAATTTAGCCGTAGTCGGTACAGTGGGCTCAAACAATAATATAAGGCTCATGTACGACTCGCTACGCAAAAGGAAAGTAAAAATAATATAACAATATAACACTGTACATGCATTAATGAATATCAAAATAAGCTATCAAGAATAAAGGCGTCTAGAAAATGCACTATCAGGGAAAACAGATATTGGAAATATTAGTGCTAAGGAAAATAGGCTATCGAGAATAAATGCGCTTAGGAAATACACGATTGGTAAAAAATGCGACCAAGAATATTAGCGATTATGAATATAACGTACAAAAAACTACGATACAAAATATAAAACTGAACGGGAAAATACGCTACAGGAATATTTACTACAATGAAATATCGATTTCAGGAAAACGATCTAACAAATCGCTTGTTTATGTAGGTTTATGTAAATAAATTAAATCTAATATCCACTACCCAGAGATTGTCTGAAAGAGATTGCTCTATCTTTAGCGATAAGACGGCCTGTTGTCTACCATAATTATTGTATGTGTGCTTAATTTGTAAACTTTTTTTGGTGTGAGTGCGTACTGTATGGGCATACGCGCTCCATATAGAGCGATAGTCGCAATAGTCAGTGGTGCGCATGAATCATGTCGCGCGGTCTCGGGCGCGCGATAAATTGCTCGAATATTCGGGAGGAAACTTTGTTTTTACGTCTCCGTAATATCGCTTGGACACATCACAGAATATAAAGATCTGCAGTGCCTTGACTTAAATCAAAATGGAAGATTCGAATTGGTGAAAGTTTACTTTTATTGAAAGAAAAAGTCTCGAACGCGTCCGCGTCAAATGGTCACGACAAAGATATTCTACGGAAAATGCAAATGCAATCAAAAGGTTTTGTAGCCCTGTAGACCTTCTACCAACCATGACGACTCTAAAAATAGTGTATGACTACTGGGAAACTTTGTTTTTACGTCTCCGTAGTACCTATCGCTTGGACACATCACAGAATCTGCAGTGCCTTAACTTGAATCAAAATCGAAGATTTAAATGAAAATTGCTTCTAATGCAAAAAAGATGTCTTACGGAGATGCCACGGCTTTGCGAGACAGCGACAGCGATGGGGTGCCCGGTATGTCTGTCTCACTCACTTGTATGGCCGCCGCGCTCGGATCTCTCGCTCGTCGCGCCGCTGGTCGCACAAAGAACGTGACCAAAACGTTGTAATGCTGTGGAAAGCGTAGCTCAACACCACTCTATGACACGCGCACACGCAAAATACTCGTACGCATAATTCAGACTAGAGGATGTGAGCTGTAGACCTCGAAACATCTTTCAGAAAATTGCTAAAAACATGTTTTTTTCACATTAAGAAAAATGTCTATATAAATTACTTATATTTATGATATCGTTCGAAAGCATTTTTGCCCAAGCTAAAACGATGAAGCTTTCTTTGGTTCAATAACGAAAAGGTAAAGGTTACAGTACTGAAGTTAATACAATACTAAACGAACTTAAATAATTGCTATTCAAATTATTAGTCAAAGTACTGCAAAGCAGCTTTACTGCGACAGCGTCATGATGCGGGAAATAAATCTCAATGTATTGGTCGTTATACGTTTTTCCACAGAGATGGAACCGTTTTGTGTCTACTGCGCTGTTCCGGACACAGATATGGTCCAACATGCTCTAGCGCTTGTAAAACGTAAAAAATCGACGGCCTTTATATATAGGTATAGATAACAGATACAGCTATATCGTTGTGATAACGTTATTTAAATGACAGATTACACACCAATCCTGTGCATTACTTAACAAAGAAACACTTTTTTGAACCTACTCACAAAAAGTCATGGGAATCAGTTGAGAATTGCGACCTCTAGGCGGGAAAAGACGGAAATCCAGACTCCGCTCAGAATCCGCTTTGCTTGCTCGGCTTATACACTTAAATACATAGAGAATATCCATTATGTCAAGATTGAAGTCCGCGACCGCTGGGTCAAGACCGAAGCACAACCAGCTCAAACATGTCGTAAAAAATATATATTTCTTCTTCCTCCTTGCTTCCTCATGACTGAGGGTCGTGACTATTTGAGGCCGTTATCCCTTGCACCAACGCTCTCCACTACACGGTTGTCCATTTCCCGGATTGACGATTCCGATAATTTCCTTTTTCATTAGTAGGTTAATTGCTCCTGATCAATTTTCTCTGAAATAGAAGTGTCTAGTCGGTCACAAAACCATTTGAAACAGGTTAAAAGCTACCAAATGGGGAACTAGAAATATATCCAAGAACAGGCCTCGTAAAACAGCCCGCAACGTTCGTGGCGTGGCGCCGTCCTGCCCAGGTTAACTCTGGAGTGGTCTAAGTGCATAGGTACCTACTACTAATATTTAATAAGTAGAAAGAACTTCGTTTACGCGAGGATAACAGTATTTTAGGTATCCATTCTCACGCAAATAGAATCTAATCCATCCTTAAAGTACTGTTTTACTAACTGTATGTATATAAAAACTAGTCGAGACCATACAGAAACATACACATAAAACACAAACTCTAAAGATAACGTCACGTCTCTCTCTCTCTCTCTTACTGCTGAGGATCGTGACTCCTCCTGATTCCGTCAACTAGTTTTCTCCATCGGTTACGTTCCGGTGATTGGTGGAGTAGCACTGACTGATATGTCCAGCTCTTCAGATATCTGGTCTGACCACCTTTTGGGACTTCTACCTCTAGGTCTTTTAACGTCTAATTATCCATATACGGAGCGTTTTTAGAACTCCGCTCCTTAAGAATGACAAATTTTAACCACCATTTCTGATCTTTAGATCACTCCCATCGTAGTCATTGTAGTTAGTCCCATAAAGGGAAAAAAGACGGATCGAGAGTAGTCTTCTATAGATAATAGTCTTCGTCAGATCAGGGTTTTCGGGGCACTAATCATTTGACGCCTACTGTCGGCCTAGTGTCAAATCATTTGTGCACCAAAAATCCTGGGGTATGGCATCATCACACGGGCTCTCGCTTATGCCTTGTACCACAGAGCTCGAACTACGTCAGCAGGTGACCCGGCCCTGCGCTGGGCGCCGGCTGTAAATCGCCCGAATTCGTTTCTTCTTTTTTTAGAATAGCCTCAAATTAAACGGGGGTAGTTAGTCGCTTGAAACACACTTTGTATGCAGTTGTACTCTAGTAATTTGTTTTGAGCAAAGTGCAGCAGAGTTGACATAGAGACTAACAGCTTTACTTTAATTATCGATGTTTTAGTATATTTTTACTCAGCTGTAATATACGACACTTTTTATAATGGTGCTTAGTCCGTTATAAATGTTATGTATGATACTCGTAGAAATAAAGATAAAAATCAAGAAAGTATGCAATATATAACTATTGCAGCTTCTTAATTCGTCGTTTCCCCCTAAAATTTTAAGAGAGTTAAGGAAATATGACCGCTTGAGATAAGGAAATATACTTTTCATTGACACAGGGTAATACAGACCCACATACATATATAGATATGGGGCCTATTCAATGGAAACTAATCCATGATGGTCGCTATTATCAAGTTAGAAATGTAGAATAAAGCATCTGTCACTACCTCAGCCACGAACATATCAAATAGTGACGATGTTTTTTAAATTACCTATCTAATTATAGGCCCGCTGAAGAGTCTGAAAAGACTGGAAAGTCTGGAAAGACCGTAACATCTCAAATACAACTAAAATATATCTCGTCCACTCATTGGTCTTCCCAATTGCTCTATATGGAGCTGAAACATGGACGTTAAAAGCAAATGACCGGAACAGGGTCGACGCTTTTGAGATGTGGTGCTGGCGGCGTTTGTTAAGGATCCCATGGACAGCCCACCGCACGAACATCTCCGTCCTAGAACAGCTTAAAATGGAGAACGCCCAACGCCTGTCTACCACTTGCCTGCAGCGAATAATGCGTTACTTTGGCCACATCGCCCGCCGAGATGTGGGTAACTTGGAGCGTCTGATGATCACCGGAAAAGTGGAAGGAAAGAGACCTAGAGGCCGGAGCCCAAAACGCTGTTCTGACCAGATATCCGAGCAGACAGACGGACCAGTTAGCGCCGCACTACACCAGGCAGCTGACCGCAACCGATGGAGACAGGCAGTTGACAAGCTGAAGCGGAGTCACGATCCTCAGCAATGAGGGAGCGATAGGAAAGAAGAAGATAGGCCCGCTGCCTGGCAAACAGTTTTTTTTTCTTAAATGAACCTATTTACTTCCCTCTTAAGGAACCGCATACTGTAGCCCCGGGGAAAATCACGGTATTCCACATGCGGAGCGGTAGGAAATTCCTCTGAAACCTCACCATCGACCATTTAGGATCAGTTCTCGACCATTTAGGTGTGTGAAGATGCACACCCTACCTACCTTAGAGTCCTTAAACAATCATGAACCAGCAAGATAATTAAGAGAAAGTTAAATTTGCCAATAAGTATTACCCAGATGAGCTACATCGCAATAACGGGCACAATATACCGGCCATAACGTCGGTACATCGCACATTTATCGCTAAGCACCGACGTACAGAAATCTCGGTACATCGCCAGACATTTATTGCTCACGCTTACAGTTGGCAAATGGCGGGAATATAGACCATTTACATACTAATTTATTTCCATGTGGGCTGCCTAGTCTAGTAAGGAACCGTTTTAATACGGAATTGCCTTATAATATTGCTTTTATATGCCAAATTGTTATGTGGAGTAATCATGTTATTATGTAATATCAGCTATGTGATCTGTAAAAGGATTAGTATATGTACTCGTACTTATTCGCATAATGGTGTCTGGGAATACGAGTCAGGCAATATCTGTTCGCGCCGAGGTACCTATGTTTAGTGTCTTTCTCAAATATATTTGATAATACAAACATGAGAATAAAGAGTAACGTTATTTACTAAAAATGTCCTCAATATATTGTGTGACGAAGAAAGAAAGTAAAAGACGTCATTCATTCTCAAGTTATAGGTTTTTAAGCGCGCTTTTCAACAAGAATCCTTTAATAGTGGGCGCTACGAACCCTATTCTTTCATCATCATCATCATCATCTCAGCCACAGGACGTCCACTGCTGAACATAGGCCTCCCCTTTGCACTTCCATATATACCGGTTGGAAGCGACCTGCATCCAGCGCCTTCCGGCGACCTTTATAAGGTCATCTGTCCATCTTGTAGGTGTCTATTCTTTATACGCACATAATTACATTACAGTACACATTGACCAGAAGTTATTTAAATAGAATTAAACTATGCAAATATTACATTACCTTGGAGGTCTACCAACGCTGCATCTTTTGGTATTTAGACGACATTCATGAACTCTAGAAAACGCTAGAAGGACAGTCATTGATAAGCGAATTCCAGAGCAGTTCATATCGAATGCCTGCAGAATGAGAACGAGAGCTGACAGCAGCTGAGAGTCAGGTGCGCAGTAAGCGGAATAACGCCTTTACATCTGGCGTTTGTTCCTCCCTAACAAGATCATCTGTCCTCATGGTGGACCTATCAGAGCTGCATCTTCCGGATGTGAAATCGCCATTCAAGAATATAAAAGGCTACAATCGTTGCCAAGCAAACCCCATAGCAGCTCCGATTCCAGACGTCTTAGTCAGCGAGATCAGTGCACGGTGGCCATAACGACTGTTATGTTCTTCAAAAACCAGATCATCAGTCCCTGTTGGGCTCCTAACACCGCATCTTTCGATATATAGTTAGTCGCCATTTTAAGATATCTGGAAAAGACTAAGAAGTGCAGTCGTTGACAAGCAAATCCCGTAGCAGCTCCAAATCGAGCCGGATTAGTGCGCAGTCAGCGGGATTAGCGCTCGGAACCATTACACCTGGGCACCTGGCCTTTGTTCTTCCGGGATTAATGAATCACAACAGCCGACCGGCTGAGAGCGTGACGGAGAGAAATGCTCAAACTCTGAGGAAAATGCGAGACAAATATTTATGTCTTAAGATTAAAATTGCATTTTGATGAGAATTCACTCAGTATAATCAATACGTTATAAAGATCACTGGCCAGGGCAAATATTTGTATGATGAACTCGAATATTTGTGCTTGGGTCATGGTCGTATTTAAGTATATATTTATCTATATAAGTACGTAAATCGTCGTCTAGTATCCATAACGCAAGCCTTCTTGAGCTTCATTTGGGACTAGATAGATTTGTGTGAGTTTGTCCGATATTTATATTATATTATACTGTAACACTTTTGTAACGCCTAAGTAATAACTTGTTCTGATACCATTCGAAAGCCTATGCTAAAAACGACTACTGCATTAAGACTGTTTTTTTATTGTAGCTCAGCGCATAAACATTTGAGACGCCATTAAGTATCATGGACGTGTTATTGAACCTTTAAGAAACTATATACCCACCTCTAGAACCTCATACTGCCTCCTGGCAGGACAACATTTGTGGGACTGGGTTGCAATGTGTGAGGATAGACGAGCTACCATCGATATGGTGAGCAGTGCGGCGGTAGTATTATGGGGTCGTCGATAATTGCTAGACACATCACCCCCAAGACCCCACCACGACCTGCTTAGGATTGCAGGCAGAAATTGATTCAATTCGGCACAATACCAATCGCTGTGGTAAACTTTGAGGTGGCCTTTGTCCAGCAGTGAGACGTCTATCGGCTGATATGATGATGATGATCAACCCCAATCAAAAACCGTCCACTGCTCACTCGAAGAACGCCATCACCATGACCGTACCTAACTCGTGTCATTTAGCGGACTTCACCAGTTTATCCAACTTGTTGGGACATTCCTGGAAACACATTTACGTTCCTCAAATGATAGAGCACTCAGCGTTACTCAGGACGGACTCTCGCGATCCCTCTCCCCGTCTGAACTATGACTGGCAATTTTTGCAACGACCGCGTCGATTCTGTCCCGGGATCGTTTTATTTTCATTTAATAGCCACCGAGCCTGGGTAACGCCATGACTCTTCGGATCTATTTTCTGATTTATAAATAAGTTTTGAGCTCGGCAGTTTCAGTTTACGATTTACTATTAGGTATAAAATTCTAAAACTGTATTGAAAAGGGTCATTGGGTGAATATCAACAACACAAATTTCTTTATGTTTTGGTGGCACATTTTTTTTTTAGGTTTTACGAAGAAATTAAGTTATAATACTAAATATCTATGCATTATATAATTTTTTTTCATATTTGCCCAAGAATTATAGCAATAATTAATGAAATATGAGCATTAAAAATTTTAGGTTGCCACCAAAACTGAAAATTGGCCACCTAATCTGAAATTACGTCACCAAAACTTAATCGCCCACCAAAAACTGAAAACTACTATTTGTATGAAAAAATATAAATAATGAAGAAATGTTAATTCAACTAAAATAAAAAATGGTTCTAATTAAGTATAACTATTTATTGACATAGGAAATATATATTACGTTATGTATAAATATACATATTTTGACTGGATATCTTTAAACAAAAACGCAGAATTTGAAACTGTGTTGAAAATGACGATTGAAAATTAAAATTAACAATAGTTTTACATTGAAAACTAAGATTTAAACTAATGTTAAATGCAACACATTAATCAACATTGAGATCAAATTGAGTAGTCTCTTAAAACACTAATATATTATTAAGACTATTAAGTATGTATTTATACATATTCTGATTGAAATATTTTTAAACAAAAATGCAAAATTTGGAACTGTGTTGAAAATGACGATCAAAAAAAAATTAGGAACAGTTTCACATTGAAAACTAAGATTTAAACAAATGAAAAATGCAACACCAATCATCATTGAGATCAAAATTGAGTAGTCTCTTAAAACAGTAACATATTATTAAGATTATAAGTATGTATTTATAGATATTTTGATCGGAATATTTTTAGACAAAAATGCAAAGTATGGAACTGTTGAAAATTACGATCAAAATAAAATTAACAATAGTTTTACATTGAAAACTAAGATTTAAACTAATGTTAAATGCAACACATTAATCAACATTGAGATCAAATTGAGTAGTCTCTTAAAACACTAATATATTATTAAGACTATTAAGTATGTATTTATACATATTCTGATTGAAATATTTTTAAACAAAAATGCAAAATTTGGAACTGTGTTGAAAATGACGATCAAAAAAAAATTAGGAACAGTTTCACATTGAAAACTAAGATTTAAACAAATGAAAAATGCAACACCAATCATCATTGAGATCAAAATTGAGTAGTCTCTTAAAACAGTAACATATTATTAAGATTATAAGTATGTATTTATAGATATTTTGATCGGAATATTTTTAGACAAAAATGCAAAGTATGGAACTGTTGAAAATTACGATCAAAATAAAATTAACAATCGTTTTACATTGAAAACTAAGATTTAAACTAATGTTAAATGCAACACATGAATCAACATTGAGATCAAATTGAGTAGTCTCTTAAAACAGTAATATATTATTAAGACTATATAGGTAAGTATTTAGTTATACATATTTTGATTGAAATATTTTTAAACAAAAATGCAAAATTTGGAACTGTGTTGAAAATGACGATCAAAAAAAAATTAGGAACAGTTTCACATTGAAAACTAAGATTTAAACAAATGAAAAATGCAACACCAATCATCATTGAGATCAAAATTGAGTAGTCTCTTAAAACAGTAACATATTATTAAGATTATAAGTATGTATTTATAGATATTTTGATTGGAATATTTTTAGACAAAAATGCAAAGTATGGAACTGTTGAAAATTACGATCAAAATAAAATTAACAATCGTTTTACATTGAAAACTAAGATTTAAACTAATGTTAAATGCAACACATGAATCAACATTGAGATCAAATTGAGTAGTCTCTTAAAACAGTAATATATTATTAAGACTATATAGGTAAGTATGTAGTTATACATATTTTGATTGAAATATTTTTAAACAAAAATGCAAAATTTGGAACTGTGTTGAAAATGACGATCAAAAAAAAATTAAGAACAGTTTCACATTGAAAACTATGATTTAAACTAATGTTAAATGCAACACATGAATCAACATTGAGATCAAATTGAGTAGTCTCTTAAAACAGTAACATATTATTAAGACTATACGTATGTATTTATACATATTTTGATTGGAATATTTTTAGACAAAAATGCAAAGTATGGAACTGTTGAAAATTACGATCAAAATAAAATTAACAACAGTTTTACATTGAAAACTAAGATTTAAACTAATGATAAATGCAACACATCAATCAACATTGAGATCAAATTGAGTAGTCTCTTAAAACAATAACATAATTATTATTAAGACGATTCATTACAGCTATGCCGTCTACCTTAGGTATATATGTATAAGCATTTGACATAATAAACTTTTCTATTAAGTAAACGTAACAAATTGTTATAAAATAATACCACAGAATTGTATCTCAAATAAAATTATAAAACAAACATAATATTTCTTCGCAAAAGTAACTTAAAAAATGTCTAAATCAGAATCACTGGAATAATCTGGTTTATATGATTTTGTTTGAATTTTTATATTTTTTTTTTCCTCGTCTGCTTTAGTCGTCTCAAATTTCTTGAATTTGGAAGGGGTAATATTTTCAAAAAATGAGCAGGAAGGAACTGCGTCAGATTGTACATCAATATCGTATTGGGATAAAAACGATGAATTATGGTTTTCTTGGTTATCTGTTGTTATATCTTTTGAGGTGATTGTGCATGGTTTTGCTTTATTACTGAATTTCAGTAGGAAATCCTCACATGCTCTGAAACGTTTGATGTTACTTTGTTCTATACCAACTGTCGGCCCTCTGACAACACGTCCTGGAAATAGGGCACTACACGATTTATTATTTTTTTGTGCATTAATCTTGACAATTTGGCCAAACGTTGGCCTTTGAATGGGTGACGATTTTCGACTTTTTTGTGCATTCATCTTGACAGTTTGACCAAACGTTTCCTTTTGTGTAGGTGAGGGTTTTATACTTTTTTGTGCAATAATCTTGACAGTTTGACCAAACATTTCCTTTTGAGTAGGTGAGGGTTTTATACTTTTTTGTGCAATAATCTTGACAGTTTGATTGGTCAAACTGTCAAGATTAGACATTGGGCTTTGAATGGATGATGGCTTTTTCGAAATAGGATCAGCAAGTTGTGAGCGGTCGTTTTTTCCAACATTTTTAGTATTATCAGAGAAGTTGTAGAAGCCTAAATGATTTACATGTGGACATTCTACCAAATTATCTAAGCATTGAGGTTCAACACACGACAAAGCACGAAGCGCTATTACGAGGGGCAAACCTTCTGTCCAAATCGCTTGGTGTACTTTCATTGTACCTGGAAACGGTTTTAATGTATTAGGTATCAGCCAGTCCTTCTCGGTGATCTCATAGTCTTCAACCCGAATAATTTTGACTGCTTTTACCGAAGATTGTAGGTGTTCAACGAGAGAGTCGATGGTGATAATGTCATTACCGTATGCCACAAATTTGTCCGCCGTTCTCTTGAGTACCCCACCAACTCCATCGGGAGCACCTTTCCCATGGCCACATTCACAATAGTGCCAAACGATGCAAGTGACACTTGGGCAGTAACATTTCAATTGCGAAATAATGTAAAAAATCTTCTTGTTTCTATATTGCGCTGATGGTGAATCGGAAACTATATGTAGCTTAGTTACTTGGGGTGCCATTTTTTCAATTTCTGCGAGTAAAGGAACTAGATGTGCCCAAACTGCTGAAGCGTCATGCCTTAAAGAAGAGCTGACTGTACAAAAAGCCTGAGTCTTAAGCTGGCCACTAACACAGTAATATATTACTGCTGTATGCAGGGTTAACTGTTGTCTGCTTGCACCAAAATGGACCGATTGTATTTCTTCCCCATATTTAGTTGAATAGTTTTCGCTGTAGTCGATATGGACCAAACATTCATTGTCCGACATATTTTCTTTGATGCGTTTTATACTGTTGTATTGATTTTTAATATTACCACAGTGCATAAGGAAAGGTGTAAGTAACTTTTCAAATATTTCTATTACTTTTAACGGCTTTTCTAGATGTCTCACTTTTTCTACTGCGTTTGCCTTTTTTTGCTCATTATTTTTTATATAAGTTTTAGAGATTTTCTCCCATATCCAGTAAATCATAGTATTTGAATTGTCAAATTCTCTGTACAGTATTTGCCTATCTTTGCATAGCTCGCACTGCCTCATAAGACATTTCACATTTCCTTTGTCACAGCATAAACTTTTTAATATGTCAGATGTGCAGTTTTCATTTATTATCTTGTATTTTTTTAATGCGGCGATTATAAGTTCCATATTGGCATGAATTTGACAAAGGCATGTACTTCGCGTGTTTAAATCTGGTTGCTTAATCCAAAACGGTCTCATTCTACAGAACGTAGTGTAACTCACTGGTGGATTGCCTGATGATGTATATTTACAATGTAAATTCTTTAAAGAGTCGTTGAGGTATCTCTTTTGCTTTTTTTGTTTATGTCTTGTAATTACGTCATTTTTTCCAGGACAAACTCTACTATGTTCATCATCCTCAAGGAAGTTTATTACAGTATCGCGTAATCTTTTGTCATATTTTACACTCGCGATCGTTGTCTTTACGGGGTTATTTGCTGGAATATTCCTTAAATTCTTTTTTTGCATTTGAATGTTAATAAGCTTTTCAGCCCTTTCTGCTCTTTTTCTTTAAGTATCTTTCTCTTTCCTCAGTTCCATGATCCTCCGTTGTAACAGCTTTGTCTCTTTGGCTTTCTCATATCTATATTTTCTGAATTTTTTCGTCAAGGTGCTTGAAGAAAGGGATGAATCTGAAGTAGGACTATTGCAACCAGATGATTCAGAATATATGCTGCTGACATATTGTGATACTGAAGGTGAGTGAATTGGTATTTGGATGGGACTGCTTGTAAATATATTTCTTGACAAGCTTGGATCGGGACTTCTTGGATAGTTAGTATTAGTGTCGTTTGTGGCATTGGAATCTACAGAAGGTGACATGACTCGGTGTGAATCTCTTACGAAGACATCTGGGCTTCTGCATTCATGACAGTTTCTTGAGCGACGGCTAGATTTGTTAGAAGAGCAAGTAGGAGGATGTGGGCTGACATTGCTAAGGTCGATGCGCGAAATTCTCGTTGGACTTGTCTTAGCTTGGATTTGCGGGCTCGTATTTACAAGAACAGGCGAACATATATTCTCAACAGTATGGCTAAGTGATGGGTTATTTTTTTCAAAGTTGACAGCTAGAATCTTGCACCTTTTTTTCTTTTCATAATATGCTTTGTTAGCTATTTTCTTTATCCTTTGAGCTATCCTTCGATCACGTGGTTGCATTTCGCTAATAGGAATAATTTTTTTTCCCTTTTTTTTGTGATACCGTTCCCTTTCTTTTCTTCTTAGTTCTTCAGCTTTTTCAGGATCTTTTTTTATTTTTTCCTTCCTCTTTCTTTCAGCGATCCTCTTTTTCTCCAGACGTTCTTTCCTACTTTGTTTTCTATTTGGCATTCTAAAATGTATTAAAAATAAGTAAATTAGTTACACGACAACGATAATATTGCATAAAAACATTTAGGTATTTATTTTGTTATTGTCCCATAAGGTGCGAATTAGGTATACCTTAGTAATTATAAACAAATAAAACAAATGACTAAAACTAATTCGGTGATTTTAAGTTTTGGTGGCATAATTCAGTTTTGGTGGCGCGGACGCGCCACCAAAACCACCAAAGCTGACCCACCTAAACTGAAAAAATTACGAAAAAAAATTGCAATAATTTAATGTTTTATTTTAAGATTATAATTATAGAATAGGTTAAACTACAAACCAAAATACTATCCAACACTGTTTACTTCCGACACGAAGAACAAAGAACAAGCGCACAATTCGAGCCACCAAAACTAACAAATCGTTGAACAAAATGCCACCAAAGAGGTTACGTACGTTATGGCGGGAAACACACCGTCTCAGTCGCACTTCCACTCCGCGCAAGCGCTAGCGCATGACTGACCTAAGTGGGGTAAACCAACGCGACAACTCCTGCGCCATTTAATAACCAGCTACGACATCTTGAAATTTCGCCACCGTAACTTACAATTTTGCCTGGACAAACTTTGATCCTCTGTCATGTGTATTTAAATAGGTAAAATGATGAAATTATACCAACATTAAGAGGCTATGACTTCATAAATTGTTAATTTGATGCCTTATTTATATATAAGCTTAAAACATAGCCATGCTGAGCGCTTGTTTCATAAGAAGTACGTTGAGGACAAGCCACCTTGTTCTTAAATAATTTACTTTTTATTTTTTATTTTAATAAATATATATGTTTACTGCAATCTAAACTTGTAGCCAACTATTTTGTTATTCCAATAATCAACCATAAAATTTTTAGGAAAAAATATGCATATTATACTGGGATTCTCAGCTTGGACACGTAAAAAATGCTGTTGTGATATTCACCCCATTATTGTATGAATATTTTTAAGAGCGCGATGCACCATTTTTATGGTAGCGCGGCGCCTGCCACTTCATGCCATACAGTGCAGCGTTATCTGTTGGTAAAAACATAATATTTGGTCCTCTCACTACCCCAAAAACGGCTGGATGGATTTATCTTGGTAGAGTGAAAGCTAGACATCCAAAGATGATTGCAGGATAATTTTAACGGAGTATGGTAAAGAAAAAAGTTTTACGTGTACGAAGTTACTGGCACTATCTTAGTGTTTCGTTACTTTTTGCTTTTATTCAAATATATTGAAATTTGAAAAGAGCCTGTCATATTTGAATAAAATTTTAAAGTATCCTATTCACATAAATATACTATAAGCGTATACTAACCGTTTTTGGATGTCCAGTTGGCTGAAATCCGTCCAGCCGTGTCGGCGTGAATTTTGCCAACGGGTTGCGCTGTGCGCCTTTTGAAATTCTGCACCATAAAAAACTGGTTTTCAATAAAAATTTTGAATTTTACAGTACTTACTTTTGTTTCTCCCTTTTGGGTTTATAGTACTCTATACTTTACATGTTTAGTTGGAACGTCAAACAGTAATATCTCGCAGAACGAACGATATCGTATTATTACCTACTGCCACACCACGAAACCGCTTTCGTATGAAATAACAATGCAATCCACTTAACTAAAAAGACGTATAATAGTACCTAGATCACAACAGTTACAACATTTTGAAGATAGCGGGTATATATATGGACGGCACTATAAGGAAGCTTTGTTACACGTACACGGAATATGTATTCTAAATTGTAATTCGAGCAAATAGTAGCTTCTGATATTGCTGTGTTATAGACTTATTGAACTCTGGCTTCTCAGACAAGGTTATTGCCAGAAAACGTGCAACAGTCAAAGCAAAATGAAGAATAGTTTCTGCCACCACATTTTTTCTTCAATACTCAGCTAGGCACTTGTTGGTTCCGACATCCCTATACAAAATTATGTAGAAGTATGGAGTTGACAGAACGAAGTAGTCAAATGCACCCAAAACTAGAAACAGTCTTAGTTAAATCATGGTATTCAGTAACCCCTTCCAAAAACCTAGGATTTTCGGATTTATAGGCAATTGGTCACGAGTTACGTATGTCACCCCCAATGATGTTTGTATAAATTGTGTGAACATACCGCAAAATGAAATACATATTTCGACTATTCCGAGTGCTTAGCCTATCTTCCGGCCAGGCTTCAAGTTCACGCGGCCAGCGGCGGCCATGGGTGGGACCGGAAGGTCCGAGTGCGGTGTTTCACTCACTCCTACCCACTTGCCACTCTGCTGGTCGCTTGAAGTCCTGACAGCTATCTCAGGCGATTGACAGCTACACTCTACAGCTGGCAAAGGCCTCCTTCTAAGATTTCAATATCGGTCCTGCGATACTCACATCTAACTGCTTCCATAAGATACTTTTCAAGTACGTGGTCGCCATTCGAGAATCGTCTGCCCCCGCGGTCGTCTGTACAAACAATACTCGCTGCCACTATAGCTTGACGATTCGTCAGGCAATGCAATTTGGCCTGGTCTGCAGATTTCATCGTTTAGGAAGCTACATAAAATCTACTTCTCATCCCAAATACCACAGTGCCTTAAGTCAAAAGTCTTTGACCCAGTGTGAGACCCTAATGACTCTATTTATATAAGTAAATGCTACTAATTTACAAATTTTATTTGCCTTTATTAGTGTAATAATGCTATAAAAGCGCCATGAAACACGGTATTCTGGCGCAAGCCAATTAAACGTCTTGAAGCGACTCCAGCACATTAGTTATTCAAATGTAAGTCTCGGAGCAATCAGCCGCAGATGTCGTTTAATCTCAGATGACACGAGCGGGTATTTCCACAAAATTTCTCGAAATACTACATACGTTCAACTTTCTGTTGATAAAATTATTCGTACCAATACACACTCCTCAAATGTCCCTATCTTCATCATCATCAGGTGAACAATATGCTATTTCCTTTTTGGGATGCCTAGCTACTAGTAAAGCGATATATAATCCATACTTAATATTATAAATGCGAAAGTGTGTCTGTCTGTCTGTTACCTCTTCTCGCTTAAACCGCTGAACCGACTTAGATGAAATTTGGTATGGAGATAGTTTGAGACCCGGGAAAGGACATAGGATAATTTTCATCCCGAATAAATTTAGTGTACCTACCCGTGGGATGAGCGGGTAACACCGCGGGGCACAGCTAGTTATCATATTACCCTTTTGAATTAAGAAGGTATTCCCAACTTCGCTCACGCGGAACAAAAGGTCATAACCCTGTTTATTTCTTCGGTAGTTGGGTAAAATGTAATTATCTACCAGTTTACCAAAAATGGTTGATATCGAACCAGCCGTGCCGTATGTTTTTCATTACCTCGATTTCAAAGAGTCAAGGAGGAGCAGAGGCTGCCTGACTACAGAACCGGAGCGGAGCCACAAAACAGGTACAGAAATCAATCTACATACAAGCGCGCTCGAGCAAACGCACACATAGACATTGCTCACGGAGACGTCAAGCGGATGGCACTCGCGCTCGCACTGGTCTGAACTGGTCCGAGATATCGTGTCCGTGAGCAATGTCTATGTGTGCGTTTGCTCGAGCGCGCTTGTATGTTGATTGATTTCTGTACCCATCTGTTTTGTGGCGGAGCGGAGACGTTTAAAATGGACCAATGACATTTCACAGATTTAAATGCTCTTCTTTCGGTCTTCACAATGACGCAGCTTGATTCATTTTCTCAGCTCTGCTCCTCCAAACACTTCAACATCGTACGTTTTTCATTTTTATTATTATGATGTCAAACTTTATGAACAATATCTAAAACGAATGGCCTAACTTGCTACTGGCGACTCGTTCTGCATGAGAGGACTGTATAATACTTGAGACTGGGTTGCACAATAAAAAGATACTGTTTCTTTCTTCATAAAGGCGAACTGGAGCGAGATGAGAGCTGGGCGACGCTTGCTGTGACACTGACCCACATTTTGCGCCCGCCATCTTTATTCCGTCCTTGATAGACTGAATCAGAATCGCGAGATGTGCGGGGGCGTGGTTAATTCGCGCATGCGCTCATCTAGCTTATTTCACGAATTTTATTTATAAAAACATTCATGTTTATTTAGGTACATACAAAATGTTTACATATGTATTTCAGTTAGTCAGATCTCCAAAGTGGGGAATAAAAGATTCATGTTATCAAATGTTTATTTCTTATAAATACCTATAGCTTATATCTAGACCTGAGATCTGACAACTTTTATGATTATCGCAAATATTCTGGCTATGCGTATTGGATTCTAATTGGAACTATGATATTTTCCCTTAGTTACGTAAGCAGCATGAAATGTAGGTCAACATCATTCAAGGTCACTTTCATGGATTACGTAAGTAAAAGATACGAAAGGAGATAAAAGAAATAGCCAGATTAGCCTATGGTTAGGAAGTGGTTCAACCTATGCTAATTTGATAATCATACTTAATTTTATAATGTGATTTTACTTAATCTATACCTATTCTCTGATTGAGTAATTCACTTAATTAAACACCTTAAAATAATTATAATATAAAAACAGTTACATACATAATAACGATGCCCGGAAGTAATAATGTTACACAATAGCTATTGTCCTTTATCTGGACAAAAGGGTAAGTAATTACACAATATTACGTCATTACGTTATCTCGTTATATAATCATGTAAAAATGGGTCATCGTTTTCCTAACTTATTTTTAAGCAATTATAATTTGTGATTGACATTGAGGGTCTGTGTTTAACATTCCCCCCAACGTGTGCGAACACCATAAACTAATGTGTGTGAATTACGATGAGACGAGAGGCTGGGCGGCGTATTAATCCTGCTGTCGTTCTAATCTCGGTTACACGAACCCGGCCGTCGGGTCCGGGATAGACGTTTACGACTTCGCCTCTCGGCCATGAACCTCTGGGGATAGTGCCATCTGCGATTATGACAATGTCGCCGATCTTCACGTTATTAGTTGGGGCATTCTTGACTACTCGTGGGCATAAAAGATTGTCGATATTCTTTTACCCATCGATTCCAAAAAGAGTCTGCTAGTACTTGCGCTGCTTTCCATGACTTTTCGTTTAGTGTTATGTCGCTGAAAGACCCGAATGGTGACATGGCGTTTGACCGGCCCAATAAAAAGTGGTTGGGGGTCAGTGCCTCTTGTTTACTGCACGGCATTACGGGTATCAGGGGGCGCGAGTTTACAACATGCTCGGCCTCTAAAAGCAGTGTATGCAAGACTTCTTCTGGCAGCGATTTTTCTTTCAATGTAACACGCAAAGCGGTTTTCACCGACCCGACTAATCTCTCCCAGGCACCTCCGGCCGATGGGTTCCCGGGCGGTATTCGTTTGAAAGTTATTTGCTTGTTTTCTAAGTAGGCTCGCATCTCGTTGTCGATTGATTCTGCAGCATCTTTTATCTCTCTCTCGCTGCCGATAAAATTTGTGCCGTTGTCCGAGTAGAACACCGTCGGAGTGCCGCGTCTAGCCATCATACGGCGTAATGCTAGTATCATTGACGATGCCGACAGGGATGCTGCGAGCTCTAAATGTACTGCTCTCGTGGTTGAGCAAGTAAATAAGACTCCCCATCTTTTTTCTCTCCTCCTCCCGATGGTTATGTGCATGGGACCGAAGTAATCGCAAGCTGTCGCCGTGAACGCTGATTGATTAACTGCGAGCCTTTCTGGCGGTATGTCACCGAGAGGTATGTTCGGAGTCTTTCCTTTGTATACTCGACACCATTGACATGTGTGAGTTATGTACCTCAAAGCGCTTCTCAGTCCTACTATATGAAACGATTTTTGCAACTCGTTCATGACAGTAGCGTGATTGCCATGATTAAAAATAGCGTGGTAATGTGCTATAATTAATCTCGTGAATGACTCTTTGGCATGTAGGACTGGGATACTCTCGCTTCTGTCGATTCGCCCGTCGAGCAGTAATGTGTCGTGTCTGTCGATCTTTACTGCTAGTTTGTGTAACGTCGATTTTTTAGGGATTGGCCGCCCAGCCTTAAGACGCTCGATGTCCTCGTGGAACGACTCGTACTGGCTTCGCTTTAAGAGCAATAATTCGGCAATTTTTATGTGTTCGTTATTTACATTTTTGTCAACGTTACATTTTAACAATTTAGCCTTAAACATTTGGGCGGCTAACAGGATACGAGCAGTGACGCGTAACAGGCGCAAGTACTTCGAGTACTTGTTTACATCGGGTAAGTGAGCAAATTTATCGCGCCTAGTTACGACTAAAACCTTTTTGCTATTCGTTCCTCACACGCGTCTGACGTTTCGACGGACGCGCATCCATCAGTTGGCCATTTATCTGTATCCAATCTGATAAACTCGGGTCCGTGGAACCATCTATGATTTTTATCGAAATTTATAGGTACGTTTCTAGTTGCGTCGTCGCTGACGTTCAGCGCGGTTGGCACCCAGTGCCACTCGCTGGGCAGCGTGCTGTCCTCGATTTCTGACAGACGGTGCGCGACGAAAGACTTGAACGTCCTAGGGTCCGACTTGATCCAGGCTAGAACAGTTTTCGAATCTGTCCAGTAATGACAACTCGTTACGTTATAACTAGTCTCTTTTTTAACCGATTGAGCTAGTCTACAACCTAAGACTGCCGCTTGCAGTTCTAGTCTAGGTATGCTAATTTTCTTTAATGGCGTTACTCGAGCCTTCGCGGCTACTAACGTAGAGTATTTTTCGCCTTTTTCGTCTAACCCTACCATGTACACGGCAGTTGCGTAGACTGTCTCGCTACTATCACAGAATGTATGCAAAACTACCTGCCTAGTAGGGGCTATGACGTAACGCTCTATTTCTAAGTCGCGTAACTTTTTTACGTTTTCTATGAACGAACGCCATTTCTCGTTTAGCTCCGGTGATATGCATTGATCCCAATCGATACCTAAACGCCACATGTCTTGAATTAATGTCTTGCCCGCAATGCTGACGGGCGAGACGAGACCGTTCGGGTCAAACAGACCCATTACACCGCTAGTTACTTGGCGTTTCGTAGGTATTTTTTGGCCCTCTACTATCTCCGGAGGTAAGTTTCGAAAGTTTACATTGAAACCTATCGTGTCGCGAGAATTATGCCATAACATTCCTAATGTTCGTTCATAGTCGCACTTGCCTAAAAGCGTAGCTTCGTCCTTTTTGACGTCGACTACATCGCTTAATACTTCGGGGTCGTTTGACGCCCACCCACACAACTCAAAGGACGCCTCCTTGAATACCCTACTCATATCGGCTACTAAACGCTTAGCCTCCTGCCTGTCATCGAAACTAGCTAACAGGTCATCGACGTAGAAGCTATTTATAGTTTTTTCATATACGAGTGGGTATTGCTCCGCGTGACTCTCTGCGTTTCTGTTCTTAACGAATATCGCTGATGTCGGGCTTGAAGAGCCACCGAAAAATAGATTTTTCATGCGATATTCTTGGACTGGGCCTTGTCTGTCATCTCCCCGCCACAGAAACATCAGTGAGTTCCGGTCAGCTTCAATAATTCGTATCTGTAAAAACATCTCGCGGATGTCCGAAATAACGGCAATACGACCCTCCCTAAACCTTATAAGGACTCCGAATAGTGACTGCAATAAGTCCGGTCCTGTTAACAAGGTGTCGTTCAAACTAATACCGTTATATTTGCAAGCCGCGTCGAAAACAACTCGTACTCGTTGCTTTTGCGGATGCTTTAAAGCGAAATGCGGTAAATACGACGTTCATGAAGAGGTCGAGGCGCTTTCTACTTTCTCCGCGTAATCTTTATCTAATAAATTTTGTATTTGTTTAGAATACTCGACCCGTAACGCTTCGTCTTTATCTAACTTTCTTTCTAAACTGTACAACCGGTTGAGCGCCTGTTGTTTGTTATTCGGCAAAATTACATCGTTACTTGCCCATAATAGCCCTATTTCAAAGCGGCGTTCATTTGGTACCTTTTTGCATGTTGCGTTTAGAATATCTAATGCGCGTTTATTGGGGTCCGATTTAGGTATTCGCGGCTCTATACCTAACGACTCTATGCTAAAATGTTGCTTTATCAAGTCGTACATGTCCTGTTCGTTACTACACCTTGCGTGATTTACGTAACCTATTAGAGACCTAGGTATAGACATTGAACCATGCACGCTAAAACCTAACCGACCTTCGCTAGCTATCAACTGCGCTTTACTACCGCTTAGAACATTCTGTGTCACTAATAAGTGCCAATTGTCCTGGCCTATTAACAGCTTAGGCGTGCCTTCATCATAGCACAATTGATCACTGGTAACAGGTGTGGGCAACTATCGATCAACTCTTTATTTACGCGTTGAGTACCTAAGTTCAAACTATCAATCGTACATACATTTATTTTCTCAATGTTTCTACGATATTTGCCCTGTATTGTCAGTTCTAAACGGTATGACTCGCTTTCGTTTATTACGCATCCGCCAACCCCTTCGATAAGGAGTTTCTCAGTCGCGCCGAGCGGAGCGATTCTTTCGGCTACACTGCGCTCTAATATTGTTAAGCTACTACCGTCGTCTTGTAGGCATAGAATCTCCTGCGATCCTAACGGGCCACTAATGATAGCGGGTACTATTTTTAAATAAGTCGCTGGTCGCCTTACGTGATTAATTCTAGCTACGTTATTCGGCGCGGGAGTGTCCCGTGACACTCCGTGTAATAACTTATTGTGACCTGCCTCACAACCTCCGTGTCCACACGGCACGTACGCACACTTGTACGGCTTTTTATGAGCGAAATTTAAGCATCTAAAACACAATTTAAACTCTTTAGCCGTAGCCCAGCGATCATCTACGGATAATTTAATTAAATCCGCGCACTTCGCTACTGTATGATCGCCGTTGCAAATGGTGCATTTTTTACTTGAATTATCGCGAGACTGTGCCGGTGCGTGCTGTGTGGGTTTTTTCGGTCTGTTTTGCGGTCTATTATTTATCTGAGCTACTGTGTGCCTAGGCTTATCGACATTTTTCCTATTATTTACGACTCTATGGGTGTTAACGCTGTGATTGACGTCTGATCCTACACTATCCCTGCTTAAAGATCGAGACGACGACCTTGACCTACGCCGCGCTAGCCCAGTTGTATGGACCGGGTTGCGCTGTTGTCGCGTTATCGGCCTACGCGTTAAACCCGAAGCTCTACTGGTGTCGTTTAAAAATGTCGATAATGCTACTAGAGTAGGTATAGAGGAGTTGGCCACGCGATATTTATTCCATTCGTACCGCAAAATGGGATTTAGCTTCTCAACTAACCTACCTACTAGTTCGGGGGCTAACAAGTACTGATCCTGTTTCAACGCCTTGATACATGAAACTACATTAGCTACCTGCCCCGCGAATGAGATAATATTGGCGCAATCTTCGGTTAATTTAGGCAAACGTTTGACCTCCTCGATCTCGGCTAAAATAATAGCCTCAGGATTGCCAAACTGCAATTCTAACAAGTCCATTATCTCATTCGGGTCCGATACTGTATACAAAATTGATTTTACCGCGTGTCTGGCGTCGCCTCGCAAGCTACGTCGAATTCTAGCTACATTCATGACGTCTGTGAATAGCGACTCGGTGTCTAAATATTCGGCTTTAAAGGGGATCCACTCCGTGAGTGCCCCAGAGAAATGCGATAGCTCCGGTACGTTCCGTTGAATAATTGGTGCGTTCTTACGAGTGACCGCGGTCTCTATCCTGTGTGACATCAACTCAAGGTCTTTGTTTTGAAACTGACCGTACGTGTTCTCATTACGCGGCTCCCTAATGCACACCCCGGGCAAATTAGTGACGTTTTGTTGTTGAATCCAACCCTCTACACGAGAATTCCTATCACAGTCCTGCGACGCGTTGCTACTAGACCTAGCTGCCTCTAGCCTGGCGATTTCTAGTCTAGTCTGAGCTTCCGCCGATACTGCCCTAGCCTGGATCAACTCCGCCTTCCTTAATTCTAATTCTGCCATAAGCACAGAGATGCTTGCATTATCCGTAGCTGGAGGAGCTTCCTTTTGCGCGTGAGTTACGTTTTTTGGCGTTAATGTTTCCTGACTCGCGGTGGCCTTTGCCTTTGCGTCACTGCTCGTATTTTTATTTGCACTTTCAACGTCCTTGTCCCAAGTATTCGTTTCATTTGAGGTAGTCAACCCCGACGGAGGGGTGCCGCTAACCGACATGTTGACTGGAGACACCGAAGGTGTTCGCTTTCCCGAGCGCAAAACTCTTACGTTAATCTCCGGTACGGACATTAACACTTAAACAAACAAATAAACAAAACGAATTAACTTGGGCCCACTGACATTGATCACAATAACAATTATAAAACAAAAAACACACTTATTACACGGATTAATCAAACAATTCAAAATTAATACACAAATATTTACGCGAATTTTAGACACAGTTATTTGCGCGAAGATTTAAAACACAATATTTACGCGAATTAAAACACAATTAAAACACTTATACACAAAACACAATTAAAACACTTATCCGACCGTATGTCCCTAATGAACCACTTCCTAACGACCTAGCATCGGTTCCAGCCCCCTGATAGGCTGGCTCCGTGCGACCTACTGGGCCCTGTGGCCTAACTGGACACACTATGTGGGGAATCCAGCTAGGACTTGGGGAAGTGCGGAACCGTATTCACGGCCGGACTGTACGATCCACCACCGTGGAAAGGTGAGCGCGTCCGAGAACTCACGAAGTACGACACTCTGTGGGTTTAACACCGCAAGGTCCACTGCCGCTTGTTTTGCAACTGACCCACCAGTTTTCACTTGAGAATTAGCTGGACACCAGGTGCGCTGCGCATGCTCTTTTGAAATTAGGGGGTTCGGTGCATGAGTGTCTACAGAGCGTCGCCCAATACTCTATAGATCAATAGCTGAACACATTTAAGTGAGCTGCTCACGTTCTTTAAGAGTACCGACAAGGCTCGACCGTCACTCAGTCTGTGTCGAAGTAAAGGGCTGCCTGCGCTCGAAAGCACTAGCCTGCACGATTACGAAACGACGACTGCAATTTCAACTTTCACTAGCGTTACTTATTGAAATGCAGCATAACCGCAACTAAAGTTGCGGTCTGAATTTCTCTGTCAGACAGAGACCACTTGGGGGTGTCGCGAAAATTCGCAAAACACTTGGCGATTGACGTAATTGTTGCACTAATTCTTGATCCGGCTACTCGAAGGGACCATTAAAACGAAAGGCCTAACTTGCTACTTGCGACTCGTTCTGCATGAGAGGACTGTATAATACTTGAGACTGGGTTGCACAATAAAAAGATACTGTTTCTTTCTTCATAAAGGCGAACTGGAGCGAGATGAGAGCTGGGCGACGCTTGCTGTGACACTGACCCACATTTTGCGCCCGCCATCTTTATTCCGTCCTTGATAGACTGAATCAGAATCGCGAGATGTGCGGGGGCGTGGTTAATTCGCGCATGCGCTCATCTAGCTTATTTCACGAATTTTATTTATAAAAACATTCATGTTTATTTAGGTACATACAAAATGTTTACATATGTATTTCAGTTAGTCAGATCTCCAAAGTGGGGAATGAAAGATTCATGTTATCAAATGTTTATTTCTTATAAATACCTATAGCTTATATCTAGACCTGAGATCTGACAACTTTTATGATTATCGCAAATATTCTGGCTATGCGTATTGGATTCTAATTGGAACTATGATATTTTCCCTTAGTTACGTAAGCAGCATGAAATGTAGGTCAACAACATTCAAGGTCACTTTCATGGATTACGTAAGTAAAAGATACGAAAGGAGATAAAAGAAATAGCCAGATTAGCCTATGGTTAGGAAGTGGTTCAACCTATGCTAATTTGATAATCATACTTAATTTTATAATGTGATTTTACTTAATCTATACCTATTCTCTGATTGAGTAATTCACTTAATTAAACACCTTAAAATAATTATAATATAAAAACAGTTACATACATAATAACGATGCCCGGAAGTAATAATGTTACACAATAGCTATTGTCCTTTATCTGGACAAAAGGGTAAGTAATTACACAATATTACGTCATTACGTTATCTCGTTATATAATCATGTAAAAATGGGTCATCGTTTTCCTAACTTATTTTTAAGCAATTATAATTTGTGATTGACATTGAGGGTCTGTGTTTAACAATATCCATTGTAAATTGACAAAGTTGCCGCGACGGTATACGGGTAGCAGTCCTTGATGAAGAGTTCCATATATTATGAGCTCGAAACATGTCGGGCCGTTCCTGAAAATTTCACAATAATATCCATTCCATTAAGTCCGCCATTTGTACTCTTTGTATTGTGCAATAAAGTCTGCATAAAATATCCCAACCAGCTTAACTTGGCCAGAACTTATGATTTCTCCAACTTAGATGACAAACTACTGGAATTAATTGCTATTTTGCAATATTCTTAACGTTCAAAGCGATCATAATTTCCTTATTTTCTAGTCTGCAGAACCACCCTCTCTTAGTTGGCAGCGCTTAAGTGAAATCTTTTGTATTTCACTATGGCAAAGTCAAACAAGTGAACAACCATAACCGAAGTTCGCCGAAGTTAGTCGAAGTTTAGTGAAGTAATCCGAAACTCGGGAGACGCTCGCAACAACGAAACTTGCAAAGGAAGCCTGCATGCATAAATAATACAAGTTTTATTAAAATCGGTTATATTGTTCACTACAGCGAAACTTTTTGTTAAAGTCGCTTCAAAATATTAGTTTTACCACGTTTTACTCCTATTAATTATATGAACTTCTCCTCTAACTTTCATACAAACTAAAAGCTTCCCACAATAATGAATAAGTCGAATAAGGCTCTTTCTTATAAATAATGACACAAAGGTAAATTAAGAAAGAAAAATTTAATGCGATGTACTACAATCTAAGCAGGATTTGAACCTGCGACCTCTGCGTTTCCGGCGCATTGATCTTCCAACTGAGCTATCAGATGGCTACGTCAATCACACCAAATCTTTCATCCCATAATTCGTTACGCTACTGGAGCGCCCTCTGCGTCATATGTTTGAAATGCTTATGCGCATTAGCCATACCCTAGGATGTGCGCTTTACACGCACGATCCCCAATCCCCATAGCTTTACAGCAAGTGTGAAGACTGCTAGAGAGATGGCGCTGTTCTAAATATTTGTATAGAATCTTTTTTTCCGATCCTTATTTTTATGTGGTAATACCACATTTTTATTTCTATAAACAATGACACACAGGTAAATTAAGAAAGAAAAATTGAATGAGATGTACTACAATCTAAGCAGGATTTGAACCGAACCGGCGACCTCTGCGTTTCCGGCGCATTGCTCTTCCAACTGAGCTATCAGATCGCTACGTCAATCACACCAAATCTTTCATCCTATAATTCGTTACGCTACTGGAGCGCCCTCTGCGTCATATATGTTTGAAATGCTTATGCGCATTAGCCATACCCTAGGATGTGCGCTTTACACGCACGATCCCCAATCCCCATAGCTTTACAGCAAGTGTGAAGACTGCTAGAGAGATGGCGCTGTTCTAAATATTTGTATAGAATCTTTATTTCCGATCCTTATTTTTATGTGGTAATACCACATTTTTATTTCTATAAACAATGACACACAGGTAAATTAAGAAAGAAAAATTGAATGCGATGTACTACAATCTAAGCAGGATTTGAACCGAACCGGCGACCTCTGCGTTTCCGGCGCATTGCTCTTCCAACTGAGCTATCAGATCGCTACGTCAATCACACCAAATCTTTCATCCTATAATTCGTTACGCTACTGGAGCGCCCTCTGCGTCATATATGTTTGAAATGCTTATGCGCATTAGCCATACCCTAGGATGTGCGCTTTACACGCACGATCCCCAATCCCCATTGCTTTACAGCAAATGTGAAGACTGCTAAAGAGATGGCGCTGTTCTAAATATTTATATGGAATCTTTTTTCCGATCCTTATTTTTATGTGGTAATACCACATTTAATTTTTATAAATAATGACACAAAGCGATCTGATAGCTCAGTTGGAATAGCAATACGCCGGAAACGCAGAGGTCGCCGGTTCAAATCCTGCTTAGATTGTAGTAGGTACATCGCATTCAATTTTTCTTTCTTAATTTACCTTTGTGTCATTATTTATCCACCATCCGTAGACTTTCTATTAACCTCAACTAAGGCTGCATTTAAAACTGAACAATGTGATTCCGAAACCGATTCGAAATATTATGTTGAGCGATATAACTTCAAGAGGTGACTATTGTTTCGTAGGTATTTTAATATCACTTTCTGAGTCATGGTAGTTTTCTATGAAAAAAAGAATGAAAAAAATTTACTTATCTCCACTTCGCTCCGCTGTTGTAAACTGACAGCCCTATTAGTCATTATAAATTAAAACCGAAGTTTCAATAACATGACATTTAAAAAAATTCATGCATTGCTACTGTTGCTATAAATTCCTCTATCAATCTATACCGTATTTAGTTTGCTGGTAAATGAATTATTGTAGGCTTTATCATACGCCTGTTATATAGCTCGCTGGGCGGGAATTGAAGCGAACAATAACAGCTGAATGTCTCGGGGAATACTAATAATACCGATCGAGACAATTGCAGAGCGGTAGTGATGTGCCAGCCGTTTTGGTATTTGCAATCATACCGGTATTCGCACCACGTAAGGTCGCGTCTCCGAAATAACTTGTAACGTAGCAGTTAGGTACCGTTTGTAGGCGTCATAGGGGCTCCACGGCCGCTCAGCGAATGATTGGTTGACTTCACAGACACAAGCTTACGCAAAATATTTAAAAATTACAAACATTCATCTTCGTTTGACAAAAAGATGACATTACAAAGAAAAATGAATTGTTCTAGGTAATTTCATGAAAAAGGTAATTAATTTTTCATGAACATAAAACATCCACGACTCAGAAACAAATATTATAGCTCATCACACAAACATTTGCTCTTGCCGGGATTCATATCCTGAACCGCCAATACCACAACGGCATCGACAGGCGCATCCCGGCAAAACAATACATAAGCAGGCTGTCATATCTGCCTCGTCCCAGACCGCACACAGAGTCCCCAGCGCCCTCTGTCTCCATTATGTACTCCGTGCAGTACTCGATATTATTTTACACTGTTTGCTTTCATAAAATGACCAATAACAATTTTATTTTATTATTTTGTTACTAGGAGGCGCCCGCAACTTATCCTATAACCATTTTTAGGGTTCCGTACCTCAATCGGAAAAAACGGAACCCTTATAGGATTACTTTGTTGTCCGTCCGTCCGTCTGTCTGTCTGTCTGTCAAGACCCTGTATCTCAAAAACGCGTGGAGGTATCGAGTTGAAATTAACACCATATACTCAAGTCTACGGTTCCTTGAAGCTGTGAATAAATCAAACTTCTACGTTAACGTGAAAAAAAGATACGGCCGTTTATGTCGTAAAAAAGTACATTTTGACACTCAAGGGAATCAAAATGATAGGGTACTTTCCGATGACCTAGAACTATGAAATTTGGCAAGTAATATCGTCACATACTACAAATACTTATAAAATCTGAAAACTATACATTTATAATAAAATCATAAAAAATATTGTCCTTTTAGGTTTAGGTTTAAGGTTTAAAGAAATTTATTTTCTCATAAGAATATTTACAATTCACTTACATGAGAAATTTTATATCTAATTTGACAATGGTATGGTGAGCGCATGCGTACATTGCGTACATATTTGCATTCACAACGATATAGTACGTACCTTAAATTTACTACACCAACTTAAATATTATAGCACTAAAAATAATCACTTTACAATAACTTACACGAATAAAAAACATATTTAATATATATTATATTGGGTTGACTTCAAATTTGTAGGTAGAATGAAAAACGCAGAACAAAATGCATAAGTACCCGGGATTTGTGTTTGCGTTCTGAGCTCTGCATAGTTGCATTGCATGCGATAACGGTGTACACAGATTAAGGTTGAATGGATGTGGCTTAGAGCGCGTTGCGTATCTCAGAGCGTACCTCCTTGGCCAGTTACGTAAAATTTGAGTAATTTTTTAAAATGTGGCATTGATTTAGCATTTTTTATGCTTAAGGGAAGTTTATTATATAAGTTTGCACCTTCATAGAGTATAGTTTTTTTTTCCGTAATTAGTACGCGGAGGTCGAAGTACTAAGTTATTGCAATTTCTCAATTTAATTTTTTGTATGTCTTTATTCTTTTTAAAGGAAATTTGTATATGGAGGTCTTTGAGTAATATTTTACGTATAAGTATGCAGATATTGTATTTATAGCTTTGATTTATATTCATTATTTTTGTTTTTTTGTATAATGTTGTAGAAGGTGTAAGGTAGTCATAGTTAAACAGGACCTTAAGTAGTTTATTTTGTGCCCGTTGAATGGCGTTTAAGTGTGTAGCTGCGGCAGAGCCCCATATTTCGATAAGGTAGTCTATATGTGGTTTTACAAGAGCGTTGTAAATGGTATAACGAATTCGTATCGGAAGACAACGGGTTATACCTCGTAGTGCGCCGGTAAGTGAAATTATTTTAGATTTAATTTTATTAATATGTGTCTGCCAAGTTAATTGTTTGTCTAGTATAAGGCCTAGGTATTTTTCTTGTTCAACTCTTGTTATAAATTGGTTATTTATTTTTAAGGAATCTACTAGATGAAGTTTTTTATTTTTCGGTGCAAAAATTATATAATTAGTTTTTGAGACATTTATAGTTAAAAGGTTGCTCTGAAACCACTTGTTTAATATATTTAAGTCTGTTTGGGCTTCGGCCATAAGGTCCTGAATTGAATTACCAAAGTAAAATAGGCTTGTATCGTCAGCATACAGAGTGGGGTCACCTTTTAGCCCGATCTCGTGAATATTATTTATGTAAACAAGGAAAAGCAATGGGCCGAGTATGGATCCTTGTGGTACTCCGTATGTGATTGGGAGAGGCTTGCTTTCCCGTTCACCTACTCTGACTATTTGCTTTCTGTTCGAAAGGTAAGACTCAAACATTTTAAACGCAGTGCCAGTGACCCCTATATATTTTAGTTTGTTCAAAAGTATTTCATGACTGACGGTGTCAAAGGCCTTTTTTAAATCGATAAAAACTCCTAGAACTACTTGTTTTTTATCGATGGCTACTTTGATTTGCGTGACTAAGTCTACAGTTGCAGTAAGTGTATTTGATTGTTGCCGGAAACCATATTGTTTATAGTAGAGAAAATTTATTGATTGCAAGTATTTTTCCAACCGAGTTTTTATTAATTTTTCTATAACTTTTGAGAGAACTGGGAGCACTGAAATAGGGCGGTAATTGCCCGGATTTGATTTTTCACCACTTTTGTATATGGGAGTCACTTTGGCAAGCTTCAGGCTGTCAGGAAAATTACCGTCTCTTAAACACTTATTAAAACAATCAGCTAGTTCTTGTACTATTACATTTTGTATACATTTTAGTGATTTTGTAGTGACCCCGTCTAATCCTGAGCTCGTGTTAGCACTTAATTTATTGATTATATTAGTTATTTCTTCAACAGTACATGGAGAAAACTCGGAAAGAATGTTCATAGTGTTTGCGCTTGGTGATGGACCGTGGTAGCACGGTTCATTATTGGTAATCCTGCTTGCCAAGAAAATCCCTATGTTTGAAAAATACTCATTGAAACCGTCACATATGCAACTTAGAGTCGTCACGCTGCCAGCTTCTGTTTGTAGCCTTTTCGGAACTTGTGCTTCTTTTGATTTATTTTTAGACAGCGAGCTTATCAGAGTCCACATTTTGGTCGGATTTCTTTTACAGGCATCAAAGGATTTGTGGTAGTAGGAACTCTTTTCTTTTTGGATGATCCGAGTAACTTCATTCCTTTTCTTTTTGAACTCATCTTCCTTTTCTTTTATATTTGGATTCTTTTTGTGTTCGTGCCAAAGTATGTTTCGCTGATTGATTCTATCAAGTATGTCTTTATTTATCCAGTCCTGTCGCGGTGGATTAAGTATTTTGGTTTTAGTTACCTTACTACTGTTTATACAAGTTATTATTCGATCTTCTAATAGCGAGTATTCATGGTGTTTGTTTGTATGTGAATGTCCATTTATCTTCTTATACAGATCATCATAGTTTATTGCGACATATTCAGTGCGGCGTATTAGCTTTGGTTTATAATTTTTCATTTCCAGGTACAATTGCTTATGGTCAGATATGGGTGAGTCTATGATGGCCATATGAAAATCATTTCCTTTCAGGTTTGTAAAGATGTGATCGATTATGGATTTTGTCAGGTCTGTATCGCGTGTTGAGTATGTATCTTCTATTTTATTTAGCATTATGTACCCGTTTTCTTCTATTATATCTATGTACTCGTTTGTATATCGGTCAGGATTAAGAAGGTTAAAGTTGAAATCCCCAAAAGTAATAGTTCTTGATTTTTTCAGGTGCTGAGGAAGAACTTCGAAGAAAGATTTCAAGTTGATACGATCCGGTTTTCTATAGATGGCAGCAATGTTCAGAGCATAATTTTCGATATGAATTTGTATAAAATGGTTTCCTTGTACTTCTTTGTCTTCAATATGGTTGTGCTTGAGATTATTGTGTATGAAAATAGATACTCCTCCTCCTCTTGAATTACTTCTGTAGTTATAATAATGTGTATAATTTGGAATTTGTGTAACATTGACTTCATCTTCAGATTTTATCCAGGTTTCTGTAATTATGATAAGATGTATGATGCATTTAAACGATTTGATTATACATTTAAATTCATCAAGTTTTCCCGGTTTCACTATGCTCCTAGCATTGGCGTATAGGCATTTCAAAGATTTCTTACTGGTTACTACTGATTCGCAATTTTCCACTACTTGATATGTTATGTTAGCTAATGAGTCAGATCCAGGCAGTTCTTCATTTAAATCTTTTTTGGAAGTTACTTGTTTTAGTTTTTTGAAGAATCTTCAATGATTTTAGGAACACCTTTAATGTATCTTATAATGAGGTTGGTTTCTCCGCTTGATATTCTTTTCGCTAATTCTGTTTTTAAGTTTTTGAAATATTTCTGTTGCTGTGGTGTTTGATCCGAATATATTTTAACAGATTCCTCATCTAAGTTGCTTTTATTGCGTAGGATCGCTATAGCTTGGTCTGTGGATGGGAAGGTCACTTTTATAGGACGAGCTTTGTCGTTCCTGTACTTGCCTAAACGTATAGTCTTAGTCGGTTCAGGGCATTCCGATGAAATCTTACGAACAACCTTGAGAACTTCCTTCTTGTCCTCAGTCAATCTTTCAGCTGGAGTGGCAGCTGCCGGCTCCGGTATACCTTCGATTATAATGTTATTTTTTCTTTGAGAGCGGTCTTGCACTTCTGCAATGACGTGCTCGTAGGTGCTGAAGATAGATGAAGATGCCTCTTCGAGGATAGGCTGGCTCAGTTGCAATTGTCTCATGTTGTTTTCCAGACAGTCTACCTTTTCCATAGCGGTAGTGCATAACGACGAAAGACTAGCGATCTCAGATTTCATGCTATTTTGTTCTCTTGACAAGTTTTCAGTGGCTGATTGGTTATTTTTTAATTCTTCCTTTATTGATATGATGTCCAGAGATAATTTATTAATAGATTCTGTTTGTTTATCACTTGCTGATTTAGTGTAACGCATTAGTTCCATCATCTCGTTCATTTGCTTTCGCATCTCTGATAGTTCTTTTATTACGTCATCGTCATTATGCACATACTTTCGTTTGATGTTACGAAAAGTGACATTTGTTACCTCATTAGAGTCGCTTCCAGAGTCGAGTGAAGATAAGTTTGGTTGCGAGCCTCCCAGGCCACTTCCAGTCGGAGAGCGTTGAGGGTACATCTTTGGTATGACGTACTGTGGAGTTGTGCGATAGAGTTGGCCCGATGTTGCTAACTCTTTTGTTTATCCGAACACGAGGACACGTTCATAGAACAGATGGCATAATTGCCGCACTAGCTTTTCACAATTTTAAAGACTATTGACATGTACGTAAGGTTTAAAATCAACTATCTTTGTTCTTTTTTAAAATATCTAAATTAACTAGGGACACGTCCGCTTCACACGCTCACCGGTGCGAGTGTGAACATCATATTTGTAGAACTCGGTTGCGTTAAGTTTGCTCCTCGTTTGTATGCGGCGCCATACATTTCAGGTGCAAACTTAACTCACCCAGGTCAATTAAGATGGGATAAGTGAAAGTTTGCACGGAACCCTCGGTGCGCGAGTCAGACTCGCACTTGGCGTAGCGCCGCGCATACAAAACAAAAGACGATCCCGCATCACGCTATTAAGATTTTCCTGAAATCATGACCCTTCTCCATAGAAAACGGATTCTCAGTACGAATCTAGAATTTTATGATAATATAGATGTAATGTTTCCATTATTATAAAAATATTTTGTAAATGATACTAATAGAAAGTACCTACACATAGGTTGGGTAAGTCTATAACCAAAAAGTCTTTACAGCTTGGTTTTCTGGTGAGATGAATTTCCCTAGTATCCATAATTTATTAATGTAGGGGAACCCGGGGCAATACAGGCACCCGGGGCAATATGAGCACTCTATCTCCTCTCCCTACCAACCCGCGAACGCCGAAGATTAGAGCTTAGACGGGCGTCAGGTGGCCCCCCGACCGCGCGGTGACTGGTGATGTTGACATTCGTGCGCGTCTCCCGAAGCAGGCGACAAATTTACATAAGTACGAATTTTGATCTAATTTTTCTATATTTTGTGTTATCTGAGTCTGATAGATATTTGTGTCATTCTTTAATCAACAATAACGTTTTAATACTTAAATATCTTTAGTTTGTATATGACTCAAAGTAATTTTATTTTAAATAAAGGTTTATAGATTTCAGGGTTAGTTTGTTAGAATTATGATGTTGGGGCATTATGGGCGAGGTAATATGGGCAGGGCCCATGCTGCCCCGCTAAAATTAATAAGTGCAATATGAGCAGTGATGGGGCCTCTGATTTGGGATAAATTTTAAGATAATTATAATAATCTGATGACATTTTTCTTGCAGCAGCAAACATGGTTAGATTATAAAAGGAATGCTAATCGCGGTGGTTGGGACAGTAAAAAATGGAGTTACTGGAGTTATAAGTTCACCGTATAAAATGGAACTGGAAAAATCAAAACCTCAAAGAAAAATGATGAAGATGTAGAGTGCCTAAATTGTGGAGATTGGTACTCTCAATACAAAGAGGGTTGGGTATCTTGTCGCGCGTGTAAAAGCGTGACACGTGAGCGTAGGCTCATTGTTCATGTGCAGACGAAGACAACGATGATAAATCCTTATAATCTGTTCCTTTTGTGCTATATTTTAGCTTATTTACTTTTTTTGTTTCTTGCCCATAGTGCACCGACTCATAATGCCCCAGGTATGACCATATTGCCCCGAGCACGGGGCAATATGAGCATTTTGCATTTTTTGGTTTAATGTTAATGGACCACAGAAATGGTAGACTGAGCTGATTATTTTGTGTTATAATTAACGACTGTTAGTTACTGTAATAAATTACTACTTAAGGAATTATGTATTTTACTCCATTCCCATTTTATCACGACATATCCTTAAGGGGCCCATATTGCCCCGGGTTCCCCTACCGGTTGCCACTGCTTGTTATTTAATTCACTATCAATTTTAGGGCAAACTAGAATCCAGTTTTTCTAAGAGCACATTTCTTTATTAAGCGCACTAAATTCTTAGGAATGATTATTTCAATAAAGTTTTTTTCAACGAGCGACTACGATTTGGTTATTGGCATTTACGATCAAAGCATAAGCAATTTCATTTAATGTGTTGCTTTGATTCTACTTTTAGGCAAATAAATTATTTGTCAAATATGCGATGTGATTCATCTTGAAAAATATAACGTTATTTAATGTACAAGCTCGTAAGGAATAATACGATTAAGAATTCGCTTATAATGTAAATACATTCAGCTGACTTTGAGTACTCGTTATTTCAGCAATAAAATGAATGCTGAATGCTTAGTAGCCAAATAATCGACTCGGGCTCGAGAAATTGCCGAGCTGACGTTAGCTGACTTTGATAAATTAGTTTTTGCGATTTGGTGTTTTTGTTTGGGCGCTAATGTGACTAAAACATTTTGTAAGTACTTTTTTATACGCACGTACTTTAATCTGTCAATTATAATTTCACAGACAAAATCACAATAACGCACTTTTAATCCTCTACCAAAATTAAGTCTACGAGTATAAGTACTCTATGGTACCCGCTACAGAAGTTTAATATTCATAAGACATCTCTCTAATCAACTCTAATAATTTCAAAAAGAGAACATCAACATCCATACTTCCATACTCCATACTTAATATTATAAATGCGAAAGTGTGTCTGTCTGTCTGTCTGTCTGTTACCTCTTCACGCTTAAACCGCTGAACCGATTTTGATGAAATTTGGCATGGAGATAGTTTAAGATCCGAGGAAGGACATAGGATAGTTTTCATCCTGGAAATTATACCTAAAAAGATTGAAAAGTGAGTGAACATTTCTGTTGGGATGCGGTGACCCTGTCAGAAAAGTAATTATTAGACCAAAAGCACAATTGCTGTTACATTTGCTTAGGCACTTTTAATAATCCCTTTTATCAAGTTCCACGCGTACGTAGTCGCGGGCAAAAGCTAGTATTTAATATAAAAAAAGCACGCGACTGTTCACTGATTGGTTGAGTTTACTTGTCAAAAAATTTAACCAATCACGAGGCAACCGCCATGATCATCGCGATCATGTTTTTTTTTAATAGGTCAGTTTAAGTTTAACGAAAAAGGTTACATCAAAAATAAAAATTCACGGTGGGGAATGACAATTCAAGTAAAAAATAATTAAAACTTATTGAACCGGGTCTATCGCGATATTATGATTTCCCTTCATTGCCTGACGTTTCAACACGGTTTCACGTGCCGTGGTCCCAGGCGTACTGATGAAACAGCGAGTTGTTACTGGAGATGTCGACCAAATGTATCACTACCCGACAAAATGTGTAATAAAACGGATGAGTAGGAAGATAAAAGTTCGTTTACCCTCCATTTGTTAATGTTTATTATCACCGGCACGACACACAACACTCACAATGTCCGCGCACAGATCCGAAGATGTATCCCGTGGTTTCAAGTTTTAATTATGTGTTCAAACCGCGAGAGTATAAAGTGTTATAAAGTAAAAAATGATTTTCTGTGTTTTGCTCGTATAAAAAGTATTGTATGCAATACTTACACAATTATGTCTTAAAATCTCTTACCTTACTTAGGCCACTCAGCAAGTCTCGTGACCTAAACGCGGTAATCGACTTTAAGAACCTTCATTGTGCAACGATTGCATAAAATACTATTATATCACTAACTAGTTCGCTGCGCTGCGCGTTGTTACCCTCTCATCCCACGGGAACACAACATTATTTTCGGGATAAAAAGTAGCCTACGCGGGATGAGCGGGTTATACCGCGAGGCGCAGCTTGTTTGTGATACAAGATACTCAAATGCGTGCAAATACAAGTAAAACTAACAACATTCTCAATTAAAGTAAATACAATGTCACATAAAATATTAGCAGTAAAATTAATGCATTGATGATAATTATAATAAAATAAATTAAATTATATAATAAATAAATTAAAATATTTTGAATGAAAATTAAATAGATATATAATATAATGATATATTATATACAAAGTATAGTTGGAGGATGAAAAAATTCGTCACTTTTCGACTTTATGTGATGGTGGTAGGGTGCAAAAGTGATTTTTCTATTACGCTGGAGCTAAATTTAAAATGTATAATTAATGATAATGACATGTCACGCATGATCACGCAACTTAATTTCTACTTTGGCACTGATCTAGATTTTTGTTAAGAAAAATTTAAATAGATGAATACATAAAAAATAACAAGGAGAGCTCTAAACAACGAGCCGCCAACTCAGTCGAAAGTATTAATTTTACTGAAATGGCTTACTGCCAGTTTTAATTAATCAACTTTCATTACATTTTACTGGCCTTTTAAAGCCCAAGGCGCAGAAAATTAAATATTTTAAAGCTAAAGTAAAATATGAATGGCCGAAGGGCGAAAACATCCCCTCAAGTATAGCCATAAAGAGGAAAAAGACAAATCTTGTAACAAAATACATCCAACATTTCAAAGGCTGTGAAAAAGTAATCTAGTTTGAATAATACAATCTTTTATACGATTCTTTGTGTACGGCGGGCTTAAACAGAAAAAACTGTCCAGAATATTCTTAGTAAATTGAAAAGTTTCTTGGGAATAAAACACTAAAAAGGAATCGCGCTCTGTCACGGCGGGCCATGAAGCGAAAAAGTGCCTTTACGTACCGACTCAGCGAATAGACTACATTTCATATTTTATCCGGGCTTTTATCAAATAAAGGATTACAAAAAAAACACATTTTAACATTTTCGAAAATATTCCAATTTATGATTGAAAAAGTCGTTTGAAAAGTTCTTCACTCTAAAAGAGCGTCCACCAGTAATTGGTCCATAGCTCAGAAAATTATACAAGCGGACTAACTAAGGTGGATTTAGAAATTGTACCAATGTTCTTTTTGTGTGCTGGGTCTTCAAATTTTCTACAAGGTGTCGTCACGTAGAGGGCCGATTCTTAGGTGACGCTGCTTTAATATTTTTTTTATAATTCCTAACTAAACTCTATAATCAAATAAAAATAAATATGATTCTGTGATAATAAATAATTTACATTATTTTAAACTGAACACTATATTAAAATTAGAAATGGTCTCAATTATAAAAGAAAGCTAATGCTATCCTTAATTTGGCAATGTCTTTGGCAATGTCTTTGGCAAGGTACTGGAAAAAACCTATGAGATCTTTTTGCATTTTTTTCTGAACTGCAATTTGTGGTTTGATGAGGCTCGTATTAAGGAACTTTAGGATTATTTTCCAAATTAGGGTTGACGGTTCTCTAGGTCTCTATACGTAAATAGTTCACTCGTGACTCATTTTGAAATGACTAAAATATGTATTATTAAAGTTCAAATAACGATTGTGTAAGAAAGTACAGTCAGCAATAAAAGCATAGACCTATTTTCTCAAAGGTTAAAACAATAACTGAGTAATAACAAAGTATTAAGCGAAACAATATTGCAATTGAATATTATCAGAGTTATTTCTTAGAATACACAATTTTATTGTATAAGATGGTGCTTAGTTAGAAATATCAGAGCTATTTGCTGTGTAAACAGTTTACCGCTCGTAATTCCAGTATTATATTGCTGGTAATATATGTAGGTATTATAATCTTACTGGATAATGAGGTACCTATTCATAATAATATAATAGTCTCATTGGTTTTCATGATACACGCAATATTATGATATTATGATACGTTGTTAAATATATACTTACTACTTACTACTCTGGCTCAGTGACCCAAAGAGGATCTTGGCCTGTGACATAAGAGAACGCCATTCTTCTCTGTTTTGTGCCTTTTCCCGCCAGTAAGGGATACTTAGGGCGCACAGATCCTTCTCCACTTCATCTTTCCAGCGGTATCTCGGGCGGCCAACCTGACGTTTTCCACTCGGTCGCCCCTGAAACGCTCTCTTCACGGCCCGATCGTCTCCCATCCTCTCCAGGTGACCCAGCCAGCGGAGTCGTGTGGCTTTGATTTCGCCAACTATGTTGGGTGTAGCCACCAGCTCTTCCAACTCCTTATTCTTTCTCCTTCTCCAGCTGCCATCCTCATTTCTTATTGGATGTATTAAATATATGGTGAATATTAATAAATATGACTTCTTGTCGTTTTGGAATCCTTACAAAAAACAAAAAAAAACAAGGTTCCTTTCCAAACCGAAAGGTAGCAAACGCTGTATATGATCTTATACAGCCATTATAACTCTAATTTAAGCTGTATAAAGGTTGTATAAGTGCTATGCGGTCTGTGTGTTACTTGGGTATCGACGGGATCCTTTAGGTACAGAAAGTTACTTCGTCTTACTTTCTTTTTGTCTGTCACAGGGTATTCATAGTATTTTAGGCAGTAGTTCCTGGCAGGGTCGGTGACAAGATGATACTACCCGCGTTTTCTTCATTTGTTTTTTTTTTATCACCATATTTGTTAGTTACAGCAAGCTGAAGTCACGTAACCACTTCTAATTTGGTATGAAAAACCGCATCTATTATCACGATAAAAAATCTAAAAATATAAAAGAAGAAACTGACTGACTGACTGACTGACTGACTGACTGACTGACATATCAACGCACAGCCCAAACCGCTGGTTCTAGAGAGTTCAAATTTGGCACGTAGGTTCCTTATAAGGTGTAGGGGTGCACTAAGAAAGGATTTTTCAAAACTCACCCCCTAAAGGGGTGAAATGGGGTTCCAAAGTTTGTATGGGGAAACAAGATTAGTTAGACCATTTTATTCGAAACTTCACAAGAGTATTTCTAACGATAAATGAGTAAACACGTGTTTCAGGTTTTTTGAAAATTCAACCCCTAAAATGGAGAAATGGGATGACAAAGTCTGAAAATCAGCATGGGTATTGTTTTTATGGTTTATCGGATCGCTGATTACGAAAACCACAATGATTTTAAAATCCAACGACGCGGACGTGAGTTACCATCTCCCGTGTTGGGGTGAAATGGGGTTGAAATGTCTAAACACTAAACCTCTGGTTCTAGAGAGTTCAAATTTGGCACAAAGGTTCCTTATAAGATGTAGGGGTGCACTAAGAAAATATTTTTCAAAACACACCCCCTGAAGGGGTGAAATGGGGTTCCAAAGTTTGTATGGGGAAACAAGATTAGTTTCACTATTTTATTCGAAACTTCACAGAAGTATTTCTAACAATAAATGAGTAAACACGTGTTTCAGGTTTTTTGAAAATTCATCCCCAAAAAGGGAGCAATGTGGTGACAAAGTCTGAAAATCAGCATGGGTATAGTTTTTATGGTTTATCGGATCGCTGATTACGGAAACCACAAAGATTTTAAAATCCAACGAGGCGGACGTGAGTTACCATCTCCCCTGTTGGGGTGAAATGGGGTTGAAATGTCTAAACACTAAACCTCTGGTTCTAGAGAGTTCAAATTTGGCACAAAGGTTCCTTATAAGATGTAGGGGTGCACTAAGAAAATATTTTTCAAAACACACCCCCTGAAGGGGTGAAATGGGGTTCCAAAGTTTGTATGGGGAAACAAGATTAGTTTCACTATTTTATTCGAAACTTCACAGAAGTATTTCTAACAATAAATGAGTAAACACGTGTTTCAGGTTTTTTGAAAATTCATCCCCAAAAAGGGAGCAATGTGGTGACAAAGTCTGAAAATCAGCATGGGTATAGTTTTTATGGTTTATCGGATCGCTGATTACGGAAACCACAAAGATTTTAAAATCCAACGAGGCGGACGTGAGTTACCATCTCCCCTGTTGGGGTGAAATGGGGTTGAAATGTCTAAACACTAAACCGCTGGTTCTAGAGAGTTCAAATTTGGCACGTAGGTTCCTTATAAGGTGTAGGGGTGCACTAAGAAAGGATTTTTCAAAACTCACCCCCTAAAGGGGTGAAATGGGGTTCCAAAGTTTGTATGGTGAAACAAGATTAGTTAGACCATTTTATTCGAAACTTCACAAGAGTATTTCTAACGATAAATGAGTAAACACGTGTTTAAGGTTTTTTGAAAATTCAACCCTTAAAATGGAGAAATGTGATGACTAAGTCTGAAAATCAGCATGGGTATTGTTTTTATGGTTTATCGGATCGCTGATTACGAAAACCACAATGATTTTAAAATCCAACGACGCGGACGTGAGTTACCATCTCCCCTGTTGGGGTGAAATGGGGTTGAAATGTCTAAACACTAAACCGCTGGTTCTAGAGAGTTCAAATTTGGCACATAGGTTCCTTATAAGGTGTAGGGGTGCACTAAGAAAAGATTTTTCAAAACACACCCCCTGAAGGGGTGAAATGAGGTTCCAAAGTTTGTATGGGGAAACAAGATTAGTTTGACTATTTTGTTCGAAACTTCACAGAAGTATTTCTAACAATAAATGAGTAAACACGTGTTTCAGGTTTTTTGAAAATTCATCCCCTAAAAGGGAGAAATGTGGTGACAAAGTCTGAAAATCAGCATGGGTATAGTTTTTATGGTTTATCGGATCGCTGATTACGGAAACCACAAAGATTTTGAAATCCAACGAGGCGGACGTGAGTTACCATCTCCCCTGTTGGGGTGAAATGGGGTTGGAATGTCTAAATACTAAACCGCTGGTTCTAGAGAGTTCAAATTTGGCACGTAGGTTCCTTATAAGGTGTAGGGGTGCACTAAGAAAGGATTTTTCAAAACTCACCCCCTAAAGGGGTGAAATGGGGTTCCAAAATTTGTATTGGGAAACAAGATTAGTTAGACCATTTTTTTCGAAACTTTACAAGAGTATTTCTAACGATAAATGAGTAAATACGTGTTTTAGGTTTTTTGGAATTTCAACCCCTAAAATGGAGAAATGTGATGACTAAGTCTGAAAATCAGCATAGATATTGTTTTTATGGTTTATCGGATCGCTGATTACGAAAACCACAATGATTTTAAAATCCAACGACGCGGACGTGAGTTACCATCTCCCCTGTTGGGGTGAAATGGGGTTAAAATGTCTAAACACTAAACCGCTGGTTCTAGAGAGTTCAAATTTGGCACATAGGTTCCTTATAAGGTGTAGGGGTGCACTAAGAAAAGATTTTTCAAAACACACCCCCTGAAGGGGTGAAATGGGGTTCCAAAGTTTGTATGGGGAAACAAGATTAGTTTGACTATTTTATTCGAAACTTCACAGAAGTATTTCTAACAATAAATGAGAAAACACGTGTTTCAGGTTTTTTGAAAATTCACCCCCTAAAAGGGAGAAATGTGGTGACAAAGTCTGAAAATCAGCATGGGTATAGTTTTTATGGTTTATCGGATCGCTGATTACGGAAACCACAATGATTTTAAAATCCAACGGGGCGGACGTGAGTTACCATCTCCCCTGTTGGGGTGAAATGGGGTTGAAATGTCTAAATACTAAACCGCTGGTTCTAGAGAGTTCAAATTTGGCACGTAGGTTCCTTATAAGGTGTAGGGGTGCACTAAGAAAGGATTTTTCAAAACTCACCCCCTAAAGGGGTGAAATGGGGTTCCAAAGTTTGTATGGGGAAACAAGATTAGTTAGACCATTTTATTCGAAACTTCACAGGAGTATATCTAACGATAAATGAGTAAACACGTGTTTCAGATTTTTTGAAAATTCAACCCATAAAATGGAGAAATGTGGTGACAAAGTCTGAAAATCAGCATGGGTATTGTCTTTATGGTTTATCGGATCGCTGATTACGAAAACCACAATGATTTTAAAATCCAACGACGCGGACGTGAGTTACCATCTCCCCTGTTGGGGTGAAATGGGGTTGGAATGTCTAAATACTAAACCGCTGGTTCTAGAGAGTTCAAATTTGGCACGTAGGTTCCTTATAAGGTGTAGGGGTGCACTAAGAAAGGATTTTTCAAAACTCACCCCCTAAAGGGGTGAAATGGGGTTCCAAAATTTGTATTGGGAAACAAGATTAGTTAGACCATTTTTTTCGAAACTTTACAAGAGTATTTCTAACGATAAATGAGTAAATACGTGTTTCAGGTTTTTTGGAATTTCAACCCCTAAAATGGAGAAATGTGATGACTAAGTCTGAAAATCAGCATAGATATTGTTTTTATGGTTTATCGGATCGCTGATTACGAAAACCACAATGATTTTAAAATCCAACGACGCGGACGTGAGTTACCATCTCCCCTGTTGGGGTGAAATGGGGTTAAAATGTCTAAACACTAAACCGCTGGTTCTAGAGAGTTCAAATTTGGCACATAGGTTCCTTATAAGGTGTAGGGGTGCACTAAGAAAAGATTTTTCAAAACACACCCCCTGAAGGGGTGAAATGGGGTTCCAAAGTTTGTATGGGGAAACAAGATTAGTTTGACTATTTTATTCGTAACTTCACAGAAGTATTTCTAACAATAAATGAGAAAACACGTGTTTCAGGTTTTTTGAAAATTCACCCCCTAAAAGGGAGAAATGTGGTGACAAAGTCTGAAAATCAGCATGGGTATAGTTTTTATGGTTTATCGGATCGCTGATTACGGAAACCACAAAGATTTTAAAATCCAACGGGGCGGACGTGAGTTACCATCTCCCCTGTTGGGGTGAAATGGGGTTGAAATGTCTAAATACTAAACCGCTGGTTCTAGAGAGTTCAAATTTGGCACGTAGGTTCCTTATAAGGTGTAGGGGTGCACTAAGAAAGGATTTTTCAAAACTCACCCCCTAAAGGGGTGAAATGGGGTTCCAAAGTTTGTATGGGGAAACAAGATTAGTTAGACCATTTTATTCGAAACTTCACAGGAGTATATCTAACGATAAATGAGTAAACACGTGTTTCAGATTTTTTGAAAATTCAACCCATAAAATGGAGAAATGTGGTGACAAAGTCTGAAAATCAGCATGGGTATTGTCTTTATGGTTTATCGGATCGCTGATTACGAAAACCACAATGATTTTAAAATCCAACGACGCGGACGTGAGTTACCATCTCCCCTGTTGGGGTGAAATGGGGTTGGAATGTCTAAATACTAAACCGCTGGTTCTAGAGAGTTCAAATTTGGCACGTAGGTTCCTTATAAGGTGTAGGGGTGCACTAAGAAAGGATTTTTCAAAACTCACCCCCTAAAGGGGTGAAATGGGGTTCCAAAATTTGTATTGGGAAACAAGATTAGTTAGACCATTTTTTTCGAAACTTTACAAGAGTATTTCTAACGATAAATGAGTAAATACGTGTTTCAGGTTTTTTGGAATTTCAACCCCTAAAATGGAGAAATGTGATGACTAAGTCTGAAAATCAGCATAGATATTGTTTTTATGGTTTATCGGATCGCTGATTACGAAAACCACAATGATTTTAAAATCCAACGACGCGGACGTGAGTTACCATCTCCCCTGTTGGGGTGAAATGGGGTTAAAATGTCTAAACACTAAACCGCTGGTTCTAGAGAGTTCAAATTTGGCACATAGGTTCCTTATAAGGTGTAGGGGTGCACTAAGAAAAGATTTTTCAAAACACACCCCCTGAAGGGGTGAAATGGGGTTCCAAAGTTTGTATGGGGAAACAAGATTAGTTTGACTATTTTATTCGTAACTTCACAGAAGTATTTCTAACAATAAATGAGAAAACACGTGTTTCAGGTTTTTTGAAAATTCACCCCCTAAAAGGGAGAAATGTGGTGACAAAGTCTGAAAATCAGCATGGGTATAGTTTTTATGGTTTATCGGATCGCTGATTACGGAAACCACAAAGATTTTAAAATCCAACGGGGCGGACGTGAGTTACCATCTCCCCTGTTGGGGTGAAATGGGGTTGAAATGTCTAAATACTAAACCGCTGGTTCTAGAGAGTTCAAATTTGGCACGTAGGTTCCTTATAAGGTGTAGGGGTGCACTAAGAAAGGATTTTTCAAAACTCACCCCCTAAAGGGGTGAAATGGGGTTCCAAAGTTTGTATGGGGAAACAAGATTAGTTAGACCATTTTATTCGAAACTTCACAGGAGTATATCTAACGATAAATGAGTAAACACGTGTTTCAGATTTTTTGAAAATTCAACCCATAAAATGGAGAAATGTGGTGACAAAGTCTGAAAATCAGCATGGGTATTGTCTTTATGGTTTATCGGATCGCTGATTACGAAAACCACAATGATTTTAAAATCCAACGACGCGGACGTGAGTTACCATCTCCCCTGTTGGGGTGAAATGGGGTTGAAATGACTAAATACTCAACCGCTGGTTCTAAAGAGTTCAAATTTGGCACGTAGGTTCCTTATAAGGTGTAAGGGTGCACTAAGATTTTTTTTTTCAAAACTCACCCCCCCAAAAGGGGTGAAATGGGGTTCCACAGTTTGGATGGGGAAACAAGATTAGTTTGACCATTTTATTCGAAACTTCACAGAAGTATTTCTAACGATAAATGAGTAAACACGTGTTTCAGGTTTTTTGAAAATTCAACCCCTCAAAGGGAGAAATGTGGTGACAAAGTCTGAAAATCAGCATGGGTATAGTTTTTATGGTTTATCGGAGCGCTGATTACGAAAACCACAAAGATTTTAAAATCCAATGAGGCGGACGTGAGTTACCATCTCCCCTGTTGGGGTGAAATGGGGTTGAAATGTCTAAATACTCAATCGCTGGTTCTAAAGAGTTCAAATTTGGCACGTAGGTTCCTAAGGTGTAGGGGTGCACTAAGAGAGAATTTTTCTAAATTCACCCCCCAAAGGAGTGAAATGGGGGTCCAAAGTTTGTATCGGGAAACAAGATTAGTTAAACTATTTTATTCGAAACTTCACAGGAGTATTTTTAACGATAAATGAAAAAACAAGTGTTTCAGTTTCTTTTGTAATTCAACCCCTAAAAGGGAGAAATGTGGTGACAAATTCTGAAAATCAACATTGGTAATGCTTTTATGGTTTAACGGATCGCTGATTACGAAAACCGCAACGATTTTAAAATCCAACGTGGTGGTTTGAATTAACATCTCCCCTGTTGGGGTGAAATGGGGTTGAAATGTCTAAATATGAGTATGGGTGTAATTTTTATGGTTTCTTGGGACGTTAATTACGAAAATGCCACAGATTTTGAAATTTTATATTGTGGACATGAAAATTCTTGAAAGCATTTGCGCCAAATTGCAGCATTTGACCGATTAAATGGTCCAGTAGTTTTGCAGCAAATCGGTTGTAACAGACGGACTGACAGACAGCTACACGTGATCCTATAAGGGGGTTCTATTTTTGCTTTTGAGGTATGGATAGAGACCCGCGTTATCCTAATAGATTAAAAAAATAGTATTTGGTGGCATCTCGATCGTCGTCAATCGGTACCTAGGCGGGCGGCGCATTGGGACGGGAGGAGTTATGATCGGGAAACTTCTTGCATTCGTAATAAATACATTCAAGCTTTTCAATAGTTATGTTAAGTCATTTCAGAATTCTGAATTACGTTTATCTGGCTCGGAGTAATACATTTTTCATTCATCAACGCAGAGAACCTCAATATCTTACAATAGAACATGACGTAACTTAGAACATGGCTTAGAATCATTAAACCAATCTCGAATATCCCAAGTCGATAAGCGGAGGCTCGGGACATTATAAAAGCTTTATACAAATAAAATGCACACATATCCCGGTGTCTTAGCTTTACTTCGAGTTATGAATTTTGAAGTGAACTTTATTTGGATACAGTAAAAGCTGAGATCGCTTGATTTGAGTGCTTGAGTTTTCGGTTTGATTTGATAAAGTGGAGTTGTGATAACATAAAAAGCATTTCCCAGTAATATTAGAAAAGCGAAAGTCTATGTATGTTTTGTTACTTCTTCACGCTAAAACGGCTGGACGGATATGCATGAGGGAAATGCAGATTGCAGACTATACCCCAACTTAACAAATAAGCCTACTTTCAATCCTGAAAAAAAGAGCATTGTTCCCGTAGGATGATGTATATTATATAGGCACACGTCGAGCGAAGCCGCGGGTTAATGCTAGTTAGATATATAGAGGCGAGATGTCGATATAGATGTCAATATCAAGCTGCTGCTGGCCTTGGGGGCTTGGCAGCCCGTAAGGTACTTGTCCGTCCGGCATTGTCTGTTCCTCTAGGGTGTTGGGAACGCAGATCCAAGCCCGGAAAGCAATGCTGAGATGTTTTACACCCGCGACCAAACAACAAACTCAAAAAAAACCTAAAGCTTACACAACCATGCGCTTTGGTTCTTGGAATATCCGGACATTAAGGACAGGTCTCCCGGATAACATGTAGACTATAGAATACGCGAATGAATTGCGTAAAACAGCTATCATTGACCTGGAACTGGCACATCTCAATATATCCGTCGCTGCATTACAGAAAACCAGGCTCCCTGAGGAAGGCTCATTGTGCGAAAACTACTCCTCTTTTTTGGAACCGCCAAATTGAGGACCTGGAAACACAGAAGCGGTCATGTTGCCGGAATGGATAGCGGAGTCAGCTCATGCAACCTCCTGTCTCGTGGCCTCGTCGGAGGTAAATCCCGGTTGCGGATAATGCACGGTCTGAAATTGTCACAATTTGGCCTTTTCGTAATTGCACGGTTTAGTCAGCTGGGAAATTAATGACCGACTTAATGGAGGAACGGCCTGTTTCACTTGGCCGTATGTTTACCGGCAGGATTCTTTTAATGAATCTGAAATGAGCGCGACAGTCCGAAATTCACCTTCTTAGATTTATGTCCTTTAATCTCTTATGAGAATTGTGAAGATATGATAACGAGTATCTGAGACGATTGTGTTTAAATAAATAGCGGCAACTACCTAACTAATAATCCATACTAATATTATAAATGCGAAAGTGTGTCTGTCTGTCTGTCTGTCTGTCTGTCTTGTCTGTTACCTCTTCACGCTTAAACCACTGAATCGATTTTGATGAAATTTGGCATGGAGATAGTTTAAGATCCGAGGAAGGACATAGGATAGTTTTCATCCTGGAAATTATCCCTAAAAATATTGAAAGGTGAGTAAGTAATTCATGATGACATTGATGACCCTGTAGAAAATGTAATGATTAGACCAAAAGTACAATTGCTATTACATTTGCTTAGGCGCTTTTAATAATCCCTTTTATTAATTAAGGTGATTAGGTGGATATCTATCGTGTTGTACGAGGTTGCTTCCATACTTCCAAGTTCCACGCGGACGTAGTCGCGGGCAAAAGCTAGTAATAATATAATAGTTACCAGTTTTTTTGCTATGAGACACTTTTCTTGGTAGACGTCCGGCTGTCTCAAACAATAGCCCAGTAGTTAGTCCATCGCATTTCATGTAATAGCCTAGTACCATGTTTAGACTCCATACAACCACAATAGTTCTTACATCTTGCGGGTGCTGTCTCTGTGTGCGTCCAATGACACAGGCAGGGGGAGCATCCGCATGGTGTACCCCTTATTTTTCATTAAATTGTCGAAAAGGCCTCTGCTCGTTGGCTTCGGCTCCGTGCACGCCTCCCAAAGGTCTGGGACACCATTGTCCCGTGAAAGGGTGCGACATACAAATAATAATAATAATAGCCCGGTTTCTTTTCCATATCAATGCAATAGTTCAATCACCTGCTGGTACCGGTTCATGGATGTATCATCTTTTTGATATGATCAGGAACGGGTCCCAGCAGGGCTACAGCCACAGCAAATTTCTCCAAGGGGCCTCTACGTTTTGGATCCATATCCCCACGCAAGCCTTCCAAAAGACCGGGGCGTATGAGCCCGAGACTCAAAAAATGAGAAACAAATAATAATAATAATATTTATTGAGCAAAAATATTGACAAGTATAAATTATTACATTAACTACGAAACAAAACTTATTTACTAGTGTAACGCTGCTACTTGTAATAGGTATCCCATCAAAAACATAAATGTTAAATTAGAGCCAAGTTCTCGCATGCAACGTTGTCGACTTCGCCGACAAAAGAATTGAGATATATATGGGCGCCAAGTTCTTTGCCCTAAATTTTTTAGATACAAGGACATGCGACATACTCAATGCATTTATTTTACTTGGGGTGTAATTCAATATCAAGACTGGACTTGGCTAGTTTTTACATATAAATGTATATTACATTTGTCTAATCATTAACCTATTTTCGTAAAGGTATGTACGCAAGTTAGTGTACGTCCTGTTACTTATACTGTTAGCTTGATAATAATACTATGTTACTTTGATAAAATTAAGTCAGTTTGTGAAAACTAGCCAAGTCAAATCTTGATATTGAATTACACCCCAAGTAAAATAAATGCATTGAGTATGTCGCATGTCCTTGTATCTAAAAAATTTAGGGCAAAGAACTTGGCGCCCATATATATCTCAATTCTTTTGTCGGCAAGGTCGACAACGTTGCATGCGAGAACTTGGCTCTAATTTAACATTTATGTTTTTGATGGGATATCATTACTTTTTGTACAGAAATTTGAATTGACGCCCCACCTGTCTTGACTAGAGTGACGCGGGGTAGAGGGAGGGGCCGGACCGCTCCTCGCCACGCCGCGCTCCCGCGCTTCGCTATCCGTCCCCGCGCCACGGCAATTTATTAACCTTATCTGTGTGTGTGTGTGTGTGTGTGTGTGTGTGTGTGTGTGTGTGTGTGTGTGTGTGTGTGTGTGTGTGTGTGTGTGTGGTGTGTGTGTGAGAGAGAGAGTGCCATCTTACAAACAAAGAAAGAATTTTCCAAATCGGTTAATAAATGACGGAGTTCTGAGGCAACAAGCATAAATAATAATAATAATAAAACTAAAAAATATCACTGTTTTTGATTTTTATATGTGTACACACACAATTACCAAGCTGAATGCCAAATTTCATCTTTCTAGGTCACCTGGAAGTGGGTTAGGTTTTTGATTACTAGTCAGTCAGTCAGTCAGTCAGTCAGTCAGTGATAAAAATGCCGTTTTTTGGACGTCAATATCTCAATAACTATTTCATCTACATTTATGAAATTTGTGGTTCTAGTTGTTCTTAGGGACCTAAATACATAAGCCAAATTTCATGTTTTTCTGTTGAATAGATTTGGACTTATTGAGGGGTCAAAAGTGGCTCCAAACGGTTCGTGTAATATAACACACGGCTGCTGCTCGCCAGTTCCTGCGGTGAACTTGGCTGGACACGCTGCCGCGTGTTTAGATAACCTGTGCTACAAGCATCAGCTACCTTCCATATGACTAAACACAACATAATATATTGCCAAGCATTGTTAATGATAATGAACTATCGAAAAATTTACATAATTACATTCTTTACCTACTTTATTTTTAACAACTAAACTAAACATAATAAACGGAAGTTAGAATTTAAAAAAGGAGAAGAAAAAACAATAACAAAAAACAAAAACAAAAAAGAAGTGCGAATCAACTGAGTGTGTACTCGAGCGTCGCAATTACGAATTTATGAATTAAATTAAATTATATGAATCTGAGAATGCATGTGTGTGTGTGTGTGTGTGGTTGTGTAATAGAGAGTAGGTTTAGTAATTAGATTAAGTGCATGATTTATGTGTATGTATTATTGAACTGGGTGCAGAAGGTTTTCGGTGCTATCATAATTTAAGCTGAGTAACCAGGTCTTTACATCTTTTTTACATTCATATTTATTTTTACAACCTATATCTAGTAGTTTATCAACTTTATTGTAAAGGAAGCATCCTAGGAACACGTAGAATCTTTTACTAAAAGCTGTTCTGCAAGCTATGCTGCGACGGAGCCTATTCGTACGTTTGCTTCGTTGGTCAACGGTGCGTTTAGAATCTGTTAGACCGGCTTCAGCATGTGATTTTATTAAAATTTGGTGAATAAATAGCTGTCTTACTGTTATTATTTCGCAAAACTTATAGAGATCTACCGTGAGAAAACGGTACGGCTTGCAAAAAGTAACTTTCAACAAGGCTCGTTGCGCGCGCTCTAGAACTATGAGATGAGTTTTTGCTGCTCTACCCCAAGAAAGGATGCAGTATCCAAGCAGTGACTGACACAGGGCTAGGTAAACCATCTTCAATATTTTAGGATTCGCTACGTGGCGCAGGTTCTTGAAAATATACTTCATTTTACGAACTCTACAAGAGACCTAACTGGGTGCTAATTCGACCGTGCTTCGGGATATTATCTCCAAATAAGAAATCTCATCTCTATATGTCACTGGGTCATGGATGTTTGATGTATTTAAGTATAGATATATCGTCACCTAGTACTAATAACACAAACCTTCTTTAGCTTAATTTGGTACTAGGTTGATATGTGTGAGGTCGTCTGATATTTATATACGAGTATATCTATAACATTACAGGAAAGGGTTTCCGAAATTAAATGCTATCTGATGACATGATTTTACAATTCCATCTGATAACATTTGAAGGGCGATACAATAATATATGGTACTATAAAGAAATGTTACTCGCTCCTTTTATTTGTACTTCAGTGATAAGTATGATTTTCGCCGTTATGAATTTTACGTGAGACATAATAATAGCGCATGCCACTAAACTAGAAATGTAGCGGCAACGTTATCTTTGTCATTGTTATGATATTACTCTATTCTCTAAACATATCATACAAGTTGGCGAGTCAAATCAATTTGTTTGATTTTTAATCTCAGCATCTCGGGGTTTTTGTATGAGGAATTCCTAGTTTATACTGCATTTTGAATACAATAGTATACCAATTATAGTTCGGTGAATAGAGACTAAATTAAGTACTATGATGGGTGACCTTACAAATGGTCCGGTACTTTAGAATTTTTGATATGTTGTCTAGGATGGTTAGTCAGTGTTTAAAATGCAAAATGCACAATTCCACCCCCTCTGCGCCCGCCGCCATATTGAAAAAACCGGCACGTTCTTCATATTTTTGCTCATATATTAATAAATACTCCTGAAGGAAGATATGAGCAAAAATAAGAAGAAAGTGTCGGTTTTTTCAATATGGCGGAGGGCTCGGAGGGGAATTGTGCATTTTACATTTTAAACACTGACTAACTATCCTAGACAACATAATATCAAAAATTCAAAACTACCGGACCGTTTGTAAGGTCAAACTCCTTTATTCACTGGAATATTATTAGCACAACTGCCCCGTGTGATTTTATGTCATCCGACAAAAATCTATCATATTCATAAAATTTCATCTTGAGATTAATATAGAATCCAAGGATAAGGTACAAAATAAAATTTTACAAATTGTAACAGATTACACTGTACTTAGAAATATTATTATTTGGAACTTCTTATGTACTGAATGTGAAATGATAAGAAAGCATATTTAAAAAAAGGCGCACTATGTCGTCTACTTTGACTTAAATAAAATATTTGGATAGAAAAATAGACGTTTTATATTTGCTAAAATTGAAATGGCAGATAAGTATTTTGTTCTTAAATCTTTAGTAATAGCAAAAGTGTGGCATCCTCCGTAAAAAAAACACCGATATTATAAATATGTATCGCTACTATATCACATCACTATCAGTCTATTGAGAGCTGTGAGGGACACAGGTAGATATATCACGTGATAAACAGTCACAGCCAGTTATACTATACACCGGCTGTTGCTACTCGTAATTGAGCGACATTCTAAACGTATCAGTATGCAAATTAATGAAGTTTGTGCTGAATATCAGATGCCACCTAGAACGTGCTGCATTTATGTTTAATTATATGAGTATCGTCTCTGGCAGGAAAATAAATAGACCTTAGGGACTCATTTATGGAGACTTGCAGCTTGTTCGTCGGACCTTCATCCTCCACGTCTCACAGCCAAAAAACTTCTCGTCGTCGACTTGACGATCGACTCCAAAATGGAATCTTTAATGTGTCGAGTGAGCACGTTGGACTCCTACAAGCTTCTCAAACGTAACCCTGGCTTTCTTCATTCTGCTGTCGACATCATCGCCTGATCCTCCTTGGCACGCTACCTAGGTGCACTATCGATGACCTGTGGAGGGTATGCCACCAGTTACCTATAAATGAGGACATCACGACACGATATTGAGGATGGAAAGGCCACACCATCCCACAAGGAGGAGTGAATAACGCACGCATCGCTTTCGAGTGGAACCGGCCGGATGGAAGGCGTAGCCGCGAACGTCCGGTACACTCATCGCGGCACTCCGTTGAGAGCAAGCTGCGAGCCGTTGGACTGAGCTGGAGCGAGACCAGAAAAGTTGCTGAAGATAGAAAGGCGTGGCGCAAGCTGATGAAGGCTCTCTGCACCTCTGGGGTGCCTTAGGATAACAAAAACAACAGCATATTACAGAGTTTACAACCAAATTTGTTAAAACCATATACTTACTAATAAGACTTTCCACCGGCTTGGCCGTATACTCGTATGTCTTGATTCTCTCTCTCGATATCTTGCCGAGACTTCGCTTGTCGCGTAACTCAGCATCCCCCCTCTTGTTCGCACTGTATTGAAAGGACCGGCAGGTTTTGGCCGTTAAGCTGCCTGTCCAACTGGAGCGGTGCTGTTTGAAATTATACAATCACATTCCTCAGATTTAAATGTACTTCATTTAGGCTTCACAAAGACGCAGCCTGATTGGTTCATTTCCTTCGATCCGCTTCAGTGAATAGGCAGCCTTACCCGGACTCCACACTACTCGTGAAATTGATCGAGGTTAGGCGAGGCGAAGTTGGCCGAAGTATAGGTTTCTGCAGCAAAGTGCCCCTCCACACTATCATTCGCCCAACCTCGGTCAACTTTGCGAGTAGTGTGGAGCCGCAATTAGACTGCTGGCAAGTAATCACAGGCAATGCCTGACGTTAATGGCCGACGCGACGGTAAGTGGCTAACAGGCAGTCGTAAAACAATGCGTAATGCTTGCAGAATTGCAAGGATCAACAACACAAGATAAAAACACGCAACTGCGAAGAAAAAAAGTTCTCTGCCATACAAACACTTCACTTTGTTAAATTACCGTGATTCTGTAAATAAGTTTTAAGGTGTTTTTACACATATACATGTTTTTATAATAAACTAGCTGTGCCCCGCGGTGTTACCCGCTCATCCCACGGGAACACTAAATTTATTCGGGATGAAAAGTATCCTATGTCCTTTCCCGGGTTTCAAACTATCTCCATACCAAATTTCATCTAAGTTGGTTCAGCGGTTGAAGCGTGAAGAGGTAACAGACGGACAGACAGACAGACAGACACACTTTCGCATTTATAATATTAGTATGGATGGATATCGGATAATCTCACATAATTTGACCTAGTCTCAAGGTAAGCTCTTGTAGGTTAGTGTTAGGTATTTTTTTTTTTAATATGGTTTCAAGACCAAGACCGTCCACAATTGCCCTTGACGGGATTCGAACCCAGGACCCCGGCTCAGTAGGTAGCTACCACCAATGCGCCAACCGGGTCGTCAAAATTGATTTTAAGTATCCAAAACAAACTGTCCCGTCTTCCAGTTAGTAACCTAAATTTAATAAACACTATTTTAAAGAAACTATAAAACTTTAAATGCAATTACCAATTTTTCTTCTTTCACAATCTGCTGCGCGTGATTAGAACCAGAGGTTCTAAATAATTATTAAAGCACAAGGGGAAATACAAAGCTTATAGACTCCAAGTCGTCCAAAAGGTTTTCATATTTATATTTTGCGTGTATTTCCGCAAATTCGCAAGTCAACCGAGGGGTACAAGCACCTCATCAGTGCTGTCAAGCATATTTATAATAAGGTTAAAACAGGGACTAATTCGTCGTTTCTAAACACATATCTCCGAGATCTCGCCACTATATTAGCAATGTTTTCTATACTGAGTTACCGTTATCACATTGAGTTGAAAACGAGTATAGTCTGATGGTGGGAGCCCTTTGACTCCGCCGAATGTCTCCTCCCGCCGAAAAAACATTTCGCAGAATTTTATGCCTCTGTAGTCATACATTTTTCGTAATTCTTGAAAATATCATCCTATGGATTAGGTTAGGTTAGTTTTATAACAATCTCAAACAGTTTACGGTTGCGAAGAAAAGTCATCATCATCATTCTTGTCCACTGCTGGACATAGGCCCCTCCAACTGCACGCCATTGTATCGTTGGGACTTGCCATGGGAGGGTTCGCTCTAATTGCCACGCTGAGCAGGCGGGTTGGCAATCACAGTATAGGTATTGCACTAGTGTCGCTGCTGCCTGACACCAGTCCGACCCATTGGCAGGTGACATTACCACGGGTCAAAATCTCTTAATCGCCTTGACGACACCCACGAGAAGAGATGGGGGAATGCTATTCTTCAGCCGGCACTCCACGGCCAAGAAAAGTGCTTTCTACGAAATGTTTTTTCGGCGAAATTAAACCTTCGACGAAAAGTTATTGTAGGACTCAATAGTCAATATAGGTCTATATTGATGGACGCAGTATTATTATTATGTAAATATTAGCCCGTGAAATTACTAGCATAGAGGCATTCTGTCTTCGTCCTCCGGGTAGGCAAGCACTTGTGACTCCTCTGGTGTTGCAGGTGTTTATGGGCGACGGTAGTCGCTTTCCATCAGGCGATACGTTTGCTCGTTTGCCCCCTATGACATAAAAAAAAGTAGATGATTTTGAAATATCGCTAAAATTTACATGATACTCGTAGATTCGGAAATACATCTAATTTTGACTTACATAGTCAAATTTCCTTTTATTTTTCTACTTCTCAATGTAACTTTATGTAGCTCAAACAATAAGTTCGTTATGGCCGTAATAAAATAGAGATATTGCTTAATTGCAGATATCGCAATATTCGGTCGATTTAGAGCCCCCCGCCTCTAAATCGACCGAATATTGCGATATTTGAAAATAAACATTTGATTATGGCGATATTGATGATAAATGCAATCAGTGACGTAAATATTTACCTCATTATAAATTACATTTACGTAATATTATTATAAGAATGGATTATACTCTAATCGTCAATTGATGCAATACAAAGGTTGGGTATGTTACGTACCAAAACCGTCATTTCTCATTTTGTGATTTGGCGTTGGTGGTTTAGTTCACACCCAATCATAAATTAAAAAAAATAACATAGCTATTTCATGTTTTTATTGCGTGCAGTCGAAAGTAAGTTGCAAAAACCAGTTTTCAGTGTGAATTTTGTCAATTTTGAGTATTCTTTGAAACAAAAATTATCAATGAAAAATTCAAACTGTAGGTTTTAAATAGTGACCGACCGAAGTTTCGGTTTCGGATTCGGTTTCGGCCAGTTTCCGCCTAAAAATCATGTTTCGGCCAAAGGTTCGGTTTCGGCCAAAAAACAGCCGAACCTTTCGGCCACGCCGAAACTTACAACGTCGTAATGTCGGATCGCGTTCGGCTAACGTCGGGTGCGCTCGGCAGTCGGCACGGCTGGTAATATGGCGTCGCTCGCCTGACTCCGCCGGCCGCTGAATCAATTTGCTCAGTGAGGTGACGTTCCCCGAATAATGTTAAGTTACTGACCGAGCGAGCAAAGCATTTCCGTTTCAGCGTGGCCTAAAATTCTTTCGTATGCCCGGATGTTTGGATGTCCATGCGCTTACCGGCTGTTGCCTTGCCTTAATGTCGCATTTCTCAACCGATTCTCATGAAATTTTGTGAGTATGTTCGATAAGTATTATAGTAATTTTTCGTCGATTCAGATTGTCGAAATTTTCAAAATAGCGGAGATTTTATGAGATAAGTAAACCTAACTTTTATCCTAAATAACCAATATCGCCGTCAATTTGTAAGTAAATTAAAAAAAATGCTTTAAAAATTACACAAAAAAAAATCATAACAAAAACAAAATTAAGTATTCGAAGATTTGCGGTTAAAAATGTACATTTACTTTAAATTTAAAGTAAATTAATGTAATAGTAAATGTAAAGTAATTGTTGCGTGTGCGTGTATGTAATAAAATGAGTACCTACTTTTGAATTAGCGTTATTAGGCTGCCTGATTGCAATTATAAAAATTAAAACTCAATCAATTATTATTGTTGTTAGGTTTTTAAACTTGTTTCATTTTATACCATCTACAATTAACAGATCGCTGCCTCAGTACAGTATTACCCATGTTAATGTCGCTGTATGTATTTATGTATATATTTATTTATATTATATATGTTTATATTATATTAGATGTATGTATATATTTACATGTATAGCAAAATTATCCCAAGGACCAAACTGAAACACTTAGCTCCATCGGTCAGCGAAATTTTTCACTGTATTCATTATTAGATCTAGAAAGATCGGCCCGCTGACATTTTATACAACGTTTTAATCACGTTTATAAAAGGTTCGGTTTCGGTTTCGGCCGAAACTGTAATCAGAACCGAACCTTCGGTTTCGGTTTCGGTTTCGGCAGAAAAACGTGTTTCGGTCTATAGGAATAGGCAGGGTAGGCAGTAAATAAATACGTGTTAACAGCTCAACGGTCTGTAATCAAGTGAGAGAATATTGATTGGTAGATACATGAATGAACGATTGAATAGAATGATTGAGTGAATGAATGATAAATTGTATTTACATAATTTAGGAACTGACATTAGACTAAGACTTGGATTTTTGTAATATACCAACAGTCCCCCTCAAAAATTCAAGTATTTATACATACCTATATACAAGTTTATGATACAAATACAATTTTAAGAAAGTTTACGTTAATCATCCAAAATAACAATCTTTATGATAGTTTCTTATACTACTTAATTATTTTAAATTAAATTCAATCTCACTCTTAAATCATGAAACTTTGTGATTGGTATGGCCTTCGTGAACATGTCTGCTAGTTGGTTTCCTGTGGAAATATGTTCTAGCATTATTACATTGTTAATGATTTGTTCTCGAGTGTAGTGATACTTGATATCAATGTGTTTCGACCTTTTGTGATTTGTCGGATTATTAGCAATGCTAATGCAACTATTGTTGTCTTCGAAAATCATAATAGGCCTCGTCACTTTAATGTTTATACTATTAAGTAATGACTTTATCCAAATAGCCTCTTTTACAGCTTCAAATAAAGCCATGTATTCGGCTTCTGTCGAGGAGACGGCAACTGTATTCTGTTTTCGAGTATTCCATGAAACTGTACAATTATCGAACATTTTAAATAAATACCCTGTTGTACTTTTCCTGTCTATTTCATCGCCTCCCAAATCAGAATCCGCAAAGCCAGTTATCAGCTGTTTATAATCACATTTTAGGTACGTCAATTTTAAATGTATAGATCCTTTCACATATCTTAAAAGATGTTTTAAACATTTCCATAGTTCCTCATTACCCTTGCTTTGATATCTGCTGAGAATACTAACAGCTGCACACAAGTCTGGACGCGTACACAGCATTGCATACATAAGGCACCCAATGACTTGTCTGCTAGGTGCATTATATTGAACATCACTATTCAATTTTTCATGATCTAATTTACTGGGAAATGGTGATTTTGAAGGATTGCAATCACTCATGGCAAATTTGTTTAAAACATTTTGTAGATATGTTGATTGGTCCAAAGTTATTTTATCTTTAGTTCGTTCAATACGTATGCCTAAAAATAATTTGATATCATGTAAATCAGTCATGTCAAATTGTTGCATTAAACATGTTTTAAAGTGTTTCATTGTCTGAATATTCTTTGTTATTATTAATAAGTCGTCAACGTATAAAACAATATATACATTCTCATCAATTGAGTTTTTATTTAATATATACAAACATGGGTCAACTTGAGAACTTTCAAAACCCATGCCCTTAATTGCTTGATCAAAACGTTCGTACCAGCACCGCGAAGACTGTTTTAAACCATAAAGCGTTTTATTTAATTTACACACTTGATTTGGTTTAGCTACTATACCTTCCGGCACTTGCATGTAAATATTTTCCTTTAAAATACCATTTAGGAAGGCAGTCTTTACGTCCATATGATGCACAAGTAAATCATTTTGATTTGCAAATGATAAAATTAATCTAAAGGTGGCAATCCGCGCAACTGGAGCGAACGTTTGGTCATAGTCCTCTAAATATTGTTGACTAAATCCCCGCGCAACAAGACGGGCCTTGTATCGTATTGGTTGACCTAATTCATTATTTTTAATAGTGAATACCCATTTGCAACTCACAATATTGACATCACTAGGTTTCTCAACTAGACACCAAGTTTGATTACTGCGTAATGAATCAATTTCACTTTTAATTGCTGCTAACCATTCATTTGTATCAGGCCGATTAAAAATATCATTAAAATTTACTGGCAACGGTAACGGTTGTTTGGAACTCAGCGATAAAATCAATAAATCAGGGTCATTCATTATTTTATAATTTTTAGGGGGTAGGTCTCGAATTCGATCGCTACGTCTCAAACAACTGGATTCGGTGTCACGTGACTCAGTTGATACGTCACTTTGTTGATCACCTATCAACTCCACCGACTCGTTCGGTTTGTTGATTTTTGTTAAAATTTCGTCATTGCCATATAATGGCCTGATCAACTCCACCGACTCATTGTTCGGCTTGCTGATTTTGGTGGGAATTTCATCACTGCTGCATATTGGCCTAGATTCAACAAAATTTGACTCGTCAAATAATACATCTCTAGCGATAAAGAATTGATTGGTTTCTATGTTATATAATTTATAACCAGTTGACACATAGCCAACTAAAATGGATTTGAAAGACTTTTCGTCAAATTTTGTTTTTCTAGTTTTATTATGAACATATGCAGTGGAACCGAATACCCTCAAGTGACTTATTTTCGGTTTAATACCATGCCACATTTCGTAAGGGGTTTTATCAATAAGCGCTTTGGTGGGTAGCCTATTTATTAAATATGCAGATGTTAATATGGCTTCTCCCCAAAAATGCTTGTCCAACTTCGCACTTGTAACCATGGTTCGAGCCATTTCGGTTAACGTACGATTCATGCGTTCTGCTACCGCATTTTGTTGGGGCGTGTAGGGTACGGTTAGGTGGTATGTTATTCCCTTACTTACACAATAATCTTTGAACTCGTTTGACAGATACTCTCGGCCATTGTCACAGTATAAATTAACTACCTTACAATTGAAAATATTTTCACTTTTAGCAACATAATCTTGAAAACATTTTAATACTTCAGATTTCGAATGCATCAAGTAGGTTACGGTGTAATGAGTGTAATCGTCGATAAAATTTACAAAATAGTTTTTATCATCAATAGTAGCGGGAGTTATAGGGCCACAAACATCACTATGAATTATAAACAGTGGTTTGTTGTTTATACGTTCTTGTTTCGACTTTGCAAAAGGAAGCCGAGATTGTTTACCAAGAATGCATGGCTCACACGACTCGTCAATAGGTGGAATTACTTTATCGATTACAGAATAATCATCAATCATATTTTTCAGACTAACAAACTTTTGTTTATTTAAGTGTCCGAGGCGTTTGTGCCATAAATTATATGTATTTGAATTATTATTTAAATTCAAGGCCTTTTGCAAGTCAACTGTAAATGTTATTTTGAATAAGTTATTGCAAATATTACCTGACATGATGCACTTGTCATTTTTATAAACCTGAACTCCTTCATTATTGAAAACAATCACCATACCTGCTTGTTGCATCCGATTTACTGATAGTAAATTATATGGAACCTCGGGCGAGTACAAAACCTCCTCGATAGAACCTGTCACTCCCATGTTGGTGGACACATCAATTCTACCTCGTCCTACAGCCTGAATTGATGCTTCATTTTTAGCTACGTTTATTTTTAGTGGTGAAGTAAGCTGCGAATACTCGGAGAAAATGTCCCGTGTGTTTACAATATGGTCTGTTGCTCCCGAATCTAAAAGAAAAGTAATTTCATTATTATTCTGATGGGATTTGAATAACTTACATTGTGAGAACATAAAAGCGAAACTGTCCTCGTTGTTGTGGGCAGGTGCGGCAGCGTGGGCCGCGTTGTGTTGTGTGCCGCCGCCGTTATTTGTTTGTGACTTCTTATAGTAACGGCAATCTTGCTTGAAGTGATTTCGCCTTCCACAAAAATCGCAATACATTTTAGAAATGGTATGCGATGTATTTTGAAATTGATTCGTCTTGATTTGATGACTGTAGTTGTTAGCCTTAGATTGATGGTGGTAATTGTTGGGTTTCTTCTTTTTATAATCAGGAACATAAGCTGAAGTTCGATCCATTGTTCTCTTCCTTTTATAATCACATGACCGAGTTGAAAACTTATCTTTTGCAGTATGAAGTGCTTTCAGTCCGGTACTTGTTTCGTTTTTGATCTTAACGCAAATCAAAAGACGCGTTTTAACAAACGCCAGGTTCAAGTGATCTTCGCCAAGTGTCTCCAAAGCAGTAATTACGCCGTCATAAGTAGTAGGCAGTGTAAGTAACAGGTGAGAAATCTTATCCATCTCGTCGATTTTGGCGCCAGCAGAAATCAATTCCGTGATTAAAATATCAAAATTTGTGAAATGTTGGATCACACTCACATCAGGTTGCAATTTTAAATTTAATAATTGCTTACGTAATGCCAACTGTGTGGCCAGACTTCGCCTCTCATATATTTTATCGAGGTTGTCGATAATAGCTTTAGCTGAGTTAGTATCTTGAGCGAAATTCAAGAATGCATCGCCCAAATATTCTATGATTGTACCTTTAGCGACGAGATTTTTTCGAGTCCATATTGCGTCAGGATTTTCGGGGGTAGCTTCGTCTATAACGGAAGATACTTGCAGTTCAGCTAAAAGAGATTTAATACGAAATTTCCACGTGCTGTAACGGTCGCCATTAAAAGGTTGTATATTTCTTTTAGCACGTTGATCCATTTTTATCGTTACGATTGAAATCACAATTAACGGATTCTTTTATTTAAACCACGTGACCTGGGCCCATAACCTATAGGAATAGGCAGGGTAGGCAGTAAATAAATACGTGTTAACAGCTCAACGGTCTGTAATCAAGTGAGAGAATATTGATTGGTAGATACATGAATGAACGATTGAATAGAATGATTGAGTGAATGAATGATAAATTGTATTTACATAATTTAGGAACTGACATTAGACTAAGACTTGGATTTTTGTAATATACCAACACGGTCGGACACTAGTTTTAAATATAAACCAATAAATCGCAATAGCTAGTTAAGAAACATGTTTGATCAATTGATCATAGGGAAAAATGTCTAAAACAATCAGCATTTTTGAACGCACAAGGAGCTATAAGAAGTGGCAAAAAACATACTTTGACGAGACTGGCCACGCTAGTCACGTCACCCATGCTAGTGTAAAATAGGGGTCCTTTTCCTACCTTACATTCTCACCAAAACCCTCAAGAGAATATTATTATTTCAAGCATAATTGTAATCTACTACATCGCTGTAAGAAATAATACAGCAACAACATATTTAGTCGCAATAACGTCCACATTTTTAATAAACACCTCCACCTAAATCCTAATTTATTCAATTCATAAACCGCGCAATATTAGGCCAAAACTCATTCCGCGCAACGACACAACTAAATATGAAAATATTACGTTCGCGAAAGTGCAAAGCGAAAAGGTCTTGACTGCCATTATAAGGGGCCGTTCCCTTCCAAGGGTATAAAGGGGAATTTATGATTTTAATACTGCCCAAACGCGGTCGCGATTTTGACCGGTAACTCACGCGTATTGGATGCCGACAAACAAAACGATTCGGGACATTTGCGGGGCTTTCACTGTCACACTGACATGGGTCGCGATGAGGTAGTTTGCATTCGAAGTACCAGGTAGCTTTACGTCCAATATGGTGATATTATTATGATATTGAATTGTAAAAGGGCCAAAATAGAATGATTCGTGCAGCTCTCCGTGGCGCCACCTATAGTCCCACCGGAAGATCAGCGTTGGCTCTCGAGCTAGCATCATGCTGAGGTGGGCCTCTTCGTGACACAGCCATAATTTATAGTTGCCTATTGTTTTATCGTTTCTGTCACACTCCTTATGTAATTATGTTTTTTGGTCACATCACCAATTTTTCACCAGTATTTCTTTCTTTCTTTCTTTCTTTATTCCTTGACACCTCTTAGGGCCGATACAGGAGATGGTCAACATTAGAACTGCATCATAGTTGACGTTCCATCCAAATTTAAAACTAACTGCGTAGTCAGAAGTTCTGTCGTCCCATCCCACTGAACGTTAACTACAAGCGGACAGCGCAGTCGATTTGCAGTTCGGGCGCAATCACGCCAAGTATATTAGGACTGCTATCGAACTGCCATTATGCAGATAGGTTTCATTTCAAATGCCTTCCATCTGTATCGGTCCTAATGTTAAAGCCGTTGACTCTGTAGAGCGATCCAAAGAATTAAAACAACTCACTCTCATAAATAATCCTTCTGCCGTAGTAAAGTAAGAAGGTCGCAAAATTATGTAGCCTATCGCTGACACTCACTTAAAGTATTTCCACTTCAACGTCTAGGTACGGAGCGGCGAAAGAAGTTGGAACGTGGCAAGTTGATTAAAAAATATTATAAGATAAAATTCTGAAGTGTTAAGCTTCGCACCGCACTAACGCTTGTTGCGAGTAATTTGAAAAGTTATAACACTTTCAATGAATGTTATTTTACAAGCAAAGAAATTCTGAAGTGTTAAGCTTCGCACCGCACTAACGCTTGTTGCGAGTAATTTGAAAAGTTATAACACTTTCAATGAATGTTATTTTACAAGCAAAATAAGTAATTATAGTACCAAATAGAAGAATCACAATGACTGGTCCAATGTTCGCTTTTCTTCACGCGCGCGGTTTAGCCACTCGTCGTGGCGCACACGCGTCTCTCTACGACCAATTGCGTCGCATTCACTCAAACACGCCCGTAAGGCTGCCTGATCACAGAAGCGGAGAGGAGCAGAGATGTATAAAATGGATTTATCACATTCCTCAGATTTAAATGCACTTATTTTGGGCTTCACAATGACGCCGCCTGATTGGTTCATTTTCTACGATTCGCTTCAGTGGACTTGCAGCCTAATGCTGACGAAACAACCGTTTGCCACACTTTTAGTTCACTTATAGGGTATATATAAATTTGTTAAGTTCTGTTTTATACGATGCTAACGCAGGTTGTGGCAATAAATATATTTCCTTTCTCTACCATTCAAAATGCAACTCCTAGGCAGATTTCCGAAACGCAAAGGAGATAACCCTTAATATTGGTATCTTTACTCGTACCAAACGCACACTATAAGTATAGTTAATGTACTTTACGCCAAATACGCAGGTACAAATTTTTGAGGTACAGTTTAGTAAATATCACTAACATCAAAACTGGCAGCACAACCCACAACACAACATACCGCGCAGAACCGTAAATTAAGCTGAAAAATCGCAGTAAATAGGTCGTCGGCGCCCGGCGCCCCCAAATTGCCGCCATTATCGAAATGCACTCGATACGCTGCGAACAACTTGGAACGCGAAGAAATGCTAATTATGTGTTGGCTTCAACCGTGCAGGCAGAACGGTAGTGTATTAAATTGCGACTTGCTACTGTACCGGTCATTTTGTTGTATGGGAGGCCCACTTAAATATTCATTTTATTCTGTTTTTAGTATTTGTTGTTACCACAAAAATACATCATCTCCAAAAATCACAACTGGTGACTGACATACAGACTGACAGACAGTGGAGTCTTAGAAAAAGGGTCCGCGTTTTTACCCTTTGAGTAAGGAACCCTAGTAGTGCAGTACCTTGGCCTTTTTTAAATTGAACTGACAAGCAGAAATATAAAATAACTAGCTACGCCGCGCGACATTACTCGCTCATCCTACGGGAACACTATTTTTTCTGGGCAAAAGTAGCCCAAGTATGTGTTAATCCAGAGTACCAGCCTCATACCAAAATGTATCGAAACTGGTACAGCCATTTTGAGCGTGAAGAAGTAACAAACAAACACACTCACAAACTTTCACATTTTATAAAATTAGTGTGACGTCCCTCTTATCATTAGTATTTGACTTCAATGACCATGACCTCAGCAGTTTGAATCCCAGGCGCCGCTCTCGCTTCAATTCGTCTCTAAACTTGAAATAATTTGCGCAAAGGACTACGAGTAGCAATTAATTTTAGTGCCTAAAACTGGTTATTTGCTCGGAGTATTTTAGCAAAGTTAAGTGTTCCAATTCCTTTGTCGGTTGATTTTATGTAAATCATCGAATTAAGACTTTTGACGACACGTTTGGCTCGGTATGTAGACACCTGCCTACTGAGTCGGCGGTCCCGGGTTCGAATCCCGGCCGGGGCAAATATTTGTGTGATGAACTCGAATATTTGTGCTTGGGTCATAGTTGTCTATGTATTTAAGTATATATTTATCTATATAAGTATGTATATCGTCGTCTAGTACCCATAACACAAGCCTTCTTGAGCTTAATTTGGGACTAGATCGATTTGTGTGAGGTTGTCCGATATATATATATTTTTTTTTTTTTTAAGACTGATTGAAATTTGTGAACTTTTCAGTGTTAAAGATGAACATTTCTAGTATATAATTAGTAAAGTTATTAAAGTAATATTTAATTTGGTATCCAAATTTTAACAGAGACCTTTTGTTGGAATTTTCATCGCTGAATTTCAATCAAATCATTTATCAACACCCGGCTATCAAATGATTACGATGAATGAATTAAAATACAAACGAGAATTATATTAACATTAACGAGATGAATAATCGGTAATATAACAAACATTCGAGTGAGTTTATTTTTGTAATGTACTCAAAATTACATGCAAGAAAAACGTTTGTATTAAACCTTACTCTAAATGGGCAAATTTTTATTTTGTTGTCGATTTTGTTTTTTTCTCAGATTTCAATAAAATTTGGTGAGTTTGTAAATATTTAAATAAAACAATTTAAACGGATTATATCGCGTATATTAATAATTTGAGCCACCCTGACGTTTCAGTACCTTTACAGATACCGTTGTCAAAGGTTGACATTGTTGACATTGTTGTCAACCTTTTATTTAAATGTGTGACAGTCGCGGAAACCGAAGAAAATATTTTGTAAATATTTATTCTGAACAAGGTAGGTAAACCCAATTTCACGATATTATGTCCTACAAAATGTTCCATTGGGTTACAAAAAACTCATAGATTTTTTTAAACTACATTTCGTATTTTGTACTAAAATTTAGTACACAACCAGGAGCTCGAAATAAAAAATAAATAATCGTGAAATTAGGCTTAACCATGGTCAGAAGAAGCAACTTTACCAACACACCAAATATTATTAAAATCTGGGGGGAAAAAAACGACAACAAAATGAAAATTTACCCAAATAACCTATTTTCTCATAGCTAAACCGAGCACCATATTTGAAACAAAAGACTGTTTTCAATAGCACACAATATAATGCTACAAAGGCAAAATGCAGTCACAAACATAAAATAGGAAAACACAATCTTTGCAACGTGGACGTTAAAAAAGCAAGTTGAACATCTACATTCAAAGGAACAAAGTGAATTAAAATAAAAAGGTTCATAGAAAAAATGATAACGCGAAACCGCGGGATCTCCCTGGACACTATTTCATACCTTTTTCAAAGAACCTCTCGGAAATAAATTTTATTAAGTTATGACCTTTTTAACGAGGTGCCGCGTAAAGCGAATCGAGGGTTAAATGGGAGTTGCGTGATTTTAAAATGCATTGATGATACCTAGATGGAGAATTCCTTTTTAAATTCTTATAGTCGAGTCAATTCAGTTTTATATTTGGAATGTAATTTTTATCGTGAAATCTATAATATATATAAAACTCAAAGGTGACTGACTGACTGACTGACTGACATAGTGATCTATCAACGCACAGCCCAAACCACTGGACGGATCGGGCTGTAATTTGGCATGCAGGAAGATGTTATGACGTAGGCATCCGCTAAGAAAGGATTTTTCAAAATTCACCCCCTAAAGGGGTGAAATGGGGGTCCAAAGTTTGTATGGGGAAACAAGATTAGTTAGACTATTTTATTCGAAACTTCACAGGAGTATTCCTAACGATAAATGAGTAAACACGTGTTTCAGGTTTTTTGAAAATTCAACCCCTAAAAGGGAGAAATGTGGTGACAAAGTCTGAAAATCAGCATGGGTATTGTTTTTATGGTTTATCGGGTCGCTGATTACAAAAACCGCAACGATTTTAAAATCCAACGTGGCGGACGTGAGTTACCATCTCCCCTGTTGGAGTGAAATGGGGTTGAAATGTCTAAATACTAAACTGCTGGTTCTAGAGAGTTCAAATTTGGCACGTAGGTTCCTTATAAGGTATAGGGATGCACTAAGAAAGGATTTTTCAAAATTTACCCCCTAAAGGGGTGAAATGGGGGTCCAAAGTTTGTATGGCGAAACAAGATTAGTTAGACTATTTTATTCGAAACTTCACAGGAGTATTTCTAACAATAAATGAGTTAACACGTGTTTCAGGTTTTTTTTAATTCAACCCCTAAAAGGGAGAAATGTGGTGACAAAGTCTGAAAATCCATTGGTAATGCTTTAATGGTTTATCGGGTCGGGTCGCCTTTTGGGGTGCGATGGGGTTGAAATGACTAAATATGAGTACGGGTGTAATTTTTATGGTTTGTTGGGACGTTAATTACGAAAATGCCACCGATTTTGAAATTTTATTTGTGGTCATGAAAATTCTTGAAAGCATTTGCGCTAAATTGCAATTTAATAGGTCCAGTAGTTTTGCAGCAAATCGTTTGTTACAGACGGACTGAAAGACAGCTACACGTGATCCTATAAGGGGGTTCTTTTTTGCTTTTGAGGTATGGATAGAGACCCGTGTTATCCTAATAGATTAAAAAAGTAGTATTTGGTGGCATCTCGATCGTCGTCAATCGGTACCTATAGGCGGGCGGCGCGTTGGGACGGGATGAGTAATGATCGGGAAACTTCCTGCATCCGTAATAAATACATTCACGCTTTTCAATAATAAGTCATTTCAGAATTCTGAATTACGTTTATCTGGCTCAGAATAATACATTTTTTATTCATCAACGAAGAGAACCTCAATATCTTACAATAGAACATGACGTTACTTATAACATGGCTTAGAATCATTAAACCAATCTCGAATAACAAGTCTCAGGGGCAAACTCTCAAATTTGCGGGTATTGACTTGAGAGAACATTGCTTCTCTCATGGACAGTTTTATGTTGCTTGCTCTCGAGTAAGTTCACCCAGTAGCTTGATAGTTTTAGCGCCTAATGACAGATTAGTCAAGAATATTGTGTACAAAGAAGTTTTGTAGGCCCTATTTTTTTACACACGCTAAACAAAAGTAAAGCCGCAAAAACTATACATAATTAATAATAATACTTCTTAACGCGAGCGAAGCCGCGGGCACAAGCTAGTAAAATAATATATGGTAAAATAGTATGGACATGGACAAACCTGTAACCTCATACACTGAATGGATTCCCCACTCATGTCAGGGATAGTATCATAAATAGGCCAAGGAAGATTAAATACATGGTCAAAAAATGTTAATTAATAAACATATAGAATCTTAAATATACATAGGTGTATTTAGTATTCTGAGTATAGTGCCAGGAACTAAATAAGTATGAGCCTATACCTATTAGTTTGCCCAGGCAGGGCTTAGTAATATAATCTTAATAAATTAAAGATTTCCTCGAAGCATTGTAAAACCAAAAAAGAAAATTAAGTTAAACAAACAGCTGTTTTTTTTACAGATTTCATACTAATATTTCAGTTTTACATATTTTTAATAAATAAATTATGTTACAATAATATATTGATAGATTCTTCTTCTTCTTTGTCGTCACACTCTTGGCAGAGTGGTCGTGGTCGTCACATCAGGGTTGGTAGCAAACTTTACAATCCGTCGCCATTCCTCCCGTACTGTAGCTCTTCTTGTGCATATTGATAGATAGAATAATAGAATTAGATGATTTCCGTTTTTTCAGATCCGTGCCATAATTACAAATACTATTTTCACCACTCATACATACTTGTATTCATATAAAATTAGAGTTTATTTATTAAACTGCGCTCATGAATACCACAAAACACAAAAACCAAAGGACAAAGTAACACTCAAGTTTAATTCAGTTCTCTATTAAAGAGAGATAACATTTATTTGAGTCTCATCTTTAATTTAATTTGTACCGCAAACTGTTCGGGAAGGCAGTCATTTTAGTTCAGCGCTCAAAAGAGTTACGCGTCGCCTTGCGATGTAAACATATAGCCGAAACCGTGTTAGTCATAGGACTTTAAAAAATGTGTATTATCAGAAACATTAGAAACATGTTCAATTTCATTTCAAAACTGTTAGAGAAGGGGGTATTCAATATAAGGCAGGAATTACACGATTTAATTCCGTCATCACCATTTCACCATCAGACAGCCAGGCGAGGGGAGCGACTTTTAGCGAGTTTACCACATACGTATTCGCACGAAGCGATTTGCTTCATCATTTCTAATGCGAACCGCTATGAAACTCGCTCCCATCGTGTATTTTAATTGGGGCACCAGTAATAGTAGTTTATGTTACTGTACATAATTAAGGGTATTAAACACGAGTGTGGGTTCATGAAACGAGCCGAAGGCAAGTTTCATAATAACATCACACGAGTGCTTTAATGCCTAATTATGTACAGTTACATACACTACTTTATCTAGCCACATATTATAAGCCTCCATGATGCATTCAGGAGTCGCACATTATGGCAAATATTACCCGGTAATGGCGGTACTTAATGAAGTTTTCTGGCAACTGTCATAGTTTTTTTTTTATTCATAGACAAACTAGAGTCGGCCCCAACTATCATATCGTTCGATATCTTACTTACGTGCGACATTTGTCAAAATTTGATTGCAACTTGACAATTCATTTCGAACTAAACGTCATCTCGACTGATATTAGAATAAAGGTCAAATGAAATTTCTTTGTTTTTCAGAGATGTTCGAAATTTTAATAAATCATCATCATCATCTCAGCCATAGGACGTCCACTGCTGAACATAGGCCTCCCCCTTTGGAATTCCATATATACCGGTTGGAAGCGACCTGCATCCAGCGCCTTCCGCTGACCTTTATAAGGTCATCTGTCCATCTTGTAGGTGGACGTCCTACGCTGCGCTTGCTGGTCCGAGGTCTCCACCCCCACGAGGGTTTAATAAATAATATTATCGAAATCGATGTTATTATTTAGCAATAACAACATTTTTACAGATAAGAAATTTGTTTTTACTTACAGTCTGTTTTATGGTGGTCATAATGTGCGGTTCTTGCATCATGGAGGGTTTATGATATTTGGGTAGATAAAGAATATTATAATTTAGGTCCCTTTAAGGTAAGAGAGCACTAAGAGGCTACTGCTGAACCAAAGAGCTATACCCTCGACTCCGTAGTACTTTCCATCAAGCGGTACTGAGGTCAATCGTCGGCCATTTTGTGAATTAAGAGTAAGTGATGTGTGTTCTGACGAATCGGACTTACGGCGGAAATGTGATACGGGTTTTTTAAAGCTGTGTATAAATAGTCATACAAGTTAACGGAGATATGGAGATAAATTCGTTGCTCCTAAAACCTCTCTGAAATGTCATCACTATGAATCCTGCCACTGCTACTCGTACAAAGAACATAAAAATATATCGATACCTGCATATTCACCCTGAAGGTAAGTTGACAATTGAATGTAAATAGCGCAAACACATAGGTAAAATAAATTTTTATATATCTGAAATATTACGTGGAAATATTTTTTTTTTATTAAAACTGTTTTATGTTTCTTTTGGTCGAAACAACAGTGTAGATAACTAGTCATCATTGTCATCATATTTAAAGAACTGCTAATAATAACTGGTTTTCGTAACTAGTCGAAAGCCGAAACCAAAACAGCACTATCCAAGTTTTTAACGACACCCGACGTTTTTGTCGTAATGCGAGCGCCGCCGTGTCGCTTTGTGAATATTAAAATTTCTACTTTAGTTGTAATTTTAGTTTCGCACCACTTATGTTAGGACGTTGGCTGAACGTACACTTGTTTTGTGAAACCTATTTTTCACTCATATTTAAATTACACATTAGTAACTCGTGTATAGTTGGAAATATACATATTTTAGTTAACTAACAAAGCTATCAAAACTAACTTAAGCTGTAAAAAATCCTGGAGGAAGGGCTACGCATTACAACTTTCTTTGTGGTTTGATCTTTGTAACAATGGTGTACTTACCTAATATAAAAGTTGTAGTGTGTACCCACATTAAAAAATAACGACACATTACATGTTTCATAAATGTATAATTAACAGCGCCCTCTCTCGGTTGCCCGTTCACTGATGTAAAAGTAGTGCGGTAAGATGTAAATATTAACATATTCACGTAGAGTTTGCTAAGGTGTAAATCTTTTCAAATAAACAATGCAAAGATTGACACTCAAAGCATAAGAAAAAAATCGAAGGGTTATCCAGCGTTAGGGTGGCGGAGGTTAATCCAGATTCCAGAGGTACCGGGTTCGAAACCCGGTCTCTTCCGGCAGGTTTAACAGTTTTAGGGTTCTGTACCCAAAGGGTAAAAACGGAACCCTATTACTGAGACTTCGCTGTCCGTCCGTCCGTCCGTCCGTCTGTCACCAGGCTGTATCTCAAGAACGGTGATAGCTAGACAGATGAAATTTTTACAGATGATGTATTTCTATTGCCGCTATAACAACATACTAAAAATAAAATAAAATAAAATAAATATTTGAGGGGGCTCCCATACTTACAACAAACTTGTTTTATGGTACGGAACCCTTCATGCGCGAGTCGGACTCGCACCTGCCCAATTTTTTTTTCTGTGCTTTGATATTTGTGTCAATGTTTTTTTTACTTAAGCTTTACCTTACTTTCACTAAAGTAACTCCAACTTAAGCACCAATCAAATGATTTAATCATCTTTTACAAGTATTGATAAGTACGAAAACAGACCTACGTTCTACTTACATCTTCGTTTTGTTATTTTTTATTCAACTGACGAACAAATACATTTTGCGATTTGGATGGCATTGAGTACAGTATATCAATGACTTATCATTATCAGATTTCGTTTATTATACTATTTATTTCAATCAATAGCCGTTCAAAGACGTAATTTTATTGGTAATCGTTGAAAATAAAAATCATTATAACGCACCCTTGGTAAAACAAAGCCACATCTGCAAAATGTGTACTTTACAGGAGAGCAGTTTAAAAATTCTGCAAGTGATTTTTGCTGATAACATTTTTGCGTTTCGTCGAATTGTCATAATTATACTTTTGCATATAGGTTTATATTAATGTAATCAATTAAATGTGTTATGTCCCATTTAATTAAACGCATTATTTTTCAAAATAATGTAACGGATGTGGACATACGACTATTTATTACCAAGCATCAGCCGACGTATCAGCAGATCCGTCATTATTTTACAAAAATCTACGTGACGTGCACATGGCACATACGTCTTTGTTTTATGAATAACCCTTAAAAGTATGAGGTCGTATATGTGTAAAATATTATATTTCTATAGAATCTGAAAGATTTAGGTATCTGTAAATGAATATTGTTTCAAGTGAACTTATTTTACCGAATTGTTTACTTAAATAACTAGGCAGCAATGAGTAAAAATACTGTGGTTTGCTACTAGAACACAGTAAGTGCAAGAAAATAAAACAATGTTATTAATTTTAATACAATATTAACTTTTTATCGGCATGATAAGGTATCATCACTTACATAATATTTTTTCCATAAAATATGTACTCCACACAATTATAAAACTTAATAAACGAATAGATAAGAATATTAAACTTTTTGATAGTAGTATATACACTGTTACTTAATGATAAGCCTTAAAACACGAGAATTGACTGAGCTTGGTTATTTACGAAACACACGAGTGTTTTAAGACCTAATAATTATATAAGTCTTAAACTGTTTTCATCATAGGCCTTAAAATTTGTATCAGATGATTATTTTACTATGCAGCGTTTTTGTGGCAGTGTTAAGATTAAGAATGACTATAAAGTCCGATGCGGGAGTGACAGTGATGAAGATTGACATTTCAATAAAGGGTCGTTAGATGATCGAGCTGGTGAAACAACCCTCCTCTCATTATGGTGTCTCCTCTCGCGTTTTGCGGCTAAAACCTGAAACCAGCTTTGATTTCTCAGTCTTACAGTCTTCGGCTAAAGACTTTCTCCACTTGCTATGCTCGTCGGCTAGAGTTTCCCAGTCTGCTGGGCTGATGCCAAATGCCGGCATTGCTCGCTTAGTGCAGTCCTTAAAACGCAACATGGGCCTCCCGACATTTGGCATCCATACGGTGTACATGCTTCCCCAGCCACCACAATCTACGCTGTTTAAGCATTGCAGTAATGCTGGAAAACTGCGCGACTTACAACACTCATTCGTGACCCTGTCTCACCAAGTGATGTTTAGACTGCTACGAAGGCACCGCAAGTGGAAAATATTCAGCCTTATTTCTTGCTTGGCATACGACGTACTGGTTTCAGTTCCACACAAAACTATACTCAGAAAACAAGTTTGATACACAATCATTGGTCTTGATTGTCAGATAGTGACTAGTCTAGCTGAGCTGCACTGAGCTTCCCAAACATTGTAACCTTTACCAAGCCGGCTCCCGATATCCACATTCAGCAACAGATTGCTTGACAAGTGGGATTGCTAGATAAGGGAACTGATCAACAACATCAAGGGACACGACACTATCCAACAAAATAGTTGGTTTCTGTGGTGAAAACCTTGCGCCAGAACAACTGTCTTCTTAGCATTAATGGACATGGAAAAGAGAGAACAAGGGTGTGCGAACTTATAGAAAAGAATCTGTAACTCTTGGGAAATTTTTGGCAACGAATGCGGCATCATCGGAAAATAACAGTGAATCTATGTATACCTACGTTTACGACGAGACCTCAAAAGAGAAAAATCAAAAAAAATCCCTTCTGCACTTGTGTGTAAAGTGTATCCCCTAAACTAATGATTCCAAATGCAACCTTCAGAAGCAGGGAAAAAGATGTCGAAAAGTATCGGTGGCAATACTCGGCCGCAGTCCCCTCCGCATGTCGAACAAAGCAGAAGTCCGGCTGTCATGAACAACAGCACCGTGCGTGGAAAGATTTAACTAGGTTTAAAAATTTTGGAAGACATCTGTTGAGAGCAGGGCCTTCCTTCTTATCTTTTTCTGCTTTTACTGTTTCAAGCACATTATATGCTAGCATGAGGTATGCAGTCGTAAGTAGTAACAGGTTATTTTTTCGCTGATAGGGTCGGGTAGAGCAGATTCTTCTAAGTTCGCTTTGTCGAAGATTTCCTCGTGTCCCAACATTTCGAGATTCCTTTAGAAACTTCAAATCACGAAAAGAGTCATCACTTCTCTAAAAACGTCATCATAGAAATAAATACAATATGATAAATATGTTAAGATCTACAAATTAGAGATTTTATTCTATCCTAGATTTTATTAGTAGGTAAAGTTCGTGCAGTTCACATAGGTAATAAAAATAAAAATACGATACATTTAATGGTTTAAAATGGTTGGAGTTACAGGTAAGGCATTTAGTTATTACATATTAATAACACGTTAGATTTCTTTTACAATAACATGCTTTTTTATACCTTCAAACTTTTTGATAACGACGCATCTTAAACAACGACCTGCAATAACGCAACATGTTACGATGCGACTATGAATAGTTTGTACAACAACGACGCAAATGAATATACGACCATAATTAAAAAAAAACAATTAAATTACCTTAAACTTTTCTTATAACATTATGGCAATAATAAGCCTATCATGTTTGTTAAAAAAATATTAATTAGTTAAAAATCGATAAATAACGTCGAATGTGATCATGCGACTGGCTATTTAATCTCAATAATTAGAACTCAAACAGTCGTATGTGCACATATGATCGTTTATTACAAGATAATTTTCTTGACCTGTAAAAAGTACTTATCATTACCGGTTTCGTTTTCCGCATCCATTCTCGCCGATTTAGATCCAAAACGCAACGCATGATCACAGTCCGGTAACACCGACGCATCTGACTTTACGACAACGCGCGCGCCGATATGCGCTCACAGGAACGACGTCAAAAAAGGACGCATACGCATTTGTAGCATTATTTTACGTCACCTCTTCACTTGCGTCGTTTTCCGCTTAAAATATCTCAGAAACGAAAAAAGTTAAAATTATAAAAATATTCTACCGTGTAGAACGCATAATTCTAAGGATATTTCCGTAATAAAACCACTTTTGACGCAAAGTCACATGTTGCATTATTTTACCAAGGGTGCGATAAATCAATTCATATTACCACTTAGAATTGGTTATTACGTCGTCAGTAAAAATGGAGACGCTTACCACTAATAAATTACGTCATTAAAGTCAGCTGCGAAAAATAGGCAGTATAATATTTTCAACTACAAAACTTTCTTGTTGTTGTACCTACTTTACAACAAATTTTCTTGTACACGATATTCCATTGTATAATATAGTCGATTTGAAAAGTCCGAGATTTGTACCTTCGTTTGCAATGCGCTATATGTATACCTAAAGTTGAAATAAAGAAATACTTAAACTCTAAAGCCAAAATATCCTATTACATCATAATTAATTCAATATTGCGGTTCGTTAAGGGATACTGCGGAATAGAACATTAAATAATGGCGCATGAATATCGGATCTAATGTAATTATTATACACAGAATTTCCACTTTCACGCTGTTAATTTAATACCATTATCGTCAATTTATAATAACAAACTGAATTTCGTGATAGCAAATAAATTCGTTTTATTTGTTAGCCAGAACGTGTAAATTCGTGTGTTAATGTTAAACATTTTTTTTTTACCCACACATAAAATGTATGGTATACGACAAAGCGGTTGGCACTGTGGTAGTCTAGCTACATACTGAGCAGGTGATTCTGGGTTCAAATTCCAGAAAGAGCAATGCGATGCAATGTGATGAACTCGAATATTTGTACCTGGGTCATGCATGTTTCTGTGTATTTAAGTGTATAATATTTATCTTTTTAAATACGTATTTATATCGTCGTCTAGTATCCATAACACAGGCCTACAAGAGCTTCAATTGGGACTAGATTGATTTATGACAGGTGATGTAATCCCGATATTTATTTATTTAAATTAGCTAACATCCATCAATCCTTTTTGCTGCCATGGTGTTCTAATCTTGGTCATAATAAACCATTAGAAGAAAAAAACCGTTCGCGTCCATCATACCGTTCAGATTTTTCCTGAAATCGTGACGCCTCCATATAGAAGCCGGTTTTTAGCATAATTTTTAAATTTAAAAAATAGTAAAGATTAATTTTATGTAATTGTGGATTTTTTGTAGGTATTCAACAATTTCTCAATTTTGGAAAACCCTACATTCTTGCTGAAACTATAAAAATCACACTGTATCAAAATATTAAAATAAAAAATATATAACACGATTGTACTTACTTTAAATTTGTCAAATTATAAAATTAGCTTGAGTTGCCATAAATTATTGGGGAAAAAAATATAACGTAACGTGCGCCAATGATCTCGCAAATATGAAACACTCATCATGCGCAACTAGCCATTTGAAATTCATTCGATAAGAGGCGCACTTACCTTCATAATGGCGAGGATTAAAGAAAACGAAACTTAGTACAAGACTTCTAAATAAATACAATTTATTGAATTTCATTACAGTATCTGTAGTTTAGTTATCTTTTCTCGTATTTTGTGAACGTTTTGACTGCCTGGCATAACCCAACACGTCACAACTCGGCGTTATTTTCTGCTAAAATGTCCATCCAATTTAGGGATATCTTGGCTTCGGTGGGTATTATATCGGAACTAAATTATGTGTTTCTAATTAAGTCCGCCGTTTCTAAGATAAGTTTTCTTTTGTGCAATAAAGATTAAACAAATAATTAAAATGTTTGTGCTGTTTATAGGATAAATAAATGAAAAGTAATAAATATGTGTCAACTTCACACAAATCGATCTAATCCCACAGCATGTATCTAGGTTGTGTTATGTGCTAGACGACGATAAACCCTTATATATTATAGACAAATAAATAAATAAAATATATAGAAAATTTTCAAGTACATAACACAAATCATTGCCTTAACAGAGATTCGAACCCAGGACCGCCGTTCAGTAGGCAACCTGCACTCTCACCAAATCTCAATGGGTACGATTTAAATGAGAAGAAAATGACAACAGCGTAAAGGTCGAATAAGCGCATATTGCTAAAGTGAAGAATAGAGTAAAAAGATTACGGATAGTAGTCAGCGTGAAATGTCGAATTGAGGCCGTTTTTAATAGTAAAAAGAAAATTAAAACCAAAGAATGTATCGTACACCAGGCCTGGCACAGTGTGTAATTTATGAAGACAAAGGCAGACACAGACAGTGGTGGCGGTTAGATCAGCGTTTGTTCTCTCGTCGCCGCCGCCGGCGCCGGAAGCCACACTCGTGGGGTCACAGGCAGAGGAGACTAGGGAGTGCTCACCCGACTGCATCGAAGGAGGTATTATGTCTAGCTTACATTACGTAAGTTTTCAAAGATAGATGCTTTCAATGAAATGTAATATTTAATGAGACATCTATCTTTGGCGCGTTATGCAGCCTTCAATAACGTGGGCACCGCTCAAAAACCTTTTTGATCTAATCACTAGCTCAAACATCGGCAACCTGATGATAGTGATCAGTGATTATTTACCTACCACTTTTCGATAATAGTCATCAGTCTAACACTTGGACAGCACGAGCAGCTTGTTAATAAATGTTCGTACGCAACAGTCGCAGGAGCTCATTGTACCGCCGTATGTTCAGCGTACTTTGTTCAACACACTTTGTTCAGCTTACTTTGTTCAAACGTCGAACGCGTCACGGACATTGTTGCCGCAACAATACGCTGGATAGTGTTGGATCTTTGTTTGTTAAAAGTTAGCAATGGTTTTAGTTTCCAGGTAAAAATAATATGAAGTATAAAGCATTTGAGAGAAGCCGTAGAAACCATCAATATTCAAAGAGTTTGGTCTTCAACCCGAGTGAAAACAATGTGCGTACAGCGCCTACGCCTTTAACATCCCTTTTGTCAAATTTCAACTAAATGTTTTAAATATTTTTTGGTGGAAAACACTATTCTTTGCTCTTTGCTTAAGAATGTTAAGATGCACGCTATGCTTAATATGTACATGGTTCTGATTCTAATTCTTACCTGGAGTGGCGGAAATCCAGATGAGAGCAGTGAGACAAATTAATAATGTACAAAATATTTTCGTTTGCACCGTCACACTTGAGCCACACTACTAGAGCTGCCGGAGCCGCCGCGGAATGTGCGGCAAAACTCAAACACACCAAGTACTCTGCCCTGGAACCAATGTATGATTTTGTGCCAGTGGCAGTGGAGACTGCGGGACCGTGGGGTACTGAGGCCAGGCACTTCATAAGGGAGGTGGGTCGCAGGCTCAGAGACAGAGGGTCTGATCCTCGCCCTGGGTCGTATCTGGTTCAACAGATTTCGTTGGCCATACAACGTGGGAACGCTGCCAGTGTAATGGGAACGTTTGAGCCAGGTGCGACTCGGGGTGAGCCTTTTTAAGTCCTTTTCCACCTTCCAAGATCAAGATCGATCTATAACTTCGACGAAGCCTGTTGCTGATGTCACGTTATTGGTGTGTTGTTTGACGATGCATGTCGCTGATTAGATTTTGTATTCTCTCTGACGATGCCTGTGTTGCGGATTTGACTTTTGTATTATGCATTATTTACTGTTGAATAAATGATTATTATTTGTTTTAAAATTGTCAGTTTAAATATTATGTCAAATACTATTTTAATTATTAGTTAATCCTTAAAAAATACAGTCCTGGTCCTGGTCTAATCCGCACGTAGTTATAGTATAATTAATTGGCACAGTTGGTAGGATAGATATTGGTTACCGGCAAGAGATAGCGTGTTCGTTTCTCGGAATCCAACTACTTATTAACTTTGATATCATATACGTTTGTAGTTCTGGAATTGATATTATATTCCTAGAAGAAATCTCAAAATGAGAATATTATTTATTTATATATTTTGAAGCGTACTTTCAACTGCCAAGGATGATATGAATACCTACGGTGTACCTTTCTCTCAGTGGCTAACTATAACACTTTCCAACTTCTCTCCATTTCAGTACTTTCCCATAAATTTCTGTTCGGCGGGTCGTGTTATTCTAACAAAAGTATTCGTCAAAAGGGACCGCGTGGCCTCCATATTTGCGCTTTTATTTCCCGAGGGGAAGGCTAAATTTAAAATATTTCAGTTTGCTTTTTCCATTTTTGAAAACACTTTTTACTAGTTTTCATCATCGTCGGTCGCTGCGACCATAGTTTTTTATATTTCCGCCGGAAACAATATAATGAATATCGGCATTACACTCGATATCATTGTATCAAAAAAAAGAACCGACTTCAATAAAACTAAAAAGCCAAAAATAACCCGTTCAAGTACAGATTACATTTGACTCACCCTTTGAAGTCGGTCCCAGCTCAGCATTTTGATGATGATGACTACCTTATACAAATACTTAAATATTTTTAGAAAATATAATTATGAAAAATATTATGAGTGCCTATAAAATTTCAGGAATTCCTTCGATTCCTCGTAGATCTCGTCATCCGATTTTCACCAAAATTTTATGGGACCGACCTTGAGATGTCTATTCATGAACCTAAAAATAATTTTCCAAATCGACTCATAAAATGACGGTGTTCTGAGGTAACAAACATTTAAAAAAAAACATACAACCGAATTGAGAACCCCTTCCTTTTCTTAAAGTCGGTTAAAAATAAGAGTAAATAACAAAATGTTCAGACTGATAAAATCAGCGTATGAGGCGGCTGTAGTAGTGGATGATATTTTTAATTCTCATAATTTCCCCAATAGTAAATATCAATTAATATTCGTAGAAATGTTAATTTGATTACAAATGAATTCAACCAATGAGAAGCATAAGTGCCTTGCTTTTCATATGTTGAAATCATTAATTATTAAGTAATAATTAACAATACCCGTTAAATACAAATCTAGACACGCGGCAGCGTGTCCAGCCAAGTTCACCGCAGGAACTGGCGAGCAGCAGCCGTGTGTTATATTACACGAACCGTTTGGAGCCACTTTTGACCCCTCAATAACTCCAAATCTATTCAACAGAAAAAAATGAAATTTGGCTTATGTATTTAGGTCCCTGAGAACAACTAGAACCACAAATTTCATAAATGTAGATGAAATAGTTATTGAGATATTGACGTCCAAAAAACGGCATTTTTATCACTGACTGACTGACTCACTAGTAATCAAAAACCTAACCCACTTCCAGGTGACCTAGAAAGATGAAATTTGGCATTCAGCTTGGTAATTGTGTGTGTACACATATAAAAATCAAAAACAGTGATATTTTTTAGTTTTATTATTATTATTATTTATGCTTGTTGCCTCAGAACTCCGTCATTTATTAACCGATTTGGAAAATTCTTTCTTTGTTTGTAAGATGGCACTCTCTCTCTCACACACACACCACACACACACACACACACACACACACACACACACACACACACACACACACACACACACACACAGAGAAGGTTAATAAATTGCCGTGGCGCGGGGACGGATAGCGAAGCGCGGGAGCGCGGCGTGGCGAGGAGCGGTCCGGCCCCTCCCTCTACCCCGCGTCACTCTAGTCAAGACAGGTGGGGCGTCAATTCAAATTTCTGTACAAAAAGTAATGATATCCCATCAAAAACATAAATGTTAAATTAGAGCCAAGTTCTCGCATGCAACGTTGTCGACTTCGCCGACAAAAGAATTGAGATCTATATGGGCGCCAAGTTCTTTGCCCTAATTTTTTTAGATACAAGGACATGTGACATACTCAATGCATTTATTTTACTTGGGGTGTAATTCAATATCAAGATTTGACTTGGCTAGTTTTCACAAACTGACTTAATTTTATCAAAGTAACATAGTATTATTATCAAGCTAACAGTATAAGTAACAGGACGTACACTAACTATACCTTTACGAAAATAGGTTAATGATTAGACAAATGTAATATACATTTATATGTAAAAACTAGCCAAGTCCAGTCTTGATATTGAATTACACCCCAAGTAAAATAAATGCATTGAGTATGTCGCATGTCCTTGTATCTAAAAAAATTAGGGCAAAGAACTTGGCGCCCATATAGATCTCAATTCTTTTGTCGGCGAAGTCGACAACGTTGCATGCGAGAACTTGGCTCTAATTTAACATTTATGTTTTTGATGGGATTACGAACTACTGAATCATGTTTCCGCGAACGTTAGTAATACCAAATAAACATATTATATAATTAATGTATAAAGCTTTTAAACCCTTATAGATTTAAACTTACACAATTTGCGCAAATTACCACAACAAAAACAGGAATTATTTATGCCAGTCCTGTTGTCCTGTCCTGTGATGATGAGAATGCTAAACACCCGTTTTTGATGCACAATTGATTTAACACTAGGAAGACAGTAAGCGTCTAAAAACTCGACTTCGAAAACGAAATGGCAGATTACAGAAATTGTTCTCTTAAACAATTTTCAATGATTTTTCCTATTAGCGGTAGGTACAATGTCCATTACATGTAAATTTAGGTAGGTACTTATTTTTGTTACTTTGTAGACTGCGACAAAGCACGCTTAGAAAAGTACAAAGCGACAGAACACGCAATTTTCAATTCAACAAAATTGCTTAATGCTTCCTTCAATATTTCCACAAAGGAGCGAACAAGTACCGGTTTATAGAAAATTAGTTTCACAGAAACTCGACTAAGCAATGGAGATTGGCGGCCGGCTTCAAGAGGAAAAGTGGCACTTTCGTAATTGTGAGATTACTTGGTGCCAACTTTCCTATAGCCCTCAATATTCCAGTTTGACTGATGACTTGATGAACTCGGTCGGGGTGATAAACATTTACAATCCTCGGATAATATTCTAAATAGGTTTTATTTTTCAGCAACATAAATGATATCAAGAGCGTAGGTACAACAAACTGACCTTTATAAACTGGAAAATAATTGAAACTAGGAAGCTATAGATTTTTTTGATGAAAATTACTGCCTGTTGTATAATTTCCTTCTTACTTGCTTTTGTCTGCTCCTACATCGCGTTCGCTAGTTATCAACCGACTTCAAAAAGGAGATTTTATGTATATGTTACGCAATTATGAATCGATTTTGATGATTATTTGTTTGGTAGTTTATCATACTACACAGAAGTACTCCCATATAAGTCTTATTGAAATTGATTCAACACTTTTTGAAAAAATCGACATAAAAGTACATTTACCAATTTCGTTCATTGAAGTCGATTATTTTTTGTGGAAAAGTGAATATTTTCCATACCATCTAGTCATTCCAATAATCCGTCACCGTCTAGTTTTTGATAGTGCTGAATTAGCAGGAATATACTATATCTTCTACTATGGAGATAGAACTTTAAGCAACAGAATTCCCGACATACTTAGTTTGCCCGAGAATATCACACACGACCCAAGTAAGTCCTTTAAAAAGTATTTAAAAAAGCATCTATTGCAGACACTTGTGAGTGATAATAAAGTTGATTATTCAAAGTGCCGCTCAAGTGTTAAGCAATAACCTTTGTTAAAATTATTGTATAGAGACTAAATAACTGGTTAACAGTTTTGCAGGAAACTGTATATAGTTAAGTCGTATATTTTAATAAATAAATAACTAGATAAAAACGGCATCGTCGTAAATCAAATTCTTGATAAGAACGGCTTCAACATTGGGTTGACAATGTATGATCAATACAGACAAATAAATGATATGATATTAATGTGGCTTAATCCATGGGCAAAATAAAGATAGCATCAACGTTATACCATGAAGAGCCAAAGGTAACTAATGTATCAATAAACCATTTACTTACACTAACCATCACGCAAGAAACGTTTTAAACCCATTCAACCACCCCAATTAATATTTAAGGGGTAATGAATGCAAACTAGATAGGCATAGTTGGTGTAATTGCTTTCGAAATAATCCCGGTCGGATATCGGGACGGGCTTAATTCCCGTCATTTATCCCGGAATTCAATCAAGGTAGAGTTCAGTTTTTGTGAAAAATTTGGTAGATGAGTGGAATGAGACGCAGCTGAAATTATGAACTCAAAGAAATGAATGATTTGTCATTTTTATTGATGATTGACGGTTCATTTCGATGGCGCGTCCTTTACTCTCAAAGGCAATTTACAAATGTAGTGAAGAATGTTTTGCCATCGTATTTTTTTCGATGAAATTTTTGAGATACGAATATCAAGCGCTTTCGCGATCATAAATGGATAATAGTGGTTTCATAACGCTGTATTCAAAAAGTTTCACAAACATAATCATATTTCAATAATTATATACAATTACCCACTTTAATGTTTTTTATCGTTTTTTATTTGTGTGTTCTTTTAGCATGTAAGTAAAATCGTAGACGCTCACGGGCGTAATTTGTAATCTAATGTAATCTTTTAATCTCAAATAAGTGAAATGTAAATTTCTTTTGAGTGTAATAAAATTCTTTAACCCGATATTCGATGAAGTAATTAAACGTGAAACCATATTTCAGCAGTTATTATTAAGTTATTAACGTTTTCGAGGAACTATTTATATACTCTTTTATGGTAATAAATAATATTGATACTGTTATAATTATAACAAGTTATATGTAAATGTCTGTATAAAGTTTATTTCAAATGAATCATAACAAAATATATAAATGGACAATTAAATTCAAATTAAAACTAAAGAACTAAAATCTAAAATAAAGTAAATTAAATTTTGCTAAAAAGTACGCGTTTAGGTATTGCAACGTTTAATGGGATCATCTTAGAGCAGGATCTAGTTGAAAGTCCCAATATTTGTTGACAACGCAATAATATAGAGTTACAGCAAAAAAATGATTTTATATTTAGCCAGCCACTTTATTTATCAAGATTTTCTCGTATCAAAATTAACATAATTGCAATGTCTGTATGATTATGTTTGTAAAAATAAACGAACTAAAAGTAAACCGAATTTTTATTTGAATTTTAGGATGTTTATGTTATGGTATGATATAGTTATCAGTCACTTCAAAACAGTTAGTTTTTACAATTTTTAACAAAGGGGACAACATATATGTCACTAGCGACCCGCCCCGGCTTCGCACGGGTGCAATGCCAATAATCCATCACACTCTAGTTTTTAATACTGCTGGATTAGTAGGAATCGAGTGTCGAGGCGGAAGAGTGGTTCTATTGAACGCCTAGTTGTTTAGGGAAAAGTGGAGGGCACGAGACCACGTGGTAGATCACCCATACGATGGGCTGATTAGATAAAATCTGCTCTGAGTGGGCCACAGCAGCCCCCAACCCTACCTTTTGAAGACCACGACCGCTCTGGCAAGAGCGAAACGAAGAAGAATGATATATATGCTAAATTATGCAATCATGTAAACCTTCCTCTTGAATCACTCTATCTATTAAAAAAATAACCGCATCAAAATCCATTGCGTAGTTTTAAAGATCTAAGCATTCATAGGGACAGACAGAAGGAAGCGGCTTTGTATTATTCTCGTACTATGTATGATTTTTTCTCACTCAAACGAAGTGGCGCCCCCTAGTCATTTAATAACCTTCACATTTTTAACACAAAGCCACCCAAAACGAAATTATACTGGGATCGAATTCAATCGGACCACAAACAAGCGCCGCTCGCCGCCGGGCGACAGCGGCCCGTATCGGGGCCGCATTCGGTTGATATCCGCGTGCGCGTGCGCGCTCCATTCAGTTACAGCTACAAAGGGCGCTGAATCATTTTCTGTTATCTGTGCTCTTTCGAATAAGGACCGTGATTGTCCGCGGCCCATTGTCCTTGCTGTACAATGAGGATATTTTCTTCGACGGCTGTTGTGGGACGAGTACCTAAACAAACAGAAGCGACACTTCCATTTTTGTCGGAGCGATTGAAGCGAGCGAAGCGTGTCGTTTCAGCTTGGCTAAATAATTAAAAAAAAAAAATTCGTATTTTTTGAAGATTTAAATTATACTTTTTTTTCGATAGTCCTTGCTATAAGGGTCTAGAAACTGCAAGTCATTCATTTTTCTTTACCATGGTTTTCCGTGATGTTTTTTAAATTGTCAATTTGACAGTTCTCAATAATAGTGGCTGAAGGGATTTTTGCCTTTAAAACTTAATTAAGAAAAAATATTGTTGATGGTTGGCACTTGTCAATGTCAAATCATTCAAATTCTGACCCTAGTCCAACAGACTACGCTGTACGCCAGGCCCATTTCAATCCTGCATCGCGCTTTTCCTGAAATAATGACTCATTTCCATATAAAAAATATAATAGTCAACATTAGTATTTTAAATAGAGTTCACCCTCTGTAACCTATATGTATACTTCACACCACAGTTGTATATTTATAATGTTATCTAAACATTGTGCACGTCGGAAATGAAGGGCAGGCGGCGGAACTCTTTGTTCACCACTTCGGGGGTTAAAAACAGAAGGTTCCAGTCCACGGCTCACAACTCCAAAAAAAGCATAAGTCCGAAAGGTCCTTAGTTCGATATCACCTTTTAGAATTGAAGCGCAGTGAGACTTGGAGAAACTTTTTGTGATTGTGGAGGTAGCCGTTCGAATCGAGGCCTTAATCATTTCAATCATTGAGAGAAAAATTCAAATTCAAAAATTTAGTTTTGCAAGTAGGCTACAAGAGCACTTTTATATGTCAGATCTGTTACATAAAAAAAAATTAATAATAATAATATTAATGCAACAAACCGTTTTTGATTGTCTCCGGGTCTCCAATCGTTTATTTTAAAATAAACACATACAATATAGTTACAATACTAAAAACTACAGATAAATATAAAATAAAGGATAATTATTATGTACAATGGCTTAAAGCTAATTAGAAAAAAATAAATTAAATTTATTGTCCATTCAATTACAATAAACTTAATCTATACTTTTAGAAATGTAGAGGGTCTCGTAAAAATAAGGATATTACTACGTTTAATAGAGATGTAGAGAGTCTCCGTGGTCAACAAATTAAGTTTGGAGATTTAAAAGGTCTCAACAGCCCTTTTGGAGGTGTAAACGTCAAAGATTAAAAAAAAATTAAGCAAGTCACAAAAGCAACTATTAACTAATGGTCATCATAACTAAATTAAAGACATTATAACGAGTAGGTATATATTCCGTATGTCAACATAAATATACAATGAATTCATAAAAACAAAGAAAATGGCGAATGAGATGAAATATACTTAGACAAATTTAGCCTACAAGTCAAAAAGGAACAATTATCAGAATAAAGAGCTGAAGCACCTTTTCACAAAGTAAAACCTGTCTGTTTACCCAAAATCGCACTTTAATTGATTATTCGCTGGGAACGGGCTCGTGTAGCGAACACATTTTATAATTTCGCAGAAATATCTGTTATTAATTAAAAGTTGCTGCCGCAGCAACCAGCCCAATACAATTAGTGGTATTCCCCTTAATGAATGCTTTATCTGTGGTAGCCCGCGCTAGGGGCGGGAGGTTGTCGGTTAGTTTTAATTTTAGAGACTCAATTTAGCTACAGTTAGTTACAATATTTCGTCAACTGTACAACAACTAGTACTTACTTAAATCAGACTGATATATAATATACACACTAATATTATACGTACAGGTTAAAGTATGTAAGTGTGTTTGTATGTTTGTTACTGCCGCGCTCCAACGGCTGGACAAATTTAAATAAAAATTCACTACCTTCATACAGGGAGCGGATTGTATTAACATAATTATATGCTACTTTCTATCCCGAAAAAAAAAAAAAAAAAAAAAAAAGAACAGTCATTATTTTAGGTAAATATTGAGCAATTTCAGTATGCGAAGGTAATTATATTTTATGTTAAAATGATAATTTTCATCTATACAGTATTGGCATTTATATTTTTTCGATAAAATAGCTGTATATCTTGACTCCGGTTTATACAAAAATAGTACCAATTATGCCCACTATGATAAAGTGGTTATTAAAGAGCCAAAACAATCTATTGTTATGATTTTTGCGACTTACTACTACGTACTAGAATGAATAATGGTACCTAATAATCCAAAAAATCAAAAATATTATTGCAGTCGACAGAAACAGTGGCCAGGTGAATCGTTCTTATGAAATAGATGGCTCATACTCACAGTAACTTGTAACAGTAACTAGTCTGCATGTTACATACTCCCACCTGTGCCCTGTGGGGCCGGCAACGCACTTGTGACGCCTCTGATTCTGCAGGTCTATAGGCGACGGTAATGGCTTTCCATCAGGCGATCCGTTTGCTTGTTTGTCCCCAATGACATAAAAAAGCAATAAAAAATTAAATTCACCTGATATCCAGCAGTATCAGTCCCGTCTCTAGCTCGACGGCAACCTGCTGATTCTTTGTTTAATACTTGTTTAAGCTTCACTTTGTCGGGAATTCTGTTTAATTTTTCTTTTAAAGGTTCGTAACGAGCTATTAAATCCCTCTTTATGGCCATTACTATGGTAATTACATGGCAGCCATTTTGAGTCGCGACACGCACAAAAATATAGGGTTTAGGCAATTAGAAAATACAATGTTTGGCAGTTTATTTTGACAAATTTACGGACTGATTTTGTTGTACCTTTCAGTTATAAATTGCCAAAAAGACATTCTTAAGCAAACATCCGTCAAGTTGAAACTTGAAAGGTTATTATTAAATGGTTATTAGGGCAGAATTAACCGACGTTGAAGGGTAATTTATATATTATGTACTAGCTGTTGCCCGCGACTTCGTCCGCGTGAAACCTTTATCTTGAAAATTTTACATCTTTATTATTTTCAGATCTAATTAATTCTGAAATTGCTAAACGTGCTTTTTTTTGCAATACTTTACGAAATAATAACGAACCCTTCGTAGGCGAGTCCAACTCGAACGAATAGCTTTACTAAATTTGATGAGTTTAAGAACGACGGTTATAAATTTTTTCATTCGAATAATAATGCCTTTACACAAAGTTTCAAGATCCGGCACTCAAAAAAAAGTTTGATCTTCATACAAATTTTCAACCCCTTTTTCACCACCTTCAGGGGTGAATTTTCAAAAAAGCTGAAACAGGTTTTCTTATCTTTTAATAAAATACATTTTTACAAAGTTTCTAATTCCTAACATAAAATACAACTTATACCCGATACAACCTTTCATCCTCTTTTTAACCCCCTTAGGGGTAGAATTTCCCAAAATGCTGAAATTACTTTTCTTGTATTTTAATTATGCCTTTATACAAAGTTTAAAATCCCGCAATCAAAAATTGTTTTGATCTTCATACAAATTTTCGACCCCTTTTTCACCACCTTTGGGGCTGAATTTTCAAAAACGTTTTTATGATTTTTCTTGTATTTTTATAATATGCGTTTATATAGTTTCAAGTCCTACACTCAAAAAAATGTTTGATCTTCATACAAACTTTCAACCCCTTTTTAACCCTCTTAGGGGTAGAATTTTCAAAAATCGCTGAAATACTTTTCTTTTGTTTTAATGAAATGCCTTTCTACAAAGTTTAAAACCCCGCAATAAAAAAAAATGATCTTCATACAAACTTTCAACCCCTTTTTCACCACCTTCGGAGTTTTATTTTCAAAAACGCTGAAATCACTTTTCTTGTATTTTTATAATATGATTTTATATAAAGTTTCAAGTCCTGCACTAAAAAAAAATTATACTTTCAACCTCTTTTTAACCCATTTAGGGGATGAATTTTAAAAAACGCAGAAACTAGTTTTCTTTTATTTTATGTTAATACCTTTTTACGAAGTTTCAAGTTCCTAGCTTAAAATTAAATTTGAACCCCAAGACAAACTTTCATCCCCCTTTTAACCACCTTAGAGGTTGAATTTTTAATAACGATCAATTAATACAAATACAAATACAAATACTCTTTATTGCACACCTCCAACATCAAGGAATATACAACACAACATGAAATACATTAAAATAACAGGCAGAGGTAAACAACAGGCGCTCTTATGGCTAAAAAGCGATCTCTTCCAGACAACCTTTAGGTAGCGGAGTAGTTGAAAAAAATGTTTGAAATTAGTAGGTGGTGCATAATAATAATAGGACTAAATGAACGACTTCCATAAAAGACAAAAGTAATAAACATACATAAATAAAAATATACAGATATACTTACATAAATACTAAGACATAATAAATAAATATATTGTAAAGTAATAAATACAACTTAAACAGTATGAGCCACACAGTTAAAGGAGCGATTATTATTGCAGTGTACTAAGGGAGCGACAAATAGTGTTTTTTGACGAGGATTTTAAATGTTGCAAGAGATTGGGCACGCCTTATATCCAGAGGAAGCGAATTCCACAGTAAAGTAGCCCGGAATGTGAAAGAACCATTATAAAATTTAGAAGATGAAGGGGGAACAGTAAGAATTAAGTTTTGTGCAGAGCGAACAGAACGCAAATAACTGAAGCGCTCCTTGAGGTAGCGGGGAGTTGTGGGGTTAAATAGTACATTATAAAGAAGAGACAGAATATGGGAGTGACGACGAGAACGGATTGAGAGCCACTTGAGCTGAGACCGGAAGTCGGATACATGGTCATACTTGCGTAACCCAAATATGAACCGAATGCAGATGTTTTGGATACGCTCAAGCTTATTAAGCTGCTCCTCCGTGAGGTCAAGGTAAGCTATGTCAGCATAGCAATTAATGTTATTTTTTTATTATTTTATATGCCTTTATAAAAAGTTTCAAAGAATTTGTAATGGATTTAAACTTTCAACCGCTTTTTAACATTTTTAGGGGATGAATTTTTGAAAACGCTGAAATTACTTTTCTTGTATTCTAATAGTATGCTTTTATACAAAGATTCAAGTCCCGCACTCAAAAAAATATTTGATCTCCATACAAACTTTCAACCCCTATTTTTACCACCTTAAGGGATGAATTTTCAAAAACGCTAAAATTAGTTTTATTTTATTTTATTTTAATACATTTTTACGAAGTTTCAAGTTCCTAACATAAAAAAAACTTGTACCCCATACAACCTTTCATCCCCTTTTTAACCCCCTTAGGGGTTGAATTTTTCAAAATTGCTTCTTATCTCTTGTACAATTTATAAATGCAACCTACTGTGCAAATTTCAACTCTCTATCATTTGTAGTTTCGGCTCTGCGTTGATGAGTCAGTCAGTCAGTCAGTCAGGACACTTGCATCTTCTTCTAATATATAAAACTCAAAGGTGACTGACTGACATAGTGATCTATCAACGCACAGCCCAAACCACTGGACGGATCGGGCTGAAATTTGGCATGCAGGTAGATGTTATGACGTAGGCATCCGCTAAGAAAGGATTTTTCAAAACTCACCCCCTAAAGGTGTGAAATGGGGTTCCAAAGTTTGTATGGGAAACAGGATTAGTTAGACTATTTTATTCGAAACTTCACAGGAGTATTCCTAACAATAAATGAGTAAACACGTGTTTCAGGTTTTTAATAATAATAATAATAATATAATAATAATAATAATATGTTTATTTGCAGAAAATGGGTACAATTAGATGGTAAACATATTCATACATCTCCAAATTCGGCTTAATTAAGCATGCAAACAATAAGTTTCAGCCAAATTTTGTTCATATTTAAAAATGTAACAAAATATAGCGTTATCTTTCTTAACCTAATAATTTTTACACATAAAAAGAGAGCTATGTACAATTAATTATGCGTTTTAATGTTTAAAAACTCTTTTATGGAGTAAACACACAATTCGCTAAGCCAAGCATATAGTTTTTTTCTAAAAATTTGTATAGGAAGTTCTTTTATGTCTTTCGGAAGTCTATTAAATATCTTATTAAATATTAAATATTTTGAAAATTCAACCCCTAAAAGGGAGAAATGTGGTGACAAAATCTGAAAATCAGCATGGGTATTATTTTTATGGTTTATCGGGTTGCTGATTACGAAAACCGCAACGATTTTAAAATCCAACGTGGCGTACGTGAGTTACCATCTCCCCTATTGGGGTGAAATGGGGTTGAAATGTCTAAATACTAAATCGCTGGTTCTAGAGAGTTTGAATTTGGCACGTAGGTTCCTTATAAGGTGTACGGGTGCAGAAAGAAAGGATTTTTTAAAATTCACCCCTAAGGGGGTGAAATGGGGATTTAAAGTTTATATGGGGAAACAAGATTAGATAATTAGATAATTTGGTGGTTGGAAAGAGTTGGTTTCTATGGATTATCGAGTCGCTGATTACTAAAAAATAACGATTTTAAAATTCATCATGGCGGACGTGTAATACCATCTCTCATGTTAGGGTGCAATGGGGTAGAAATGTCTAAATATGTCTAAAAATATGGGTGTCGTTTTTAAATGGACAGCCCAAACCGCTGATTCTAAAGAGTCCAAATTTAGAACGTAGGTTCCTTATAGGGTATAGGGGCGCGCTAATAAACGATTTTTCTAAAGGGGGTGAAATAGAGATCCAAAGTTTGTATGGGGGGGTCTAACAATATGAGTAAACACGCTTTTCAGGCCTTTCAAGAATTACACCCCTAAAAGGGCGAAATGTGTTGACAAAGTCTGAAAATCAATGTGGGTATTATTTTTATTATTTATCGGGTCGCTGATTACGGGTCCAACAATTATTTTAAAATCCAACGTAGCGGACGTGAAATACCATTCCCCTGTGGGGGTGAGATGACGTTATGATTGTGGGATTTGTGGGTGATATGAATATGGGTGTCATTTTCATGGTTTTTTGGGATGTTAATTGCAAAAATGGCATCAAATTTGAATTTTAATATTGTGGACATGAAAATTCTTGAAAGCATTTGTGCCTAATTGCAATTCAATCGGTGCAGTAGTTTTGCAGGAAATCGGTTGTAACAGAAGGACTCACAGACAGCTACAAGTGATCCTATAAGGGATTTATTTTTGCTTTTGAGGTATGGACGTTATCCTAATAGATGTTTAAATTTGTATTTGGTGCCATCTCGATTGTCGTCAAGGCCAGTGCGGGCGGCGCGGCGAGACTGGAGGAGTAGTCATCGGGAAACCTCCTGCAGCTGTAATAAATGCATTCAAACTTTTCAACAATAAAACGGCTAGAGGGATAAGCAGATTATACCCTAACTTTAACAAATAGCCCACTTTTTATCTTGAAAAAAAAAGAGCATCGTTCCCGTAAGATAATGTTTATTGTATAGGAACGCGGGCGAAGCCGCGGGTTAATGCTAGTTTATATATATAGAAGATAGATAATGTTCAATCCAAAGTTAAATCTCACGTTTCTATTTCTGCAATGATGACTAAATCAATTCAAAGAATAAAGTCAAATAATTCATTGTCGTCTAAGTTCTTCCACACCACTAGTAGCATCATGTATTTATTTCAATCGAGTAACATAAAACTGGCACATGTTACACAGAATTCAGAAAATAATTATTTAGAAACCTGTGCAATTCGAACGTCACTCGGAGCGTAGAATTGAATCCACCTCTCTGTTGAATCAGTTATTGTATGTCCGAGTATCTAGTTGTACCGGATGGAATTTGAAATCATCGATCTAAAACCTGTTGGTCTGCTTTGCTTCGTTAAATTTTGAGAATGTATAATGTAAAAGTCAAGTCAACTGCTAATTTCATATTTGATTTTATGATACTGGCTCTAACTTCACATCAAGGTGAATAGAAGCGTGAAAACCGCACATATCTACGTAAAAATAAATCTGTGATCCAATAGGCAATTCCAGGATCCCAATATCATATCCTAACTTGAAGATAATAGGAAAACCGTAGATGTATTCTCATTGGAATAAAGAATTTTTAAAACCAGTTTATATTTGACGGAGAAAAACGGTGAACATCCATAAAGAAATAATATTATATTTCTTTACCTTGGGTCTAGGTACTGGAATTTCAACTGAATAACTTCAATGACTTACAATCATGCAGTTAAAATAAGTTACTTAGCTTGCACAAGCCGTGATCTCAGCTGTACCATTAATCTGGTTACGTGCGCAACCCCACCGAAATATTAAATTATGTAGATAAATACGTGACCCGTTATAATTTGTGTTAATCATTTGTACAAACCGAGGGTATAGTCTTATATTTCTTTAGTATTCCTTTCAGAAGGAACTTTCCTTAACCATCTCAGCCGTTCAGATTTTGCAGGCAATTTACCTTCACCTCCCTCCTCCGAATTTGCAGCACTCCTAAATGCGGTGTTGTATTTGACTTGACATAACCTTTTAGCCCCACTCGCTCGAGGGTGTTATTAAGATATTTGCACCGAGCTCACGACGCTCCCCGAATAAGCCGAGCGCTGCATGAGGTGCGACTACGCTAGAAGGTGCATAGCCTTTCTAAACGATAGGAGGGGAGCGATTAAAATTAAAATTTAAATAAAATTTCTAGAGACATGATTAGCTAGATTATTAACTGGTATTCTGATCTTCCATACGTTTTTGGAGCGATAAAGCGATATCAAGTAATACTTCTACATAATAACATAATCAAACTCTTATTTGCACGATCGTGACAAATGTCAAATGGCCTCGATAACTTGATGGTAATTTATTTATCATAATAATAGCAAAATATTACATTGGCACTGCAATTCTCATAATATACAACAAAAACAAAACACTAATAAAGCACAACGGATTAAACATATTAGGTACATTACAAACTGAAGATGGGTGATAATCCATCGCCTCGCAAATCCTCATACATTCATCACAGTCATATTATCATCCAGCTACTTGCAATCACATCGTAGAGGGGTGGTGATGAGAGAAGCTCGTAATGGTATATGTTTTTTCAAGCGTACTATCGGTCATGTATGTCTAGTTATATCGCAGGCACTTGAAGCCTAATCGTCAAGATAGACTTGTCTATTTGCGGCATCGACTCATCTCAGTTGTGAAAGCGGCAGAAGTCATCTTTTTTGTTATATTTTTATGACTTGGACCACCTCTGGCGAGATGACTGCCACAGTAAGCGGGTTCACACTTGTTATCGACGCTCTCGACGCAAATCGAGGCTCCGTGGCATACTGTCACACCGGACTGTTGGGTCGTGGAAACAATAAGTTCGATTCATATTGGCTTGGCTGAAAAGAACCAAGGGCTAATTTAATTGATCTATTAATCTTTCATTCTGAAGGGGCATTCAATGCACAAGTAAGTATCATTCGCCTGTTGCCAACCAATACTCACTTAGTAACAAATACCTTCTTAAAACAAATCTCGTATCTCAGTATCAATGTACAAACTAGATATGAGGTTTTGAAGAGCAATGACAGAAATTTTAGTGAGTTTTGGTGGTCACCAGGCGATTTAATCATTGAATGCAACCTGAAATAATAAAAATCTATACTTAAATAAACGTCGATTTCATCCCTGCGGCTGCGATACGTCATAATTTCGCGTGCTTTTGTCCGGTAGTCTAAATACATTTCTCTTTGAAGATTTAAGGCATATTATAAAAATTGTGGTGTTGAAGAAATTCCTAGTATTATTGTTGCGATTCGGTGTCATAGAGTCCCAAGTGCATTTTGCCAACGCCATATTTGATGTGGTCCTCACCTCCTAACTGCATATTGTCTATGCCCGGCGTTTTGTGACCAAGTTTTGATATAGATACCACTGCATTTGTGGGAGGAAAACCAGGTCAACCACATGAATTGGCTTGTTTTGACCGTCTAGTAACGAGGTTTATATATCTTTAATATTTATTCGGAAACGTTTATTATACATGCTGCATATGACGGTTGGCGCAGTGGTTAAGCAGCTGCCACTGAACCGACGGTCCTGGGTTCAAATGACGGCAAAGGCAACTATTTGTGTGAACTCGAGTATTTGTGCCTGGGTCATGGATGTTATTTGTATTTAAGTATGTATTTATCTTTAAAAGTATGTTTGTCGTCAACTAGTTTTCATAACACAAGCCTACTAGAACTTACTGTGGGACTTAATCGATTTGTGTGAGGTTGTCGGATATTTATATTTATTTTTTATTATTTATTTACTTACCTATATGCTGGTATAAATAACATAGAAGATATGACATATTTTAAGATACTGGACTAAATTTGATACTTTCAATGATATTTATTTAAAATGTTACCGCTGTATTTGTATATTGTGTTATTTTGAACTATTTTTTTATTTATTTAACTAACTTTATACTTTATGCTACTGTACATCGGTCCTATAAAAACAGAGACTACTTACATCGTCAACAAAATATAAAGTACAACTAAACTAAAAGAAAAACTATTAACCTACTTTAAAAAAAACAGTTTACACAATGTGAGCCAAACTATACACCATAAGTGCATAGTCTGATGATGGATTTGCCAGCAACTGCATAAAAGCTCCGATATCATATGGGTTTAGGTTGGCTGACGCTATCAGCGCATCTCTCTGGGCACGATTGTGCCGACACTCCATCAACAAGTGCTGGGCGTCTTCTATAGTGCCACAGATATCACAATTAGGTGAATCAATTAGTCTCATGAGACATCGAAACTTATTGAGTGGCACATGACCAGTTTTATTTTGAACTATAAAATGACAACTTACCAATGTTATTTACTAAATTCCACTTTTTTTTTACTTTACTTCAATTAATACAGTATTCTGAGGATATGACGACCATATTCCCGTGATGTGAGTGATATTGATACATTGCCTACATTGCTGAAAATATCAATGCTTATCGAAATAAGTTCCACTTTATGCGAAGACCCATGTAACTTTTTCTAGGAGCGCATAATGTGATAAAATTAAAGTGTTGATATTTTAAATAAAGATAGCTTAAGAAGTTGTATCATTAAAATTATTCTCAAATGGGTTTTAGCGGGCGACTTCGACTTTCATTGTTGGAGGAAAAACTAATCCATTAAGGCAAAGTTTTACTGCTAATAAGCCCTTTGAGAGAAGATTGGAGCAGAGAATTGAAGTTTACTCACTTCGTTGCCTGAAACTATGAGAAAACGAGCATTTTGTTTATAAAACTACGGCGTTTTGAGGCTTTAATCACGACTCACGAACAAGATTCGTTTTTAGGGTTCCGTACCCAGAGGGTAAAAACGGGACCCTATTACTGAGACTTCGCTGTTCGTCCGTCCGTCTGTCACCAGGCTGTATCTCAAGTACGGTGATAGCTAGACAGTTGAAATTTTCACAGATGATGTATTTCTATTGCCGCTATAGCAACAAATACTATTCATGATAAAACAATAATAATTAAGGGGGGCTCCCATACAAAAATAGGGCTTTTGCATGATATTTCTTTCAACGGGCATTTTCTAATGAACCGTTATAGGTAGACAGTTGAAATTTTCACAGAATATATATTTTTGTTACTGCTATAACAACAAATAATAAAAATGAAAAATAAGTAAAAATTAAAGGAGGAGCCCATACAAAGACCGTGTTCTTTGTTCAATATTGGAACGGAACCCTTCGTGCGTGAGTCCGACTTGCACTTGGTCGGTTTTTATTTATTGTAAACCGTTTGTTCATATTTTATGGAATAACGTTGTGATTATAGTTTTATTCTTAAACTTTATGCCTAATTGTTTTCTTTAGCTGTAAGCTCCAGTACTGTTTTTTTACGTGATTAAGAGATTACCTCGCTATACTCGTTTTTCCATTTAGTATAAGATAAAGAGTACAAGGAAAGATTTTTTCGAAGTATCTATAAACATAAATAAAACAAATGCTCTATTAAAATATTAGCAACATTGACAGATTCACAGCTTTAAAATAATGATAAGAGTTTGACAAGCAAGAACAAACTCAGTTTACAAATAATTTTTCTGCAGTGTTATAAATTTATTCCCACCCGAATATACGCTGTTTCGAAGGGGACGAAAATATCCTCGCAGTTTGCAAAATAGCTCGGATGACGTGCAAAGTGAAATGCGTTTCCGACTGTACTCGGGGCGTGTTTATTGCCCCAGTCGTTTGCAGGTGACGTAAGGCGCTTTGCCGAAGGGATTTGATTTCACGGAAATCTCTGGAGAATTTTAAAATTGGTGAATTTTTCTTTGATATTCACCCGCAGGATCGGGAAGGGTTGTCGTGGGAAACGCTTTACAGAGAATAATGTTTTTACATTCAATACTAAAGAGTTGAAAGAAAGCTTTCATGAAAGTTCTTGTTTATTATGGTGATTTCTAAATATCTAAGTAGTATTTATGAAACGAAATTCTTTCTAGTGATAAATAAAAAAAATATGGACAATATTAAAAGTCACGATCCTCAGCAGTGAGGGGGCGATTGAGAAGAAGAGAAGAAAGAGGAATGTTCAGTAGCCTGCAAGTCTTCAAGACGACTAAAGTCCGATGACGAGGTAGTTTACGATTGTACATTGTTAGAATGAAAAAGAGCACTTGACACTTACTTGCCAAAGAAAGGCTTGGATTTAAAATTGAGACTTGAATTTATAATTTTCAAATTCAGGTAGGTACGTATCTCCAAAAATTTGGCTCTGCATTAAAAACCGAATGCTGAAAGTTGGGCCGACTAAAGTGGCACCACTAGGAACACTCCCGTTAACCACCTGGTAATCTGAGCATGTGGCATCATCGTACCAAAACAAAATACGCTTTTGAATCCTTGATATTACAAGTAATAAATGAGTAAATAAGCATGATGAAGATTTAAGATAAATGCGAACGTGCATGTGTATGTACGCGTTCCAACTGAATCCCACTATTTTTGTCACTGTGTCTGTAGAGTTGGAGAGGCATGGCAACCTAACTCGGTTTGGGATAGAGCGTAGTGTGCTGTGCAGTCCTATGAAGATAATCCTAAATTACGCTTGAAAAAAACGTTAAATAAGACTTTTATACTCCAATTTAATTCCTCGTTGTTCTGCCATATTTTACGAGGAAAGTCTAGGAACGATATTTTAGTTTCTGCTGCTCCTAAATTCTCCGCTTTATTTAAAAACGTAGCGAGCTCAATGTAATAACATTTTCGCAGCCTAATTCAGATGATAGATGTTCGTGTTTTTTTAAGAAAAAGCCTTGCTTAATTTATGCAAAGCGGCCTGTAAACAGGCTGAAGGTTCCGTTCTTCAACACTTGGAGGGTGTCTTGGCAATAAAATGGCTTATGTCAGTAAGAAACTGCTGTCAGTTACGACCGTACATATGTGGGGAGGATGCTTGTCGAGTTTATTTGCTTTCGACGTGAATTACACTGCAGTTGAGTCGAGTTTTGCGAGGATAAATTAGTTTAATCAAGCTTGTATGAGTTGAACAAAATCCTTGTACTGTAACCAGTTTGGCATTTGAGAATTTTGTATATACTAAGTAGAAAGCACTGAAAGAAAAAACACATTTTTTTTTCGCTAAGGAATCCATTGTGAACATTTGAAAGGTGAACATTATTTCACCCTGTATATTTTATTCTTTTACTTTAATTAGACGCGTGGCCAGATGGGAGCAAAATATAATAATAATAGAAGAATAATCACTTTTCTGACGACGCAGTTGGCGCAATTTTTAGTGCAACCTCCCTACTGAGCCGTTGGTCCTGGGTTCGAATCCCGGCCGGGGTAAATATTTGTGTGATGAACTCTAATATTTGTTCCTAGGTCATATATGTTATCTATATATGTAATAATATATAATGCCTCACGGATACGCTTTGCCGGTATCCGTGAGGCAGTCACAATCCGTGGCATCGCTTAAGGAGAACTTAATTACATTTTAGTGGCAAGCTTTTATAGCCGACTGTACTTTTCTTTAGATATCCATCAAATGCTCACTGAGACAATTCTAAAGAGCCCAAGCTCGGTAGGATTGCTTTTTCTATTATAGAATTCCTATGGCCACCTTCCGGCTCCATCATCAGATCAGCCCCATGGTACCATATTATTGTATTGTCATCAAAGTTAAGTAAGTATGCAAGATTTTAGCTCAATCGGTTGACGATATCTGCTTCAAAATTGAGTTGCAAGATTTCACCCGAACATACATACTTTAAACATACCATGCAAGCTAAATAAAAGCTTGTAAAAAGTTATGGCTTTTAGATCCCTGATCTCGTCGAAGTTAATTGATTAGAGTGATTACTTCATATTATATTTATTTATATTATGATATATATGTAATTATATCTATATGTATTATATTTTGGAATTACACATATTTTATTATATTAGACATTAATAGTCCTTAGTGTATCTGTGCATACTAACTTGTTCGTTTGTGTATCTTCTTGGATATCCCATTATTTTCTCATTTGCTCAAAGGTTAACTGGAAGAGATCCCTTCTAGGGATAAGTTCGCCTTTGTACATGTTTTATTTTTATTTTTTGAAGTTTTGTGAATTGTTTTTGTGTACAATAAAGTGATTACATACATAATGTATATCGTCGTCTAGTACCTATAGTATGTACAAACTTTGCTTAGTTTGGGACTAGGTCGATATTACATATCGACAATATTACACATTGTGTAAAATTGACAATAAATATTTATTTAATATTAACAAAAAACAAACTGGTGAAATTATAATTACCGAGATCAATTGCCTAAAAAGTACCCAAATCACGATAAATCTACCTATGATTTTTTTAAGAGTTCCCTCAATTTCTCCATCTTCAGATCCCAACCTCCTGCCAATGGGACCAACTAGTATACTTGCTATTAATAAATAAAAAATGGGGTGTTAATTTACCCACATTAAAAAATAATTTCGAAAAACATTATTGTGTTTCAAAATAAAATATAATAAACTATACTTTTCAAACAAAAAAGGATTTTTCAAAATTGGTTCGAGTACAAAATGACTACCTGAAGTAGTCATCACTTCAGCCATGATGTTCACGACGAAGAAGATCGATAATCGGTACACAAAGATTTAAAAATCATCCGTTATTCATTTTATATTGCTCGTCATATTTAATAAAATATTTCCTTTGCCTTATCAAATAGTCAGAAGTAGCAAACATACCTGTCGAGCTCATTTTACAACAAATCATAAAACCTAAAGAAAACAGCCCCCGCGGGCGACATGATCGTTAATGCCCCGGCTTTGCTCGCCGTAAAAATCTCATCCAATAACTATACGGCACCTCGCCGTAAAAGGTTTAGTGCCCGTAAAGAAAACTGGCCAAGTGCGGAAGTTGGGATCAAGGAGAGGTTAGGTTAATACATTTCCGGTTCGAAGGACCAATAGTTGCTTTTGGGTTACAGGCGATTCGTAATGCATCACATGTAGCTTTTTCAGGGTTCCGTACGAAAAGGTTGCCAACGGAGCCCTCATGAGACACCTCCACGGTTTGTCTGCCCCTAAATAGGTACAAACTTGACATTTTAAGACAACCGCTGAAATAACAATAAAAAAAACAACTCTTTTAATGAACCTGTTTGAGTGTCCCACTGCTGGGCAAAGGCCTTGATTTCCACAGCTCCCGATCAGATGCATCCTCCGGCCAGCCCTGGAACGTGTCCAGGTCATCCCGCCATCTCCGCCAAGGCCTGCCCCGCCAGCGCTGCCCATCTTGTGGCACCCACTCAGTGGCCAAGCTAGCTCACCATTCCGGATGCATGCGGCATGCGTGGCCGGCCCAGTCCCACTTTAGCCTGGCGGTAGCCCTGCTTCTCCAACATCGGAGATTCGTGGTATGGAACGCAGCGTTCCGGACGTGGTCCGTCCTATTAAAACCTAGAAAAAACAACTATTCATACAAGATCAAAAACATGAAATTAGAATAACAAAAGGCATTGTCATAAGCATTCTAATGAATCATAAATGAAATAAAGAAGAACTATCTTTGAAACCAATCAAAAATCATTTTGTCTTATTTTTCTTAGATATTAAGAAAAAGATGGAACGACTTCGTCGAGTGCTTAAGAGAGATATGAAACGATTTCCAAGTCGCTCGAAGAAAAAAAGCTTCGTTTTAAATTATATTCTTCGTAGGTACAAAATCCAATAATCAAGACATGTCTACAGAGACAATCGCCCTGAAAACAAGTCTACTAGTTATACAGGGTGACATCGGAATGGTGATAAACTTTTTTTTTATACACTTCCAATTATTTAGCAATTGTACGTTGAGAGCATCAGCATTTTGTCGTATGTTTTAGGAAGAAAGCATAGTGTGCAGTCAGCCAAAATCTTGGTCCACCACTTCTTGTTGTGTTGTTTAACTTGATAAACTGTCCCAAATAGTCGCCTTACGCGCTCATAACTATATTAATAAAGAGCACAGTGCTCCTGGCTATTAGCCGACATATATACTCTTGACATATTTGTACGATACCGTAACATTATTATTCTTATTTATAGCCTGCCTCATCAAAGTAGGTATAAGTTACATATGAAGAGATGGAGGTGTATAATTGACAGTAACAACCCACGAAAATAAGAGTAGTAGAATTTCCATACTAAGTCCGCGTTATAAATAGTCCAACTGTATGATTTTCATCTTTCATGTCCAATTACTTGACATCTACGCTCTTTTGGATTGATGAACTTTTCAAATGGATTTTTATCATAGTTTTGGATATATGAAATGTTGAAATGCCAGTATATTCCTTTTTTCATGCTTTATTTAATATAATCGGCAAAAAGCCAGTAAAAAAAAACAATTTTTAGGTATTGTATGCCATTAAAAGTGTTACCTACTGACGATAAAATACGAGATGTGTCTAAAAACCATTTACAGACGACATAAATGAAGCCGTTACTTGATTAAGTAAAGTTTCAATGCGATTTTTTACTATAACCTAACAGAAAAATCATTTTTATTCCAAACTAAAATTCACTCTGTATAATATCCGTAAGTAAATCCGTGAAATAAATCGAACAACAAACAAAGACGATTCGATACAATTACCCGAAGCATTTACCGAATTATTCGCCACTTTATCCGAACAATCTAATAAAATCGAATAAAACATGAACGATTCGTTCGATAAAAAAATAGGGCTGTCACCCGGTGTAAAAAGATTCGTAAAAAGGGCCCAAGGCGTAATAGTTTCCAAGACACATATGTTTTTTTTACCTAGTAGGCATTTTATGATGCCGCAATATCGTCTCTTTAGGGATTCATATTGGCTTTGAATATTTTTATTGGAGTTTCTCGTTGTTAATAAAATATTGCGGTTTGGGGTAGGATTTGAAAGTTTGATTTTGAATGGTAAGGTTTTCTCCGCGCTTTTCATGTTTCGGTTCCCGAATTTTCTAATATTTTATAGAATGTCTGTTTTTTTATCGTCTTTTATTTTCCAACAATATGATATCTAAGCTGCTGATATGACTTGATCAATGACTATAATAAAATTGAACGCTCATTTTCAAAATAGTGTTCAAAAGATAAGATATTAAATAAATATGCGGAGCAAAAAAACCATTTTAATAAGTTTAAAATAAAAACATAGCCAACGTTGCAATAGCACACATTAAAAACATCTTAACCATACACAGAATATAAGCAAACAGAAAGCCACAAATCACATACAGTACTAACTACAAAATAAGATTCATACAAGTCGCACGAAGTCATCTGCTGTCAAACCGATCCAGTTCACCCTGACCCCTACGTCGCTGGGTCCCTCATATAAAGCGCGGTTCTAGTTAGTAAGGTCGGTTAGGGCGCAATATCCGCGTTTGTAAAGAGCCGCAGGCTCTCATTTTAAGTCAAACATAGAGCAAGTAAGTACAGACTGTTCACTTCTAGAAATTACAATAAAATAGTATGCAAATTAGATGACAATTTAATGTGTGAAATACCATTTTTATACATTTCACACATTATTTAAATTATTTTTTCACAATAAACAATTTGTATCTAAGTGGCGGTCAGTGAACCGAAAAATATGCTTTGTGTGTATGTACCTAGGTGTATGTATAATGTCTTCAAACTGGCTGGATATATTTCGAGAATTTTTTGGACCCAAATAAATTATTTACAGATTTTCATAGAATACCTACTCTTCACTTAACGATTGTAGAAAAAAGTTCGTTACGATTATGTGTTTCTATCCCGCGTGAATAATCTTCATCTCAGTCGGACACTCTTTTACAAGGTGGCCGGGGCTATGGATTGTTACCTCTGGTTATCACACTTAAATAACATAAAATAAATAAATATTATGGGACAATCATACACAAATCGACCTTGTCCCAAACTAAGCAAAGCTGTACTAAGGGTACTAAACGACCACTTCTGTGATCACTTCCGATCACTTCTGATCTCTGCCTTTGCTATGCTTCTCCACTCAGCTCTGTTGGTGGCACATCAGAAACATATTAATAGTTGACACGCAAGCTAAATTGGTCTAAGAAAGGTATACGTATAAAAGAACGTTTTTTGAATAACTTGAGATTTGCCGACGACATAGTACTGTTTTTGGAATCAGCCGCACAAATTCAGTCAATGATCAAAGATATATACTCAGTCAGCCACGATATAGGTCTTGAACTGAACACAGATAAAACAAAACTAATGACAAATCACGTTCAATACTCTATCGAAGTAAACAGTATACAACTAGACTATGTTGATAGCTATATTTATTTAGGTAAACAAATATCGTTCAGCTATTCCAGACATCGAGACGAAATAAATAGACGCATACAAATGTCCTGGAACAAATATTGGAGTTACAAAGAACTGCTAAAATCTAACTTACTATTACGCTTAAAAAGAAAGTACTAGACGCATGTATATTACCATGCCTGTCATATGGATGCCAAACATGGATTCTAAATACTTTCACAAAAAATAAGATAAACGCTTGCCAAAGAAGCATGGAAAGGAGTAAACTTAATTTAAAACTCAAAGATAAAAAGAAAAACGTAGAGATAAGGAAGAAAACCAAAGTTATTGATGCTCTAACATACTGAAAAAAGTTAAAATGGCGCTGGGCTGGTCACATAGCACGTATGACTGCAAAGAAATGGACAAAAGCAGCAACAGCATGGGCCGGCCCAGCCGGAAAGCGGAAAAAATGAAGACCGCTAGAGAGATGGTCTGACGAAAGTAGCAGGAAGAAATTGGATAACTACAGCCAAAGATAGAGACAAATGAAAGGAGATGGAGGAGGCCTATACTCGGGAAGAGGTCCTTAGTAGCTAAATTAACTTGTTTTAACTAATTGAGGCGTTAGTTGTTTAAAAAAAGATTCACGTTCACTTAAACGATTTAATTAAACCAAAAATACAGTTATTTTACAACGAAATAAGACCAATTCAAATATAAAAAGAAAGCTATATTGGTAACGATGGCTTAAACGTCTATCTTAACCGAGAGTCGTTGCAAGAGTGGCGTCAAGAATGGCTCGCAGGTCACGACGAAAGAGGGCATCCCCTCCACCCCCACTCTCTGCCAACGTCAGGCCAGCCAGCACGTGGTACCGGTCAGGTGACATCAACTTTTTCTGGTAATACGGCCTCTCCTGACAGTTGGACGTCCGCGTCCACGACATCGGCAGAATCAGCATCACCGGGTTGATACAATCTGGGGTCCCTTTGGTTGGTCGATGGAGCCGTCTTCACACTGTTGATGATCATCGTCCTCAACATCAAATGAATCTAAAACACCATTAGTTTGCATTAGTCACACAGTCATCTTCACCAATAGAAAAACATTCAAGTTGTGTTAATCGTTTAGAGCCCACAGGATAAACAATAACTCCTACATAGATAGCTAAAATGAAGTAGGTACAGAATACAGAGCCCTCAGGATGTTCAAGTGATAAAGCAGAGCCCTCAGGCTGCTCATCACCAAACCGCAGCTGGCCCTCTGGCTAAACTTCGGTTGTGCGGCAACAGAGCCCTCAGGATGTGCACAGATAATACTTACAGAGCCCTCAGGGTGTAACAAGCTAATACTCACAGAGCCCTCAGGGTGTAACAAGCTAATACTCACAGAGCCCTCAGGGTGTGACAAGCTAATACTCACAGAGCCCTCAGGGTGTGACAAGCGATAAAGCAGAGCCCTCAGGCTGCTCACCACCAAACCGCAGCTGGCCCTCTGGCTAAACTTCGGTTGTGCGGCCACAGAGCCCTCAGGATGTGCACAGATAATACTTACAGAGCCCTCAGGGTGTAACAAGCTAATACTCACAGAGCCCTCAGGGTGTGACAAGCTAATACTCACAGAGCCCTCAGGGTGTGACAAGTTAATACTCACAGAGCCCTCAGGGTGTGACAAGCGATACAGCAGAGCCCTCAGGCTGCTCATCACCAAACCGCAGCTGGCCCTCTGGCTAAGCTTCGGTTGTGCGGCAGCAGAGCCCTCAGGATGTGCACAGATAATACTCACAGAGCCCTCAGGGTGTGAAAAACGAATACTCACTCACTTGAAAAATGTCATACAACCATTTGTGGTTCCTTCCCCGTGACATAGTGTCATAAATTCAGCAGTGGCTTGGGATATATCGTCGAAAATATCCAGCTAGATCGAGGAATTACCTTACTTCTGGCGTTGCTAGGGGGGGCGCTTTAACCAATGCTTTCAAAATGTGTGTGTTCGGCTATACCTGAGCATAACGGATTGTGTGTCCCAAATATTCAACTTCTCGGAACAGGAAAGTACACTTTTTAGATTTACCATAAAACCTGCTGTGGTGAATGTTCGCAGCATTTCACCTAACGCCATCAAATCCTCAGCAACAGTCTGACTTGTAATTAGCACGTTGTAAATATAACAAAGACGAGTACCATACCAGATTCGATAAAAGGACGCAATGTGCCTATCAGTGAAAAATTCCACAAGTAGGTACTCCCCGAGTCATTGAAATTGTAATATCGTTACACCTGTATTTGTCGACAATTTACTGCGCGACTCACTGCAACGGTTCTCGAGACAGTCCTCAACCATGTGACCCATTTTTATTTTTGTAACCATTACAAGGATCCGATTTTCGAGATAAAGCATTTGACGGTTACCATTAGACTTTGCACGCTTAGGAATTAGGGAAAATTCAGCTGTTTACGTCCAAAAATCCTCACAATGAACATTTCGTTCTGGTATAACCATGTTGTCGTTGACAGAACTTCGCGACGGTTTGTTGACAATCGATTATTATTGTGAACAGGTTTTATTTGCGATTCATGTGAAAAATGCTTACTAAATTGTTTGGGAGGAGTTTGGCGATCGTTGCTGCTGCACGTATTTGCGGGTATTTAGACTACTAACAATAACAATCCACTACCAACGGGCAGCGGCAACAACGAACGTCAAGCATATTTTGCAAGTGTAGGGTAGTTGTCAAAATAGATTTTTATAACATCTAAGAAAATGGTTGCAATATCAATCCTCCAAGGACACAGATACTCAAACTGGCGCATGGCGCTTAAAATTTGACCAGGTTTGGTCATTTGGACGCGTGCGTCACCTTTTAAACAATTTCCTATTCGTGCTAAACACTCACGATCATCCCATTGGTTGATATTGTGAACATGAGTCACCTCAAAGCTGGATCAAAATAAGAAATGTAAAAATGATTTGATCTTACCGGATTCGTGGCAGTAATAGCAGACACCATCGTGTCCGTTACCTCACTTATAACAACCTCATCGGCGCTCAAAGACCCTGCACTAGGCCATACAGATACGGTCGGCAGGACAGCTCAACTTCCAATTTGCTCAGCGGAGATCCAGCCGACAGACCCAGCCCGCTTAGGGAGCGGCGGCAGCAGAGGTAGGCGTATCCGAGCGTGGTGGTATTTCGAGCAATATAGTTATTCCGTGGCACTATATTATCACTCGAATTAAACTAGAAAGTATTGCTGGAAGCGTTTGTTCAATGCCAGGAATGAATGTGTCGTCACAAGTTCCACAGTTGCCTATTTCCGAAATCAGAAACAGATCACGAAAAGCACTATTTTTTTTATTTACAAGAAAGATGAATGGATTAGGGAATGGTGATCCCACTATCTGATTTTAACTAATAAAAAGATTCACGTTCACTTAAACGATTTAATTAAACCAAAAATACAGTTATTTTACAACGAAATAAGACCAATTCAAATATAAAAAGAAAGCTATAGTAACGATGGCTTAAACGTCTATCTCAACCGAGAGTCGTTGCAAGAGTGGCGTCAAGAATGGCTCGCAGGTCACGACGAAAGAGGGCATCCCCTCCACCCCCACTCTCTGCCAACGTCAGGCCAGCCAGCACGTGGTACCGGTCAGGTGACATCAACTTTTTCTGGTAATACTTGAATATAAAATGTAAATAAATTTTAATTTAATGAATTGAATTATTAAGAAAAACATTTTACTATTTGAATTGTAAATATGCATGAATCAGTTAAGGAATAAATGGCTTTATTATTATATATATTATTATGTTATGTGATGATTTTTGCTTAATGTAGGTTATATCTATAATTTTAATACATTGTGTGAAGGTGTTTGTAAATGCAAAGTAAATACTTATTTAAAACATTATAAATTATGTTCTGTCCCGACCTTACTTTGTACAAAACTGAACGCATCCGAGCTGTCACTTTTGACACTATGATTTGAGAGGTCAGTCTGTCACTTGAATTTAACTTGCACCATGGACTTCCGGTTTGTGACTTAAGATGGCCGCATGCCTTTAAGTTTAGTTATTCGTTATTTATTCATTTTGGTTGTTCAATGTGTAGTATTGATAGCCTATTGTGCAGTGAACTAACGTATGAGTGAATGGTTAATGAAGAATTCAACTTGAAGCGTACATAGCCCTTCTTGGGTCAAGGCCCGGTAGACCGCGTGGTTTTTTTGTAAATCGCTATCAATTTACAAAAACGCACCTCACCGTACAACGTGATATAAATCCTCAATCTTGTCGCCGTGTGCGATTCGAAACTAGTCATTGGCGAAATACCACTTGCTCAGCAAGAAGGTCAAAGCCACATTAAAAAAAAAAAAAAAAAAAACTTGCACCATGTGATGTGAGATTTTTTGGAATTTTGAAGCGTTTTGAAGACATTTTTGTTTGGTGTCCGCTTGTTTTGCATATATTTTGTTGTAATCGAGTGATTTGTTCGGCATAAGGCCCCTCGATAATATTTGACGTGAAAGTTGTGGTTTGAACGGACTGGTGTACGGGCGGCGCCGCGAACCTTCGGCTCACAGCAAACCATATTCGCACATACATTAACACATCCACATGCACTTACTCACCTTTGCTGGAATTGGATTGCATCGGCTCGGATGGGAAGGTTAGTGTTGTAGATGTAATTTAGATTTAAGTTAAAGAGGCGCGCAACGCGCCCCGTTTTTGTACTCGCCCGGGAATTTACGTTTTGCTGGTTACACAGGTTGATGGGCCCCCTGTTTGCCCGTAGTCCAGGGCGGGAACAAAACAAATTATTTTGTGTTTGCCACACTGCAGTGGCTGGGCTGGATTTAAAAACTAAGCGCTGTCAGATTGGCCGACGGACGGTTGGAATAAGAAACGTTGTAAAACAAATACTAATTCGATTAATTGACTATTGAAAGAGGTTGTTACTTATTGGTTTAAATAATTATATTATATCCTGTTTCTGAGTTTCGATGCATTATCTGTATTTCCTTACTCTATAGCCTCACAAACAGGAAGTCAGTTAATCTTCAGTTAAGTGTACCAACAGACTTAAGTTTTCTGCCCTTATGTAAGTAGTCCTTTGCCAGCTTTTCTTTGAAGCATTCCGCAAATAGAGACATAACATCTACGAGTATTATTATATACTAGCAGACGCCCGCAATTTAATTCGCGTGAGGGAGGGAAAATTGACAATCGCCTTTTTAGGGTTCCGTAGCCAAATGGCAAAAAACGGAACCCTTATAGATTCGTCATGTCTGGCTGTCCGTCTCTCCGTCTGTCTGTCCGTCTGTCCGTCCGTATGTCACAGCCATTTTTTTCCGAAACTATAAGAGCTATACTGTTGAAACTTGGTAGTTAGATGTATTCTGTAAACCGCATTAAGATTTTGATGCAAAAATAAAAAAATAATAATAAATATTGGGGGCTCCCCATACTTAGAACTGAAACTCAAAATTTTTTATTTCATCAAACAAATACGTGTGGGGTATCCATAGATAGGTCTTCAAAAATTATATCGAGGTTTTTAAAATATTTTTTTTCTAAGCCGAATAGTTTGCGTGACAGACGCTTCCAAAGTGGAAAAAAGTTGGTCCCCCCCTCTAACTTCTAAAATAAGAAAATGAAAAATCTAAAAAAAACATATGATGTACATTACTATAAAAACTACCAACGAAAATTGTTTTGAACGAGATCTAGTGAGTAGTTTTTTTTTAATACCTAACTTTGCACCTAATTTATATGGGGCGCTATACATACCTACCAGGTGCAAACTTAACTTAACCACTTAGGGATGGAAAGTGTTTGTACGGAACCCTCGGTGCGTGAGTCCGACTCACACTTGGCCGGTTTTTTACTTTTCCGTAGTCAGGTAAAAAGTTAAGATAAGCTTCAAGAAAGCTGGCTCCGTTGGTATGGGCATGTGCAAAGAAGGCCTGCTTACTATAGTGGCCGATATGTTTTAAACCTGACCATCCCAGGGTCTAGATCCAGAGGTCGACCGAAAAGGCCATGGACAGATCTCATAAAGTTAGACCTCAGTTCTTGCGACGTAACGGCAAATGATGCGTTAGACAGGGAGAAGTGGAAGAGGACGAAGAAAGCAAGCCCCCACTATCAGATTGGAATAATAACTGCTCAGGAGAGAGAGTAGTCGGGTAAAAATTATCCTATTACCAGCAAAAACTAGTTTTATTCACATTTTTAGGTGTAAATTACTTTCTCGTCCTCCATCTTCATTTATTTATTCATATTTTTTCTTAATAAAAAATGTACGATTCCATCATAGATCGTATATTGGTATAATCGAAGCTAACTTCAGTTAAAAGTAAAAGAAGTAAAATACAAAACTTATTCCTTAATACCAATTTCAGTAGAGAAGAACAAAAACCAAGAACAATCAATCGATCAAAATTAAGAAGACATGTATAGTTACTCGTATAATCTACTAAAGTTTATATTGAACTTTATAATACGCTTTCCTTCACTCTCCTGTATTCCGATACCCGACAACCAACGTCTTACACCCAAAAGGTCATAATTTACAAACAAAAACTTACTTCATACGTCTTTCGGTCTACTGAATGCCGCGCCCACATCGCTCGGAAACATATTTGAGGGTAGTTTCCGAAAGCGTGGAACTTTCGGGAAAGTATCCGTTTACCAAGGAAATCCAATCGCGTCTTAAGCTTGTGCTAAATTGTGATAATGTGAGTACATTCTGCGGTGAAGTTTTACGAGTATGTCAGCGTAACTTAGCTAAGTTATTTTGTTTCGGACAGGGCAGGATAATGAGTACCGTCGAATAGGGAACTTGGTACACACAATGTAATATTGGTCAGCAGCTTTTACCAAAGACTAGAGTAAGGGGTAGTTTAATATGCAAGAATTATAATAATAATAAATAGCCACTGCGTCATTGGCAGCCATTTTAAAATTGGGCACTATTTTGCTGAAGTCTCAGTCTAAAGTTAGCCGTACATCAGATGATCTAACTAAACATTTTGTGTATGCTTTAAAATAGTTTAATTTAAGTAAACAAATTATTTCATGTCATAAGAAGAGGCTAAATTAAACGTTTCTAACGACTTCAAATTTATCGGCCAAAATCGCGACCACTTCATTCGTGACATTGTATCGTTGTTTTTAACTCCGCTTTTTGTAAATGTTAATCGAATTTGGTCTTTGCTCTCGCAGAAAAAAACAAGTTAGCTCTCTAATGCTCTTAGCCAGGCCTGCAAAAGCGTGAACATCCAATTTCTCACTTCCCCATTTGTGTACGAAATGTACGAATCTCTCGTAAGTGCATGTCAATCGTAAGTCTCCCAGACTTGTAAAAGATCCTTAAGTTTAGAGTTCGGCCAAACAATGTCAAGAAGACTTGTACGATGTAACTACGATACTTACATAATAATAAAAAAAACTTTTATTGTCTTTTTTGCACAAAAGTTAATTTCTCATCAAGGCCTATTAAATGATCCCAAACACGATGGGATCTTGTGATGTTTAGGAGTTCCTGGTGGTGGCCCCACCGTCTCCATTATCATAATAGCTCCATGATACCAAATTGTATACATTCCAAGTTATCTCGATACCACAATTAGAAGTACGTAAAATTGACTTCCAAGATTTGGTTACATTGATTGTTACAAAGTAACTAACTAACAAACTGTTGTGGATCACATCCATTGGTTTGTATTTGACGAAGCCTTGAAGATTTGTTGTTGTATCTCACCTGACGAAGCCTGCGATACAGATCAGAACTTATTGTAAATTTTCCTTTTGTGTGCCTTTTAATAAATAAACTGACTAACAAACTTAGTTACAAGTGTACCTAATAAAAGGGTGTTAAAATACATCGTCATTTCCTGGATAATATCTGTTCTGTATTCAGCAGCACAAAAACAATTTTAGTGTATTCCTGACCAAAATAGAAGGTTATGTGTATCTGTGTCTGGATGTGGTGCATCAAAGTTCTGTAACGAATTAACCGTTTGTGTGCGGAATCGCATGTAGTTGCTGCTTCCTTCTAAATGACTCCGTCTAAATATATACTAAATAATAGTAAAGTACCTAAAGTTGACGTTGCGACCCGAATAACAGACGTTACAAAAATAGCGATACTTCTCTGATTTTCGGAAAAGGAACAGCAGTCACTGCAATTGTAATGTAATGTTTTCTCAACTCTAGAGATTGAGCAACACTGTCTACGTGCTTCGCTTCAACGAATTTAAAATTTAAAAACGCTAAACCGTCACCTAGCGAGTCAGAGCCGAGCTGGCTCAACTTATATACTTTGTTACATCTTCCATGCGTCGAACAGCGTCCCTATTTTTGAGAAGGATGGTTTTGTTTCAGGTTTTTTTTTTTTTTTTTTTTTTGTTCTATGGAATCCAATAGTCTAGATAATTTTTGTTTTATACTTAGAACTTTATGATGCCAAAAATAGAATGTAGCCAAAATGAAACAACATCCAGGCGATTACAATCTGTACGTTTTAAGACTCGGTTGGTAGATTTTTACGATTGCATTGTGACATTTCAGATTGTACCTACCCGGGCAAATTAGGATTGCACCTGATATGGTGTCAGATATCAATGAGGCGGAAACTTAACGCGACCGGGTCACTTCTCCAAGATATTTCAATTTAATTAAGTAAGGTCCTGAGCTCATTTTGGGGACGGTGGAGGCAAACTTCACAGTTGGAAAATGAAGCAGTTTGGGTTAGTAGAAACGGATTAGGGCCAAAGTTCAAGCAACAGTAGTGGCCAACAAGTTTGTCAATAAATCCGCCGGCATGTGTCCGGCGAAGTTGGCTGCCAGCGCGGTCCCGATCCGCTCGGATGGGAATAAACTGTCATCGTATATCAACTTTTATAGTAAATTTACTGGCGTTTGTACATCCACAATAAAAATAGTCATAAATGAATGCATTTTATGCGATTATCTGAAATACAATATTTATCATTACAGTATATATGTTGTTTTGTGTACAATAAAGTGTTTACATACATACTTTTATTAAGCAGTCCAGAGACTATTATTAAGAGGCCTTATTCCTTTTAAAATTTATTTTTTTCATATTATAACAAATATATTGATAATTTCAACCAAATTTTTGAAGTGAATAACACTTTTGCCCGAGTTCTAGGTAGTAACAAAGCTATTTTTATGCTTTCATTGCGTGCAGTCGAAAATAAGTTGAAGAAACTAATTTTCCGCGTGAACTTTGTCAATTTCGAGTAGCTTTTGAAACAAAAATTATCAATGAAAAATTCAAACTGTAGGTTTCAAATATATGCCAATAAATTCCAATAGCCCGGTTCTAGGTAGTAACACAATAAGATATTAAAAAACATGTCTGATCATAGAGAAAAATGTCTAAAACAATCAGCATTTTAAAAGGAATAAGGCCTCTTAATGGTGTCATTATAATATCATCGAGTAGTGACATAACTATTGATAGTGTAATCACTGGAATAAAGGAATTTTGTATATTGAATGAAGAAATTACAAGGGTGACAGAATTGGTGATGTCATAATTATCATGTGGATTAAGAAATGTAACGAGGGGTTTAAAAAATCCATACATGAGCAAGGTTTAGATGAACTAGTAGGACGCTCTTGTAGGCCCAGAGAGTCGAGCTGGCATGGGTACGTATGTTTGTATGAATTTGTACTTTTTTATTTCCCAATTGGCCGTTAAATGGCACTTTTTAAGTCAACTTCTGCATCGCGGTGTCGTTTGTTTGACGTAAAATGTTCGAAAGGTTCGAAATTTCTATGCATTACAACTTGTAGCAACCAAAGAGTGTTTCATTTCATTGGGTTTAGAGAGCGGCCTAGCAGACTCAAATATGGTCCTTCGAGCCGGATTTGAACCAGCGACCTATATAGATACAGAGTCCATATATATATTTACACATTTGGTTGGAATGTTAACATTTGGATTTCAGTAGCAGACTTCTTCTTTAATAACATTTTCATAAAACTTAATAAATATTCACTAATGACCAGGGTTCGGAAATTCGGATCGATATTTACCTAAACTTTGGCGGCGGCTTTGTTATTCGGTCGTAGGTATAGGCGGCTTTGTTTGACTTATAAGTGAGATAAATAAATAAATAAATATCGGACAACCTCTCACAAATCAATCTAGTCCCACAGTAAGTTCAAGTATAGGTTTGTGTTATGGACACTAGACGACGATAAACATACTTATATAAATAAATACATACTTAAATACAAATAACATCCATGACCCATCCAGGCACAAATATTCGAGTTCATCACACAAATATTTGCCCTTGCCGGGATTCGAACCCAGGACCGTCGGCTCAGTAGGCAGTTGCTCCACTGCGCCAACCGCGTCGTTAAGCAATAGGATTTTGTCAACTTTAGGTAAATATCGATTTGAATTACCGAATCCTGTTAAGGACCTAATTAATATCCAAGTTACAACCAATTTAGGAAGCCATTTTAGGGCTGTACACTTTCGATAAGCGTTCAGACCGTTATAAAATAATTACTAGCAATTATAATACAGTCATGCCATTAACAGCTATTTAAGTGCCAAATTTGTAGGTAGGTACTTAATTTATGTAATTATCGTAGTATTATGATTTTTAAGTTTGCCTGCCTGCCTTCTATACAATTTATGAACTGACTTCATTAAAATTGTAAAAACAGAGCCATCTCTTGCTTGTTCGTTCACTGCTAAAAGTAGTGCGGTAAGTTGTGAATGAAATAAGATGATCCTCTATGTGAACCTATTCACATAGAGGATCATCTTATGTCAATTTGTCAATTTGCTCGGTTTCCGCGATATATTTAAATAAAGCAATTTTTAAATTCAATTTATTTATTTATTTATTTATTTAAACTTTATTGCACAAAATACATAAGTAAAAGTACAAATGGCGGACTTAATGCCTTTAGGCATTCTCTACCAGTCAACCACTGGGTTAAACAGAAATATGTTGTCGGTGCAGGATCAAAGATTACAGACAAACAGTAATAACAACACGAATCAATTACCTAAAGATATATATAAGAATGTATATATAATTAATTAATTACCATAAACTTAAACGAATACTTTATATAATATACTTACATATATTATGTACCAAAAGTAAAATATTTCGAAGAGAGTTAGGAAGAGAGACTGTCCAAAAGATGCTTGCGCAACATGCGCTTGAAGGAGACCTTACTCTGAGCTTGCCTGATGTTGAGTGGGAGAGCGTTCCAGAGATGTATTGCCTGAACCGTGAAAGAATTGGACATGAAACCGGAGCGGTGAACGGGGACTACTAGCTTAAGTCTACGAGAAGTACGGAGAGTGCATCCAGGGCGAGCAGTTACAAATTGAAACTTGGATTTGAGATAATCGGGAGTGGTTGGATCAAATAAGATCGAAAAGAGAGTGCAGAGAATTCTTTGAGACCCTACCACCTACCCACCTACTATTTAACCCTACACGTGTTACAATTCCACGCATTTAACTTTATTCCCAACACACTCTATTTCAATAGAACGCTTCGCCGTAATTCATATTCTACAAAGGCGAAATCCGCAGAAATCATCTTAAAGCTAAAAAACCCGATCTCTTTTGATCTATAATCAGATTTATACATTTCCTAAACGGTTTTCCCCTTTCGTACCTCCGCCTCGTGGGGCACGGGGCGGGGAAGCCGGGAATTGGATAAAATGGTTCCGTCCGTACCAATGCATTTTTGTCACGTTCTGCTCTCTTTTCTATAATATGTTTGTCACTGTGCTTGCAATAATAAAAACCTTACTAAATTCGAAATAATTGACTTAATTCTGTAAGTAGGCCGGCCATAAGGGCACTTTTACATGCCTTGGCGGCTCCACACTACTTGCGAAGTTTACCGAAGTTGGGCGAATGATAGTGTTGAGAGGCACTTCGCAGCGCAACCCATACTTCGGCCAATTTTACGAATAGTGTGGAGCTAGGGTCTAAGTCTACCAGCATTTCACAAGAGGCGACCACCTGTTGAGAAGAAACGCCGAAACAAACTCAACAGTCGGAGTCAGTAATTTTTTCAGAAAAAAACTTTAACTAGTTAATACAGTAATATGAATATATATATAATTTGTAACCACTTTTTAGTGTGGGTACACAAGTTAAAACACATTACAAAAGAATAAGCATGTACAAAAGCGAACTTATTCTTTTTAAGGGATCTCTTCCAGTTAATCTATGAGTAAATGAGGGATGAATACATATGTACCTGTGTGGCACCTGTTTCAAATGTTGAACATGAGGGCTAGTTAGGATAATGAGCCGGGGTTCCGAAGCTCATAATTATAAGCAGGGGTAGGGGCCCAAGCTCATAAAGCTCTGATTCTGATGCAAGCCTCGAACTGGCACGGAGTCCCAATGATTTCTTTTGCTCTGTGGCCGTTCATCACCTAGCTACGCCACTGTGTGTATCAATTACTTACTTCCGCTGGCGCTACAACCCTTTTTGGGTCTTGGCCTCCTCCACAATCTTCCTCCAGTTGTCACGATGCCTGGCAACCTACTTCCAGCTGGTAAACTTCCCCATCATCCTGAGATCTTCCTCCACACAGTCACTCCAACGTTTTTTAGGCCTGCCTCTCGGTTTCTTCTGTTGCGGCGTCCACCTTGTCATTATCTTGCATTGTGGAATGAATGGTCGCTTGCTGTATTTCCAGGCACGACCTTCAAACCTTCAAGAAAAGAGCGTACTCCCACTTGAAAGGCCGGCACATTGTGACTCCTCTGGTGTTGCAGGTGTCTATGGGCGACGGTAATCGCGCACCATCAGGCGACCAGTTTGTTCGTTTGCCCCCTATGACAAAAAAAAAATTGCGGCTCTCGTGTCCAGCATTCTTTTAAGGTGACCCACCCACCTCAGTTGCTGCGACTTACATAACCTGAACCTGTGAATCAATTACCTAGTTATAATATAATTGTTATAATTTTAAGTAGCAGGCCAGGGCAGGGCAGTATGGGCAGGCCATGTAGCCCGGAGAACGGACAGCCGTTGGGGCAGCAAAGTCCTAGAGTGGCGACCACGTATAGGAAAGCGCAGCGTGGGTCGGCCCCCGACTAGATGGACGGATGACCTCGTGAGGGTAGTGGGGAATCATTGGCACGGTCTGCACAGGATCGCACTTTGTGGCGAGTCATGGGGGAGGCCTATGTTCAGCAGTGGACGTCTGTGGCTGATAGATAGATAGATAGATAGAATTTTAAGTAGAATTTACGAAAAAATTACTTATTGTTGAGTTTATTTCGGCTTTCTTCTCAACAGCGGTCTTCTCTAGTGAAATGCCGGTAGATTCTGATTCAGACATGTAAAAGTACCCTTGTGGCCTAATTACAGAATAAACATTTTGATGTTGATTTGTGAAGATGGAGACACGAACACGATGGTAAAGAAGTCTTGTGTGGGCATCACATTAAACATTTCCGAGATTGTTTTGTTTTGTCTAAAACCCCTAAAATGCCCGCAGCAACTCACAAAGCCAATTAAAAGCGGCGGACTAAACTCCACAACAGAGTTTGGCCCTCGTCCGTCTAATTTGCGATGCCGAGGAAAATAAACTTTGTTGTAAACGAAAATAATATTCTAATCAATTCATTTATTTCCATGTATTAAAGTCCCATGTATCTTACAATGTAACATTCATAAAGAAATAGACACATAGATAATATACAATATCTGAAACAAACAAATATGGCTCAACATTTTTTCTGTTGCTTGTTGCCACGGTGAAGGGAACCTCACTCTTTAAAATTACGTTTTTGGGCGAAAATATTCAACAAAAGCTTTGTAATTGCAGCAGTTGTAAGTCCATTCTTATTTACGAGTATCTCTTGAAAATTTTATTTGTAATTTCAGGAAAAATATTAATAGCACGATGCAGGTTGACCGTAATTTTGTACGGGCTTCTGGCTCCAGCCATACTGCCAAGCACCCTGAAGAGCGTTAGCAATTGGTCATTCCTGTGGCGCGCAGATAATCCCATTAGCGGGTTAGATATATACTCCCACACAAAGTCCGACTCACTGGTAGGGAGGGATAAACATTAAACAGCCCTAATTTAGTTCAAGTCGTGTTAAAAAAAGCGTTAGCAATAGCATGAATATGCAACTCTACCTAAATGTCTACCGAGTCTAATCCGTTTCAAGTAGTATTAGTATACGAGTAGGTATAAATTATTTATGTCACATAGATAGATAGGTATATTGAATTTTAAAGTATAAAGCTACTTAAGAAGTCCAGTTGGCATAATTATATTCCCCAAGCTATATGTACATTTCGTTTATGTAAAAGGCCCCTAAAAATGCTCCGAGCAAGTTTATAAAGCCCCTTAAAACTGGCGGGAGTAAATTCTGCAACAAAGTTGGGCGCCGCAGAGTCATTTGTATGGAAATGGGCCGATTCTGCCGTAAAACACAAGCGTGACGGACAGAACACAAGTTTGATATTTTTATCGCTTCGATTAGCGACGTGTACTCTTGACTTTACAGTTTCAGTTTTACAGGGTAGACGGAGATAACATAATATTGTATATTTTTGTAAACCAAACTTCATTATAGTCAGTTTTGATATTGGACCCAATTTGAGAATGCCGTTTGAGTGATCGCCAAACGTCAAATCTCTATTAGATAACAGTGATATCGCCATTGAACTGTCATTAAAATGCGATGAGCTTCAAGTGACATATCTCATCTCAATTTTTGGAAATACGAAGGCGATAATGATTGGCAAAAATGTTATTCATGCATATGAAGTTCTGTTTTGAACAAAACGTAACTGACTAATTTCACGCACTAGTACGCGGTCAATTTAAAGTATGCGCCTGTTATTTTTGCCGTCACATACAAAGGAAACGCAAATTTAGCGCGTCCGAATTGACGAAGTTGCGATGTTGGCGATCAAATGGAGAGATCCAGTTCAAGATAGTTATGTAAACTGAATATGGCAATATAATAATTATGCTGAATTGTTAGAATTCTTAAACTATTGATACAAAGATATCAAAGCTCAAAGAAAAATTGAAACTAGTTACCTGGGGGACGAGGCCGGGAAGCGAAAAATTCGAAATTAGAATTCTTGTAAGCTATTATTAGAATGGCGAATTCTACGTCAAAATTGTTGGTATTGCTGTGGAGTTTCCAGTATCTTCTGTCATTGCTAGGAGAGAACACTTTTAAAGGATACCTACTCCTGACCTAACTATTTTATCCTAATTTTTTATCACGGTGGTGGCAAACAAGCGTACAGTCCGCCTGATGGTAGGCGGTTACCGCAGCTTATGAAGCTTGCAACTCCAGGGGATTCGGATGCGTGTTGCCGACTCTTATAAATCTCATCTCGTGTTTTAGCTTTCCTAGACTCTCAATTAGGTAAAATAATAGTAAGCTATAAAAAAGATGCCAGGAATCTAACGATTACGTATGTGAAAGTTAAACACTCAAATCTAGCTGTTAACCCAAAAAAGGAACCTGTAACGTAGGTTTACGAAACGGAAAACGATTAGTACTTAAGGTATGTTGTACTTGTACTCCGGAAAAACCGGTAAAGACCCCGCCAACAAAGTGCACCACAAAGTTGGGGCCGGCAGTGACCCGCGGGTAATTTATATGGAAATGCTTCCTGTACCTTGTACAACTGTGTCGTCCGACCAGTCGTCAAATAATGTCTGTCTCTTTTCTTTTAATATAGTACGGGAAAATGATGATGTGTTTTGGTTGGTATGATCGTCGTAGCAACTAAAAAATGCTAATGTTTGGTAAAATAGTTTTGCATGAATGCTATCAAAATGCTACGAGAGGCAATTTAGTTTAGAAAATTAAATCGACAAGGAGTTATCTTCAAAAATTATTCTAGTAATAAACGATTATATGTAGGTATATGTAACGGAAAGATAAATGGGCTTCCCGCGAACCTAACTCTAGGTAGGCCCTTTTTACCTAGAAACTTATTTCGTCAAATGTGTACGATACCGTACAAGCAAATAGACATAAGAAGCATATGTATGTAGGTATGTGGGTAGATTGCTCATACTAAACGGCGTATGTGCCAAAAGTGAGTCGTAAGCCAACCGTCACTCGCTACGCATTAAAATTAAGCTACCAGTTTGTGGAAGTGGAAATATAGTCTAAAATAATTTATGTTTGGTGTTTCCTTCAAGACCTGCGCCGAACATTGGTCCTTCGAGTGAAACAGTAGTGAAGACGGTGTTAATGCAGTGCATTGGCGCGGGTGTGAAGGATTCCTTCGCTGCAGAAGTTATCGCCGCCCGCGGGCCTACGGCTCATCTTACACAAGCCTAAACATTGGCGAAAATACGCAGTGCGTGTGGGTCGTCCAGTTTGCTGTGACCCATTCCAACCAATTTCAAAAATGGAAGCTGTTGCAGCCTCCTTTGCAGTCACCGTGTGACAAAATTTCGGTGTGCAGTGCGCCCGAACAAATTAAAAGCCCTTTCGTCTATACGTATATGGGTGTTTTAGCGGCATATGCGCTAAATGTTTTGTGGTATAAATAAACAATATTTTTTTAATCTACGTGCAGTGCTCGTATTTCTACAACAGACGATTTCAGTTGTAGTTTTCATTAAATATAAAATAACACGAAGAAAAGAGCTATTCTTTACGCCTGGGATCAACATCATAAGCTGTTCGTGTTTTCAATCAAGTATAGTGCTTAAAACTCTTAGAAGGCTGTTTTGTTACATTGTACTCAGTGACTTAGCAATAATTTCGATATATTTTACTACTGCAACGTGCAACCCAATAGGAATAATTTGTGCAGGAAGTTTCTTCCAATTACACTACGAATTTGTGCTGCGCATGTTTGCATGCGCCTATCACAGCCAAGGAAATCGGATCGGCCACTCACAGCAACGGAGCGTCCTTGTGCTGCACACGGCTGCGCGCGCCTATCAAGAAGTGTCTACGGGCGAGTTGAACGGGCCAATCATAGCGCGCGGTAACGAGGCAAGAGGCTACGATTGGCGTTTAATCGTTGTGACGCATTACGCTGCGTGAGAGTCGACGTCGATTATTGGATTTTTCATCGATTCGATTTTGCTGTGATTAGTTACAAAATAGACAAAATAGTTTTATTTTCTAAGTTTCATTTCATACTATTTCATCGGAAGTAGGGTTACCATTTAGGAATTTGAAAAGTCCTGGCAAAAAGCCGGACGAATCGAAAAAAGTCCGGACTTTTAATCACCAAAATAGGTAGGCATGGTAGTAGGTAGACGCTTCGCATTGCGAGATTTGCGAGGGGGTAGGTGCGGGGTGCGGGCGGGGTTTTTCTCATTATTCCAACTTATTTGAAAAAAGCCGGACAAATTAAAGGGCCGGACAAAGTCCGGACAAGAGTCGAAAAGTCCGGACATGTCCGGACAAATCCGGACGTATGGTAACCCTAATCGGAAGCCATTGTTAATGTTAACTTACTGCAGTTGCAATTATTTATTGTATTGTTTGGATTTAGGCGTAAATTGATATTTAGGCGCATAGAACAGTGTTCTAATCTTAATTTAAAGTGAAAATATCACGCTTAAAGGTTCGTGATCGTGAAGTTTGTAAATCCCATTTTACCATTGTAAACTGTGTTTATCAACATGGGTGAAGATTTGAAGCGATTAATTGCAGCTAGGGGACAATGTAAAGGTTTTATGACAAGACTTAAGGCCTATACTAGAGAGTTGGAGCCAGGTGATTACGATTTATGTTTATTACGTGAGAAACGGGATCGTTTGGAAAAAGTTTTCGCGGAATACATGGAGTTAACTCTCGAAATTTCTCTTATAGATTCGGATGACAAAGAGAAGATTGATGTAATTGAGGCTACATATTTCGAAATGTCTGCGTTCCTCAACTCTAAGCTTGTACCTATAGTCGAACCAACAGTTTCCGCGTCTGGGCAACCTGCGCCTCAAGCCCGGGAGATGTCGGCAAGTTTTCAGCGCTTGCCCAGGATTGAAATTAATAAGTTCGGCGGCGAGGTAGGTCAATACCACGACTTTATCACGTTATACAACAGTGTGATTAATAAAGATCCCAATCTGTCAACAAGTGATAAATTATCATATCACAGCTATTCTTGACTTGCCGTGCATTAATAGGATGTCAGCGCCCGCTATTCGGGACTTGCTGACCAACACAAAACAGCATTTGAGTGCGCTCAAAAATATTCATGAATGTACCAGTGGAGCACTGGGATTTAATTGTTTTAACAGTGCTTCAGCGCAAGCTTGATACACTTAGGTCATTCCATTTAGAGAAACAAAGTTTGGGTTTACCGCAGTTAAATGATTTGTTCAAATTTTTAGAGGAGCGAGCAGCTGCTCTTGAAACACTCGGGCAAACTCAATCTGCTGGCCGGAGAAGCAGCTTAGTAGCTGCTGCTGCTGGTAGTACCAACAAAACTCCTTCAAAAATTACAAAATGTAAGTATTGTAATTCTCAATTACACAAGCTGCACCAGTGCCCAAGTTTTAAGTTACTTGACTCAGCACAGCGCCGGGATTTTATTGATTTAAAGAAATTATGCGGTATTTGCATGAATGATCACCCCGGTAAAAAATGTCTTTTTGGCTTTAGATGTTCTGTTTGCAAAGAGAAAGATAATTCTTTGTTACATGAAGACAATCCTGTTGTCAGCAAAGGTTCAGGCCATGTTAGTTTACTGTCAAAAATGAGTGATAACGTACTTTTGCCAACAGTTAAAGTAAAATTAATTAATAAACAAGGCGATTCTGTTTATGCCAAGGCGATTTTAGATTCTGCAAGTCAAATTTCATTAGTGCGGTCTGATTTAGCAAAGGAGATTGGTTGTACTTTGCAACAGTGTGATACTTATATAAGCGGGGTGTGTGATGGTGCCACAAAAACAGCGCAGCAGGCCTCGTTTGTAGTACATTCAACAACAAATGATTTTAGCACGTCAGTAACGTGCCATGTAGTGAACAATATCACTAGCAAGATGCCACAATTTACAATTAATAGGAAGGAAATTAATTTGCCTTCGTATATCAATTTAGCTGACAAAGATTTTCATGTCAGCGACAAGATTAGCATCCTTTTAGGTTGTGACATATTCTTTCAGGTGTTGCTTCGGGATCAGCTTCCGGTGCATCCTGGCACCGGGCTGTATCTCCAGGCTACACGTTTTGGACACATCATAGCGGGAAGGGTGACGGGTAACACCAGTCATGCCGCTTCAAATCTTACCTCAGCATTTTGCTGCAAGCCTGTCGGTAAAGATTTAAATCATATTAGCTTAGATCAATCAATTGCACAGTTCTGGCAAACGGAGAAGGTGCCTGAAATTTATACCGAAGCCAATTCTGAACATGAATTAGCAGAAAAAATATTTGAGGAATCAGTTGAGCTTACAAATAATAAATTTCAGGTGGCTTTACCCTTAAAACAGGACATCAAGGAATTAAATTTGGGTGATTCATTCACTTGTGCATTGAAAAGGTTTAGGAATTTAGAAGCTAGGTTGGCAAGGCACCCCGGTCTATTTGACAAGTACAAACGGTTTATTGATGAATATAAAGACCTGGGGCATGCGGTCAGCATTCCTATCTCACAATACGATTTAAATAGACAGGCAACTTTCTTCTTGCCACATCATCCTGTTTTTAATGAGAACAGCTCTACCACGCGTTTGCGTGTGGTCTTTGATGCAGGTATGCAAAGTTTGAGTAAGGTTTCTCTGAACGATGTTCAACTCAATGGGCCTGTTGTGCAAAACGACTTGTTCAATATCCTAATCAACTTTAGGTTATTTAAGTATATTTTAAATTGCGATATTCAAAAGATGTTTAGGCAGATTTTGTTGCAACCATCACACCGCCCATTACAAAACATACTTTGGAGAGATTCTCCCAATAAACAAATTGAGTGTTTGCAATTACAAACTGTGACGTATGGTCTCAAAAGCAGCTCGTATCTTGCTACTCGGTGTTTGCGCGAGTTGGTCAATAGGTATAAAGAGAATTTTCCCCTGGCTGCAGACGTGTTGCTTTACAACACCTATGTTGATGACGCAAATATAGCTTGTAATGACAAAGAACTTGTAATAAAAACTCGTAACGAGTTAATTAACTTGTTAAAGTTAGGCGGTTTTAGCCTACACAAATGGTGTACCAATGATGACACGCTTTTATATGACATCCCATCTAAATGTAAAATGGAGAGTCAAGAGGTTAATTTCTGCGAAAATAAAGATACAGATTTTGTGAGAACGCTAGGTCTTAAATGTAATTTAAGTAACGATACCTTGATAATAAGTTCTCCCGAGCAAGAAGTACTTGAAAATTATACGAAACGAAAGGCTCTCAGTTTTATAAGTAAAATTTTTGATCCGCTTGGTTTAGCCGGGCCCATCGTGGTAAAAGCAAAGGTTTTAATGCAGCAAATATGGCTCGCGAATGTAGAATGGGATACAATGTTGCCTGCCGCGCTCAATGAGCAATTTAAAGCCTTTGCAAACGGCCTAGTAAACATGCCAGATATTGTAATACCTCGAAATATAGATACACGGGGGGCGCAGTCTATTGACATTTATGGCTTTGCCGATGGGTCAAATCTCGCGTATGGATGCTGCCTGTATTTGAGAATTGTGAATAGTGAAGGCAAGGTTACCGTGAATTTGCTTTGTTCAAAGTCACGGGTGAACCCAGTTAAAAAACTGTCTACACCACGTGCAGAACTCAATAGCGCTTTGTTATTAGCAATGCTGGCACATAAGGTGTACGATATGATAAAGTTAAAATTCAACGCAAACGTGTATCTGTATCTCGACTCGCAAGTAGTACTTGCTTGGCTAAAAATTAATCCTGTAAAGCTTACTGTTTATGTAGCGAATAGAGTTAAGGCTATACATGACTTGACGGAAGGTTTCTCATGGCATTATATAAACACCACGCTGAATCCTTCAGATTGCCTCTCGCGCGGATTGGAGCCGAACTTATTACAGCAGAATGCGCTGTGGTTCCAAGGACCTACCGCCTTGCAGAGCCAAGACTTTAAACCTCAGGCTGATGAAAATATAATGCCAGAAGAAATTCCTGAAATGAAAGCTGCTCTTGTTACAGCTACTCCGAATGAGGGCATAGCATTGTTTAATAATTGCTCTAATATAACAAAAATAAAGCGTAGCATAGCATGGTGTTATAGATTTATAGATAATTGTAAAAAGGGTGTTGCAAAAAATTATAATGATAAAAAAGTAGGATACTTAACACCACTGGAATTAAAACATGCCTTAAACATAATTATTAAATACTATCAAAATGTACATTTTTGTGAAGAAATCAAAGCCTTAAGGGCAAACAAACATGTTAAATCTGATCTTACAAGGTTAAATCCCTTTTTGTGTTCAAAGAACCTGCTCCGTGTTGGCGGGAGGCTACAGCATGCCGATATTCCGTACTCGCAACGACACCCAATTATTTTGCCTAAAGGTGCTAAGATTACTCGTTATATTATTGAGAACGAGCACAGAATATTATTGCATGCTGGAGCCAAACTTGTCTTAAACAATTTAAGCCAAACATATTATATAGTAAACGGGATAAGAGAGGTAAACCATATACTATACAAATGTATAACGTGTTTTAAACTAAAGGCAAGGCAAGCTCAACAGTTAATGGGCTCGCTGCCTACAGATAGGGTAACCCCCTGCCGTACTTTTCACAGTGTAGGAATTGATTATGGTGGACCTTTCACTGTAAAAATGTATCGCGTTAGAAAGCCCATATTGTACAAGGCGTACATTGCATTGTTCGTATGCTTTGCTACTAAAGCAGTTCACATCGAGTTAGTGTCGGATTTGACTTCTGAGTCGTTCCTAAATGCCTTTAAAAGATTCATAGCGCGTAGGAATAAGCCAGCAGTCGTATACTGTGACAATGCAAGTACGTTCAAGGGCGGTCACAACCAATTGGTTGAATTGTATAAATTGCAGTCAGCTGCAGATCACCAAAAAACAGTCATAAATAATGCTGCCGAACTGGGAATAGATTTTAAATTCGTGCCAAGTTATAGCCCGGTTTTTGGTGGTCTGTGGGAGGCTGGCATTAAAAGTGTTAAGCATCATTTGAAGCGCGTTGTTGGCACAACTGTCTTGACGTATGAAGAGTTAAACACCGTTGTGATACAAATAGAAGGCATATTAAACTCACGTCCATTGACAGCTCTGCCTACAAACGACCCCACTGAGATGCCTTATTTAACCCCGGCACATTTTTTGACGGGTGACACATTGACTTCTTATCCAGAACATGATTATACTCATGTGCCAACTAATCGTTTAAAATTTTGGAAACAATGTACACAGATAATGCAAAGCTTTTGGAAGCAGTGGAGCAAGCAATACCTTGTCCAGTTACAGAGTCGGCCAAAATGGCGTACTGAAACTATTAATATAAAGGTTGGTGCATTAGTTTTGTTCAGGGATGACAATGTGGCTCCCCTCAAGTGGCCTATAGCCAGGGTAGTAGATGTCTTTCCTGGGCCAGATGGAAAAGTTAGAGCACTTTCCATCAGAACTGCTAAAGGTTCTGTTATAAGAACTAGTATTCATAAGATATCCGTTCTCCCAATTGAGACTGATAAGGTTAACTACGTATGTAGATATAAGTTTATAGTTAACAATATTGCGATTTGCAGCTAAGAACATTGACTTGTTAGCAAATATTCTTAGTACATTATATTTGTAGGTTAAGTTACAACTTAGTCATTTTTGCCTTGCTGCGGAATATGTACGATACCGTACAAGCAAATAGACATAAGAAGCATATGTATGTAGGTATGTGGGTAGATTGCTCATACTAAACGGCGTATGTGCCAAAAGTGAGTCGTAAGCCAACCGTCACTCGCTACGCATTAAAATTAAGCTACCAGTTTGTGGAAGTGGAAATATAGTCTAAAATAATTTATGTTTGGTGTTTCCTTCAAGACCTGCGCCGAACAAAATGTTTCATTCCGCTGAATGTTTATTCCGCTGTAGTCATAGATTTTTCATAATTCTTGCAAATATCATCCTATTGATAATATTAGGTTAGGGTTGTTTTATAACAATCTCGGATAGTTTTCGTTTACAAGGAAAAATGCTTCCTACAAAATGATTTTTCGGCGAAATGAAAATATTTCTAGGAGTCATGACTGAGTCGATCGTCGATTTAAGTTATTGAAAATGCCTTCACCCGTGCACTTTCACAACTCAAAAACCGTTCTGTGTCAACGGCCACCAGTTCTAAAACCCTTGAACAAATAAATATATTTATTTACCCGCTTAGAGATATTTGACACAGCGAAAAGATAGCTGATCGTGCAGGATTCCTTTCATTACGTTCTAGTGTTGCCGGCTATTAATGGCCTAGTTTTTAATTATCCCCGACGCCAGCACGGGCGTGGGAAAAATAAATTATTGTAGCCTCCGTAATGGGGGTAGTTTAAACGTAGTTTATCAGGGCGGGAGGCAGAAAGCTTATTTTGTATTAGAGGCCACGTCGAAAGACACTTTGTGTTGACTGTTGGAACTGAAATTTTATTTTTGTGTTTACTGAATTAAAATGTAGGATTCTTAATCCGGTAATTTCTCTAGTATTTTTGGTGGCTAATAAAATCAGTCTCGGCGACGGGGACGAAAGACAGCTGAAGGCCTACTCCGATGTACGAAACTCGACCGTAGTATAGTGCTTTCCAGCTCACTCAAATATTCTTTGACAGGAGATCGAGAGGAACGGCACTATTCAACGGTCGAACTTCGAACATCGGAGCAGCCCTTCAGGGGCTTGAGGAACGGTGCGTACAGTTGCTGCCAAACTTTTAGAACAAAAATGGCGGATCTGCGCATGTACATTGGTACGTAAATCGGCTACTGCGCAGTCAAGGTCAAGCTCAAGAAGTTTGCCGGCTACTGTACGTTGAAAGACGCCCCTGTCAGATGTCCCCGTCAAATGTGACATGCCCGCAGATCATGGGAGTGCCAGAAACGACTTTGCTAAGGTATCGTGTAACTGAATAACAAGAATCATCGTTCGCAAAACAAACTTGACCTTAAGTTAGTCCATATTAGGGCCCATCGGCCTGGACCCGAAACTTCGCTCCTGCTGCGGGTTACGGACGAGCCGACCCACAGTTCCAGGGGGAATAAGGTTGCCCTAAACTTTTGTCTCGGGTTAAGATACATCTTCAGAGTTGTTGTGCTAATTTAAAGGGTATTTTCAGCATTTAGATCGGTGCTGTACGTACCCCACTAAAGCTTAAAGATTTTTACTGAACGTTATGACAAAACAGTATATAAAACAAATGCACGTATCCACTGCAGTAGTTATATAAACTGTGTCGCAGTCAATTACGCCCTCCTCCTACCATTCGCTATATTCTATCCAAGTTTACATACAAACAGGTTTAATACATTAAAAACATAAGCTTGTCATTCTTTAACATTAACGTTATACAATCTAAAAGCGCATAAAAGTTATGATTAAATATGTAAGTAGGTGAAAACCAGGACTAAGCCAAATAATAAATGAGATGTAGTATTTAACAGTTTAAATGTTTTTTTTATAGGGCACTTTGGTCTCTCATTCTATTTTTTAGCCGGCCAGATGGTCGTGACGAATATACATTATAATATGGCCGATACATCTATCAAGCACACTCTAGACTCATACTATCATAGACTCGATGATCGTGCTGTTTATTACTATATTTGATAAATAATAATTTTATCACAAAAAATAACCTGCTTCAACGAGAACAAATTGTGTTTCCAATAACAAGAGAACAAATAAAAAAATAAAAATAAAAAAATAAAATAACATTTATTTACCATTTAAATTTGTACAAACTATGACTTTCCTGTGACCACCACACTAGGCAAAGCCTGTCTTGTGGAGTCATTTTCGACAGTTACCAATTTCATATTAAATCAACAACACGTTGCGAGTATTTACAAAAAAAAATGGTGATTAACATTTCCTTAAACCATTCTAAGGTCTTAAAAGAGAAATATATATATATATATATATATATATATATATATATATATATATATATATCTTAATTAATTTGCTTATTATATTATCATGCTAGTTTAACAGAGTGCGCTCATGTGTGTGTGTGTGTGTGTTTGTGTGTGTGTGTGTGTGTATGTGTGTGAGTGTGAGTGAGAGAGAGTGTGGCTGTGTGCCCGAATAGTATGGGTGAATATTCATGAAGAAGCCTTAAGAAGTTGCTCTGTGGCACTGTAATCAAGAGACTGGAGCCACAGTGATACCCTCTTTTTTGCTTCAGGAACAGTGATGTCCCTGATAGGACATATTTTATTTACTGTGTTGTAAACGTGTGGGGAGAGGTAATCAGCAAATCTCTTGGCAAATGAGGTATTAGTGCGGGGGACAGGTAGTTTAAAAATTCGTTTACCGAACAGATCACTGAAGGCTTGTGTCTTGGTAACTTTGTGGTGCATGAATACAATCATTTTTATGATAGCAAGCTGACGCACGGTGAGCACTCCCATCTCTGTATACAACATAGCTGTCGAGTAATAGCGTGGTTTTCTGAGAATCACCTTAAGTAAGAACCGTTGAGCTCTTTCCAGAACCATCATTACTGAGCTGGTCGCACCCCCCCACACAGTTTAGCAATATGTTAGTATTGGTTGACAAAGAGCAATATATATGATTTTCAGCAAGCCTCTATCAACAGAATTCCTGAGTATTTTCATTGAAAATACCAGCTTCCTGATTCGTGCTGAGACTGCGTCAATGTGTTTAGCAAAGTTAAGATTTTCGTCCAATATAACCCCTAAGTATTTGATATATGTTGCTCTTTCGACTGAGCAGCAATTGCACGAAAGCCCTCCACCACAGTTAGGTATATGAATCTTTAATTTCGGGTTTCCCATTGGTGCTGACGCTTTAGTTTTGTGAAAGCACAAGAATTTTGTTTTGTCGGCATTTAAAGTTAGCAGGTTGTTTTTCAACCAGTTCGAGACCAACATTATACCGGTTTGAGCGGGCTCTAAGCATCGCGACCACGTGTTTTCATGGAATAGTATTACGGTGTCATCAGCATAACATATCATCTCCCCATTTTTTATGGGTAGGTATGCCAAGTCATTTAGATACATTATGAAAAGGGTAGGTCCGAGAATACTTCCCTGTGGGACACCGAATACCACTGGTTTTGCTGCACTAACTGTATTGCCGAGCTTGGTACATTGACGTCTATTAGTTAAGTAACTGTAGAACCAGTCATGCGCTATTCCTCTTATTCCGACCAGTTCTAATTTTTGTAGTAAGATGGGCACTGACACAGTGTCGAAGGCCTTGGCCAGGTCTAGAAATGCACCAACGCATGTATTACACTTGTCCAGGTGTGTACTAGCTAATTTAGTAAATAAAGAGACTGCTTCTTCAGTCGACTTGCCTTGCCGAAAGCCAAACTGTCGGTCTGTTAACAAGCCTTCTGAATTGAGGAAATCTATAAGCCTCTTGTTTACCAGTTTTTCAAGCACCTTTGAGCAGCTGGACAGAAGAGAGATCGGCCTGTAGTTCGAAGCATCGTCTTTGGCTCCTGCTTTATAGATTGGGACCACGGCAGCTGTTTTCCATGGTTCTGGAAAGGTACCTGTCTCGAGACTCTTGTTGCAAATGGCAGTAATAGGTTCAACAATGTTACAAATTGCAAGCTTTAGCAGGCGATTACTTATTCTATCCAATCCCGGGGAACTGTCGGTTTTAAGGTTCCGAATTATGCTTTCAACTTCATAACAATCAGTGGGGGCCATGAAAAAAGAATTTTGTGGAGATAAAGGCACCTGAACTTTGGACACTAAGGAGGCTTCAGTTTCCCCAGTTTGAGCCAATAATTTATTAGAAAGGGTCTGCCCTACCGTTGAAAAATAATCATTCACATGATCTAGAGACGCAGCTACTGTTGGTTTTATGGTGGCAAAGTCTGGGCTTCCGTTCTCACGTGGGACTTGCATTAGGTTCTTGATAGTCGACCACAACTTTTTTGAATCGTTTTTATTTTCCAGAATTTCTTTGCGTTCGTATTCAGTTTTAAGTTTGCGAATAAGAGATATGTAGAAGTTCCTATAGCGAGTAAATATCAATTTTGAAATGATTAGTTATATATAATAAAAGACATAAAGACAATGGAAAAGCACCGTTCTCGAGAACGTTTCCTAATTTGTATGGGAAATCATCTCGAGAACGTTCTTTTTCCCCACAAAAATAAAAAATTTGAAAATGGCACCTCTCACACCATAAACACACCGAAATCGTCATACATAAACTACAAGTTTTCAACACTACGATTTCCACGCGGGCAAACCGCGACTATCTATTTATGTATAGCTAGTGCGGAACTTACTCAATAAGGTGCACGGGGCAGTGCAATTTCCTTACAATATCCGTGGCATGTGTCGCTCCGGAAATGCTCGTCGCTTACGCCGTTTTACAGTAAAAACGGTCAATTCAATAGGACATTCGCAGCTGCATCTGGGACATTTAAAAATCTGCAGATCTCACACCAAGCACAACTATCAAAGGCATTGAAAGTATAATTTAGAAAATAAAGCTCAGAAATAAAGCTCGTGATAAAATTTTATTAATTTGTCTTCTGACCTCACGCGTCCCGCTACATTTTTTAGCCGCCCGCCTCCTAAGCTGGCTCAAACTGTAGCTTAATTCAATCCCGAGATTCAGCTTTTTTTCGTTTCTTGAATATCGAGCTGAATATCGTACTTACCAGCACCGCTGATGAAAACTATTGTTGTCCCTATAGTGAAGAATAAGACGGGGGCTCTCTCGGATAAGAACAACTATCGACCCATCTCACTTGCCACGACGATCGCCAAAATACTTGACAGTATGCTTAACGTACTTCTTGAAAAGCACCTGAAGCTACATGACGCCCAGTTTGGATTCAGGGCGGGGCTGTCTACAGAAAGTGCAATACTGTGTGTAAAGCATACTGTTGGGTATTACACTGCAAGAAAAACACCGATTTATGCCTGTTTTCTAGACTTATCTAAGGCATTTGACCGTGTCAATTATAGCATTCTGTGGCGTAAATTGAGGGAAACAGGCATGCCAACCGAGTGTATTAGGGTACTTGAGTACTGGTACTTGAATCAGTCGAATCAGGTGGGATGGGCGGGTGAGCTATCAGCTGAATATAGGCTCTAGTGTGGGGTACGGCAAGGGGGGATTACGTCTCCCAAGCTGTTCAATTTATACATGGACGAGCTGATAGCCGGCCTTAGCAGCATGCATGCGGGATGTTACATAGATGGCGTGAGTGTCAATAACATCAGCTATGCCGATGACATGGTGCTGCTGGCGCCGGCTGTCAGCGCGCTTGGACAGCTGTTGAAGAGATGTGAGGCCTATGCCGATTCCCATGGTCTTACATATAATGTCGAGAAGAGCGAGGTAATGGTATTAAAGGCGGGAAAGGTTAAGCCCTATCATGTACCTTCTGTTGCATTGAATGGTGTCCCTCTCAGAGTGGTAGAAAAGTTTAAATATCTCGGTCACATTATTACCACCGATCTAAGCGATGACCTAGACATTGAGAGGGAACGCAGGGCGCTGGCGGTTCGTGGAAATATGCTGGCCCGCAGGTTCGCTCGATGCTCGACGGAAGTAAAAATAACTCTATTTAGAGCATACTGTCAGAGTTTCTACTCGAGCAGCCTGTGGGTGAGATATACTAAGCGATCAATCAGCGCCCTGAGGGTTCAATATAACAATGCCTTTAGAATGCTGTTGGGCTTGTCTAGGAGATGCAGAGCCTCTGGTATGTTTTGTGAAGCCCGAACTGATGGCTTTCCAGCACTCTTGAGAAAGAGGATTGCATCTCGTATGGGACGAATCAGACAAAGCTCCAACAGAATTCTAAGTGTTATATCTGAGAAATACGATTGCTCGATATTCAAACACTGGATTGAGCAGATTAAGGCGTGGCACTTATTTTAAATATATCTGCAGTGACATTGACAGCACTGTCGCTTGTCAATGTCATTGTCTTGGCATTGACAAGCGCTTACGCTGCGTTCAGTCTAAGAGTGCAGCCGTGTGTGTGCGGTTCACCGTGGCGTCACCGATAGGTTTCACCGGAAGACCAGCGCTGGTTCCCGGGCCAGCATTTATGCTGAGGTGTGACCTTTTCGTGGCATACACAACAACGATATTATTTTATTTTATTTTTCTAATATTTGTTGTCCACTTTGTGTATGTTAACGAATAAATTTTTATTCTATTCTATTCTAAATTAGTGTAGTAATATATAGATATGGCATTATTTAAAATTAATTATTACTGATTAAAATTTTATTTAATTTTATGTAATTTATTAATTGAGTTTGTTATGATAATTTAATTTAATAATTTAATTTGTGAAATACTTACTAACGTAGTAGTAAGAATGTAACTAACCAAACTATGGAAGTTCGCCTTTGTACATGCTTATTCCTTTGTAATGTGTTTTTCTTGTTTTTATGTACAATAAAGTGTTTACATACATACATACATACTATGGAGTCTAGTATTCCGAAATAAAGAAGTTATTATTATTATTATAAAGAAGTTTTTGGGAAATTTTCGATCCAAGTCAGCAAAAAAAAAAACAAAATTTTGTCAATTTTTAGAAAATCTCATAAAAGTTACCAACCAATTTTGAGAATTCAAATTTCAGTATTGCACTTTGGAGCCCTCCAGTAGACGCACATTTTGACATACGGCCCATCCGCGTATGTTTCAAATCGGCGAAATTACAGGCAAATGTCACAATTTCATTAATCAGGGCACTTATTCTCGACTCGATAAACAAAACATAAACAGTTTCAATGTTAAAAATAGTTGTTTGCAAGGAATTTTATGTGTCTTTAATTTCCAAGCTTTAGAAATTCGGCGTCAGGTCATTCATTCATTAAAACGTATCCCACGTAGCACACTTCATTCCACGTAACGTAGGTCAAGCCGCAAGTAACCGCTAGTACTATAACTAAATAATAATCATTTCAGACAGTTTTTTTAAGGACTCATTTACCCGTTAATCTGTTTATATAATTCTATCTCTGATTCATAACACTATCCACAAACTACAACTAAAATCCAAGTGAACATCAAACCACAAACTTCTTTGTTGCATAATAATTATTAATTTGCACCAAAAGCACAATAAAACTGCATAAAGCGCCATTGTAATGCAATTTTAAAGCACTTCGCGAACAAACGCCAACGCAGGCCCTTGAACACCGACGGCTCCAGAAAGGGTCTCATTTCCGTACAGCTGGAGACTCTGGGCATTCCCCCGCGAGCACTTTTGCACGAATCACATGGTAAATTTGTGGCTACGCTATTGGTCTGGGAATTACTGTTTTACGTTTAAGGGCTGGAAAGTTATTCATTTACAGTTCAATGCTTAAGTGGGGTTTTTGGTGGCCACCGCGGTTCTAAAATCACCAACTCATCTGCAATCAAACCTGCTTTGCCCGATGGTTGACTGGCAGAGAATGTCCAATGGCATTAAGTTCGTCTTTTGTACGATCTGTTTTTCATTTGTGCAATAAAAATCAAATAAATAAATAAAATCTACGGAGCTGCTTATTGTAAAATATAAAAAAAATAACAATATAAATAACGATATCTAATATTACGTCATATACTTTTTACGGGTGCGGTTCAATTTGCATAAAAACTTTTAGCATATTTTCATTTAACTACTTTCAAAATGCATAATAAACACATTGCATAAAAACAAAATTCATAATTTTGTCAAGCATAATATTTAAACATCATAACCATTAATAATCATAATAACATTCGTTATAATGTTCATAAGTCATAATGTCACTTGGTATAACATTCATTCAGAATAATTATGAAATCTCATAAAAACACTTAAAATAATTATCAAGTTGCATAAATATCATACCTATCAAATAAGTCCTGAATAAAAAGTTGTTGTGAGCACTGAAATTGGTAGGTTATGGTTTTTTTTTACCCTAAAAACGAAACTGCTCCAAGAGATAGGTAGGTTAGGGTTTTTTTACCCTAAAAAGGAAACTGCTCCAAGAGATAGGTAGGTTAGGGTTTTTTTTTTCCCTTAAAACGAAACTGCTCCCAGAGATAGGTAGGTTAGGGTTTTGTGCCCTGAAAACGAAACTGCTCCGGGAAATAGGTAGGTTAGGGTTATTTTTTTTTATGACCCTAAAAATGAAACTGCTCCAAGAGATAGGTAGGTTAGGGTTATTTTTTTTAATAACCCTAAAAACGAAACTGCTCCCAGAGATAGGTAGGTTAGGGGTTTTTTTATGACCCTTAAAACGTGCTGATTTGGCTCGGCAATGGGGAAGAATGAATAAGAAAAAAATATTATATTTTTGGATGTATTTATTTAGTCCTGCGATGAGCGACATCTACACAAGAAATACGAACGAGCGACTGAGAGGACACGCTTTGAAATTGGTATTAACGGCCAGTACTAGCAACCCTAGGCGTCACTTTCTAGCCAATCGCGTGGTCAAAGTGTGGAACAGTTTACCTGAATCCGTGATTAGTGCACCATCAGTGAACTCTTTCAAATATAGACTTGACAAACATTTACAAACACAGAACACAAGTGAACAGTGATATGCACGCATCAGCTATAAGCTGCCTGTGCATTAAATAAATAAATAAATAAATAAGTTATTATGAAAAAAGTATGATATGACAGTGGTATAGTATACAAAGTGACTATTATGCTATTAGTCTATTATGCAATTAAACTATTATAATTTTCGAAATTATGCAATTCGTTTGTAGGCATTTTGTTTTTATGCTATATGAACACTTATGCAGGTTGAAATTATGCAATTCGTTTTATGCAAAATGAAAATTCGCAAATTGTTGTTATGCAAAACATTACACACCCACTTTTTACAATCAGTAGCTCCGCGGATTTTATAACAGTTACCATTTAAAATTTCAACCGTACTCTACTGCTAGAAAAAAAAACGATGTTTGAATCGGTTCGCGATTCATTCAGGAGAGCTGATCAGTCGCGGCGGCAGCCGTCTTTTATCAGATGTATTGTATGATAACTACATAAATGTTATTCGCTAGTCCAGTAGGTATAGTATAGAGTCCCCTAGTAACATCGAGAAGTGGACGCAAAAAGAAATTTTCCATTTCGATGAAGCATATTCGCCTGGAAAACTTTTTAAGGAACGAATATGTCGCTGTAGTGGAAAACTAGACTGCCTACGGATATTCAAGAATTGTGTATTTTCTATATTAGGTGGGAGGAAATCCTTAAATATCTCTTAAGTTACTCGACTTATGTATTATTACCGAGACTAGATAGTTGTTTTGGAATAGTCGAACATTGAAAGTGTCTATAGTAACGAGTCTATTCTAACTAAAATTTTAAATACGTAAAAATATATAACTAATCAGAAACTATTCCATCAGAATTATTCCATCTTGCATAGAACCCACTTCATTCTTACGTTTCACAGAAAAATCCAAATTAATTTAATTTGATATGACGAACACAATATTGAAACGCCGTGCCAAAATATTACATCTCATCATTCGCTTGCCCTTATCCCATTTATTTGGGGTCGGCGCAGCATGTTTTCTTCCTCCATTCTTCCCTATTACTCGTCATCTCGTCGTTTACTTCCTTCTTATTCATATCATCTTTCACACAATCCATCCATCTTTTCTTTGGCCTTCCTCTTCTTCTATATCCGTCCACGCTCATGCTTAACGCTTTTCTGGTTACGTGGCTTTCCTCTCTTCGCATTACGTGCCCATACCATGATAGTCGGTTAGCTTGCAGTTTCTCCCTAATTGGTGCTACTTTCAGACTTCCTCTTACATATTCATTTCTTATTCTGTCCATTCTTGTCACCCCACACATCCATCGTAACATTCTCATCTCTGCCACATGTAATCTCATTTCATCCGTCCCTTTTACTGCCCAACACTCTGATCCATACATGACGACAGGTCTTACAATGCTTTTGTATATTTTGCCCTTAAGCCGAAGCGGCATCCGGGGGTCGCATATCGTGCCAGAGACCTGCCGCCATTTCATCCATCCTGAGCTAATTCGGTTTTTGACATCCCGTTCAATGCCACCGTCACTCTGTAAAATTGAACCGAGGTATCTGAAATCGGAGCAGACTGGCAGCGCTACTTGATCCAGTTTTATGGCCGCAAAACTGGAAAGACCGCCGAAATCGCAAAACATATGTTCCGTTTTGGATCTGCTGATTCTCAGCCCAACATTTTCCAGTTTTTGCCGCCATTTCTCCAGTCTACTCTGGACCTCGAGTTCGTTTTCACCGACAAGGACGATATCATCGGCGAATAGCATACACCAGGGCGCCTCCTCCTGAATATCCGATGACAAAGCATCCATAATAAGCAGGAAGAGGTAAGGGCTTAGAGCCGATCCCTGGTGCAAGCCAACCGTGACACTGAACCTGTCGGTGATTCCAGCTGCTGACCGAACATATGTGCCACATTGATTGTACATAGCCCGAATTAGCTCTACATACTTCCCAGGCACATGTCTTTCTTTCAGAGCCCACCATAAAATATTACATCTCATTATGTTTAAAGAATTTTATTTCTCATAAAGAATTACAGAAATTCACTTACATGAGAAAGGTTACAAGTTAAAACTAAAACTAAGCATACAGTGTACAAAATGTTAAATACTCGTACAAATCTTATAATATACAAAAGAAATCTCATAGAAAATTCATAGTGGGTAGAAATTAATTAGTTTATAACGCTATACACTCGGAATGTATGCAACAGATACACGTCAATCAAGCACAGTGATGTAGGAAGAAGATATGCGGGCGCGCCCTATCGCGTACGGATGCGGCATAACTAGGTGTGCTCAAAATATTATAATTCAATTGGGCATATTTGTTCGTTCCTGTGAGTTTGTGTTTATAGTAAAAGCAAAGTGTTATGTTTATCATATATATGTACTTATTTATTATTTTATACATACATATTGTTTTAATTTACATTTTTACGTAGTTTATCATATATTATGTATGTTTTTTTTTTTTTTTATCAAAGTTAATAAATATATTTTTATTATTGAGCTTCGATTTTATGTCTGCTAGATACACGGGGCTATATTTTAGGTAATGTACAATTTTAAAGATTTTTTGAAGCTAGCCATAGACATGGCATCCTTAATGTCTCTCGGCAATTTGTTGTATAATTTGACACCTTCGAAGCTAATGCACTTTTTACCGTAGTTAGTTCGAGGGGGTCTCAAGATTAAATGATCTGCATTTCGTAGTTGAATTTTTTGAATGTGGGTTTTTTTATTGAATTTGATATTGGTGTGGATGTCCTTATTCAGTATTTTTCGCACCAATATACATGTATTGTAGATTATATGATTGTGTTATGCTAAAAATTTTCGTGTTTTTGTACAGAGTCTCAGATGGAGTTAGGTAGTTGTAATTGAATAAAGCTTTAATTAATTTATTTTATGCTATTTGTATTTTTTTTAGATTAGTTTTGGCTGCCGTCATTAGCCCAGCACATTACTAATAGACATTAGGATTAATCACTAAACATGGCCCTTTCGGCCCTCGCACACAAACATACCCTTTCTGCCCGCTATTCGGACCTGACCTTGCATTAATTTCTTTCATCAGACACATTTCGAGGGTTTACTTGGGACGTCAATTTTAGATTAAAGTGGCTTATGGATAAGGTTAATACGGGCGGAGGGCGTTTGGGTACGTCATAGGTTTAAGCCGGTGAATTAGCCTTATTGGTGAGAACATTTCAGTATTATCAAAAGAATCTCAGTATTATCAAGAGGATTTCAGTATTATCAAGAAGATTTCAGTATTATCATAAGGATTTCACTATTATTATAAGGATTTCAGTATTAACAAGAGGATTTTCGGATTTCGTACAGATGTAAAGGTTGGAGCTGGGTAGTAAATAATACTAGGATTGTCGGATGTAGACTGAACATTTTATTGGGAGAAATACAGGCTTTTATAGTGGTTTTCTGGCGTCACGTAACCTTTAATAGGTCCGTGACATTTACAGTAATACAGAAGGGTTGTCATAGGTTGACATGAAGATTACTACGTAGTTATGTATATTTAAGCTGGTATGATGTTATTCTATTAAATGTCGTATGACGACCAAGGGCATGTGACGTTGCTATCACGTCACACACCACACAGATTATTAGTACGTACCATGATACATAAGTACAGGGCTCCTCTATTGTTCGGGAAATTCAATGAGCGTTCGTAGCCAGTCGCGTTGCGTCGCACGTCTCACGATCACGTTCAATAGCACAAACAAGTAATAAGTTACAGTTCTTAGATGAGTTCAAATATATTTTACGCCACCGTAGGCCGTAAACGGGATTTACTACCCGCTACGCGTCTGATAGCTATGACATCACATATTTATAAATGAAGCATAAATTTAACGCGACCGGGTTGCTTTTATATTAGGCATATTTTCTTTTCTTTTTTTTAAACATGACTTGAACTGTATCAGGGCTGTTTAGTCCTCGCTACCAATGAGTCGGACTTTGTGTGGGAGTATAACCCGCTAATGGGATTATCTCCGCGCCACAGGAGTAATTTGGGGTAGGCATATCGCCACTTCAGAGACCACTGCGAGATATCAGAGACAGAATATACATATATAGAATTAGGGCAAAGGCCGGCGGAACGTGACTTAGGGGAGGCATTGGCAGTTTCATAAATTATTGGTCAATGAAACATATTGCAAAGTAAGAAGGTCAGTCAGCTAATGTATGTAACTTTTCATATACATCACAAACCAAGTAATTTACCAACAAAAAGTTGGCTGTTATTATTTTCTTGTAACAGAATATCAGGTATCAGAAAGTCATATGTGATGTCGGATCCCGTATAATGGTCCGGTTTTGTTGAACTAGACACGGCCCGGGTTTCCCCTCGGGAGACAGATCTGCGATCCATCTTACACACGGAATATTACACTAGCATGTACATATTTAATGGCTTAGGGGTTTTTGTGTATTATGTAAATTTTCCCAAGGATACCTTTGCGACTGTCAATTGGGTCGTTTGGAGTCCCCGTAGAAAGGTCACGGATAAGTATCGGATGAACTCGAACACCTCCGTGACAGTTTAGAAGTTTGCTATTGGTTCACAGTACCACAGGACTTGCCCTTCATTAGGGTTCCGTTTAAAAAACGGATGGAACGGAAGTAAAAATTGACGGACGGAAGTAAAGCTCTTTAGTTTACTTTTATGCTAATTATTATAGTTTAACTGTTCTTTTTAATAGGTAAATATATTTATGCTAAATGTAAAAATGTCTTAAATGTGCAAATCGTCCGAAGGATAATACACTGACCTATTTTATGTGGGTGTGGGTGTGGGAGACTTAAGATTATGTAAATATACATATGTAAATAACATAATAACGTTTTATTCAATTAGGATGAAAGTGCAATTTTGAGACGACGTTTAACATTGTGTTGTCGTAAAGTGAATATAATAAATCGATACCTTAGAGCACAATCGTACTAACTTTTTGGAAAATGTAGTCGCAATTAGGACGTTAGTGCACTAACTTTATGTCATTTAAATTTTATCCGAAAAATTATTATAATTAGTACGAGTATGAACTAAGGTATCGTTATATAAAACTTATTTTATCTCCGTTTAGCAAGGCAAAAAATGCTTCCTTGACGTTTACTCGGCGTTGTACTTGTCGAAACGTTTCGCGTCACCTCGTCGTTTCGTGCATTTTTACGTCGCACAACGTACGATTCCGCGTCACGATAACGCAGCATGGTATTTGTTTTATGTTAGTATTACGCATAGTTTTAACTTGATTAAATCATTCACTGGCGTATATTGGTCATACACAAACATTGAAACGGACGCCGTCGTTAAACTAGCGGAACAGTTCAAACTGGTCCATTTATGGACGAACAACTTGATCGAATCGAATTGGGGTTGCCCGCACATTAATCGAACTTGGTCTACAGCGCAATGGGAGACGATAACTCACTTTAATCAGGAATGGCAAGTTCCCTCTCCCTACTGGAATTTCCTGAGAACCTATCTACATAACTATATAAAGTTTCTAAGACTTTGCTCCAGTTAAAATGACAATATCAGATTTTGACGGCCAGGACATTGAACCCAACTAGCAAAACTGAACCAAATTTAGCTGTAAATCAGTGACAGACGCAGTTTTATATCCGTGATAGAAACATCTCTATCACTGGGAAGTGGCCCCAGTTTTACAGCTATTTGATGATATATCATGTGTATTTTGGCACCGCACGTCACTACTTTGATGTATATCCATGATACTACAATGTTTTATGAATCTCTTTAGCGTTACACCAATGGTGCCTGAATCACTATATCACTAAAATATGATAAGAAAGTAACAGCAATGCTGATTTAGAGCTGTTTGTTGTTATATTGTTATTAGCGATTCTTTTAACTATGTCGCATATCGTTAGTGCTAAATACTGTGTGTTATGTGTGAATAAATTTGTATAGGAAAAAAAATTACCTTATAATTAACAGTTTTGTAAGTATAATAAAATAGCAAACTATTTTTGTGTTAGTAAGTAGTGTCAAGTTGCTTTTAGGTACGTGCATAACGGGTAATTTATCATGCGCTCAAAATTTTATTGATGAAATAATAGCATATTATTTGTGTTTTTTTCATGCCCCTTTTAAATATTGAATATTTAATAAAATAAAAAATATTTAAAATAGCAAATTATTTAAAGTCACCAATATGTATCTAAAATGTGTTCTGGTTACCGATATATCACAAATTTACAGTTTCCCACCGCCATTACCAAACACTTTCGGGTTCCTTAATAAAACTAGTAAAACCCCCTACTGTACCTACCTTTAGGTAATAAATAAAGTATCTTCAATATTGTTCAATTCATTTGCGTAAAATAAAAGTGGTTATATTTTTGTCAATTACTGTTTTTCAAGCAGAAGTAATTTCATAAAACTCAACAGATTTGAATGGCTGTGGAAGAATATGTTTTCATCTTCTCCATTGTCATCAAAATTGTCAGTCGCAAACAGTCATCTTGGTATCCTGAACAAGGTTCTGTTAAGATTTCATTTTTTGTATCTACGGAACCAACTTCCGAATTCTAGACGCTGGTTTGACTATCATAAAGATCCTATAAATGAGGTTACAACTGCTGATATACATTTATTTAGCTATATATTAGTAACAATAATGTTTATATGTCACTGATGATATAAAAGGTCTTAAAAAGTGTATTTGCAACTGTTTAGTGTTAATGTAGATCTTTAAACAATTTTATGCTGCTGGTGTTAAGGAAACGCCATTATATGATACTTTAGACGCATATCAGCTGCGTTATGTTCATATATATCTCGAGTTAGCTCCATTGGTGCACTGATATATCACCAGCGATATTGCAGCGCATTAAAAGCCACAATAGAGTTACTTAGCTGTATACAGGCACTGTATATATCTGATATGCAACGAAATTGCTCTCAATCACAGTTAGGGATACTGTTGTGCAGCTGTGTTATATGTGCCGTATTAAGAAGTCCAGTAAACGTTTATGTCATCAATTCTTATCACGATATAGCTGTATAAAATTATACAGCTAGATGATGATACAAGTCGCCAATATACAACATAGCAGCTCCGAGTTGCTATTTTATGACTTTTATATCATTATTTAGTGTTAATACATTTTATTTTATCACTACTTTGCTAGTTGGGAAACGTACCTAATATTCAATGATACAGTAAAAACAGAGCAACTACAAAGTGCTAATAATCCTCGGGTACACTACAATACTCCAAAGTTTCATTTGTGCATTTCCGAATTTTCGTAATTCCGAAAACCATGTTCTGATAAAATATTTAGATATTTTTGGATATCATACAGGGTGAAATAATATTGACCGTTCAAATTTTGTCAGTAGATTCCTTAGAAAAAAAATAAAAAATACGTGTTTTTTCTTTCAGCATCTTTTACTACTAAAATATTGAGATAAATCAGCTGAAAGATATTCTTGAAAACCATGCGTTCGTGGCTACCGCGTAAGCGCGCTGTGCGGAAGGCGGCAATAACGCTTTTTGTGTTGTATTGGTCCAGATAAGATAGGTGAGCGCGCCCCTCCCCCCGCACCGCTAACCCCGAGCGTCACTCAGTTAAGGATTATCCACACGTTACTAATTATTTATTTGGACAGCACATTTTATTATGAAAATTTTACCTATGTTTTTTTCTCAGAAATGGCATCCTTGATTGATACCTAATGCCTGGGAAAATTTTAAACGGTCAATAATATGTCACCCTATATATTATAGTTTAGGACAAGTTTAGGATATCATGCAGTTAGTTTGTAATAGTAGGGTACGCGACGATGCTAAATCGGGATTCACTCGAGCGTCATAGAGACCTATTGGGTTGCGAAGCTTAGATGATAAAAAGAAAAAAATGACATATAAGATATACCTTTTCATCGGTGGGGGGAGCGGCTACAGAGTTTCAAAAATGTAAAAAAAAACTGTTGCGTGGACATACTCGAGCGCGTCAGATATTGATAGCATCCATGTCCTACACATTTTTAAAGATGTACGCATGTTAAACTGATTGTTTCCATGATGGGGGTGGTCGTACTTGAGGGTTGAAAATGAAAAAAAATTTTTTTTTATCGGGCGCGTCAGATTTTCTAAGGGGATGTTAAGTGAACCTAAGAAAAAGCTCTTATATAATAATCTGACGATTTGGATGTGACGCAAACTCGCAGTTATTATTAGAATGTGCAAAAAAAATTCGCCATTTTGAAATACTCAAGCGCGTCAGATTAAGATATATATGGTTCATCTTTATGCCCTAGACGTGCTGTCTCATAATCTGACGATTATCTGGCGGGGTTCGCCTAATCTGACAATTAAAAAAATGAACAGGAACTTGTGACTCAGAGCACTCTCCTGAAACAGGAAAATGTGACTCGGAGCACTCCCCAGAAGCAGGGGCATGTGATTCGGAGCTATTCCCAGAAACTTCCGATGCACTGTCATATTCCATTATACTTTGACGCTGTTGTAAATACTGAAAGACTCGCGGTATTTTTATTGCTATAAATAATTTATAGCATTGTGCGTGATTTACTTCATTTAATGAAGATTCTCTCGAAAGTTCAAGATTATCGTATGTTGTTCGGGATTTTCGGAGAACCGGTTTGCTCCGACTATATTCTAAAATATTTACACATTTTTGTTATGTTTCTAATGTAAATTTACTAAAGTAGTTTTACCACAAAATACACACTTTATATTAATATCACAGCTGCCGGCAAACTTTTAGAGCATAATCTTGACTGCGCAGTAGCCCATTTACGTACAAATGTAGGTACATGCGCAAATCTGCCATTTTTGTTCTTAAAGTTGCCGGCAACTATAAATATTTAATAGTGCTAGTACTTTAGTGTTGTAAACAACATGATCAACTGTCATGGCGTCATTGGCAACAGAAACCAGAGTGGAATACAGGCATCACGTAACTGCACGCATTATACTTTATCGATGAATTTTTGTTACTTCGGCTAGTGGAAATCGTCAGATTATATATTTTCCGTTATCATTGATTCATTCCCTTTTAAATAAAAAAAATTAGCCACGCTCGAGAATGTCGAGATGAAGTTTTTTTTTTACAACTTTGTAGCCCTCCGCCTTCTTTACGTCACCTTTAAATTGTCAGATTAGAGGAATATACACGTTTTAGCATGTAACTAACTCACCCTACCTTAATCTGACGCGCTCGAGAATTTCAGATGAATAATTTTTTTTTACTAATCTGATCTTTTATCCTTGACGGGCGGCCATATATATGAGGCTCATATTTGGTGGAAGTACTTAACTGGGTATAAGGTATCCCCCTATATATTAATCTGCCGCGCTTTAGGTACTCCCGAAATCCCCTCTTCGGCTCTCCTACTATAAGGTCTACTAATAAAATATGTGTCCTTAGCTACATGAAATAAATATATTCATTAATTCATTCATTCTTATAACCCGAACCTAACCTAATTATAGTATGTAACATATGATCCATGGCGAAAATAACTGTTTCGCTTTATTTCACTTTCAGAATTTTGAAAATTCGGAATATTAAAGGTTTCAGATAAATGAAACTTCGGCATTTTTGAGTGATCCTCTAATCCTCAGCTGCTATTCGGTTACTACATCTGTACACGTGTGCTGTGGGCTTGTTATGGACGCGTATCGCGCACTATGTGAGTAGATATTATGGTGCATTGTAATGTATGCATTGTATGTGTTTACTTTAATCATTGTTATGTTTCTTGCGTGAATGATTGTTTACGGTAAGCACATAGTGTGATCGTGTGATATACTACTACTACTATTTAAAATAGTATTTTAGTGTTCTACGCTAAAGTTGGCCGAAGTATGAGTTTCTTCTTTCTGATAAAGGAGGAAAACGAGCAGAAGGATGGCATGATGGTAAGCGATTACCGTCACTCGTGTGTTTGGGTAACAACACTAGTCTGACAGTACAACACTATTATTGTTTAATCTATGGCAGCTCTCTTCTACCTAATATGGCGTCATGTGCAATACTCATGTTCGTGTGCTCCTCAGATATTTAAATAAAATAACCATTAGTATTCAGTCTCAAGTGTTTTCTTTCACCATTATAACATGGTGTCAGAAGTGCAGAAGTCATGAGCAGTGGAGAATCAGAAGTCGAAACAGAAAATTTTCTAGACAGTCTCGAGCAACGGCAAGGTCAGTCAGTTGCAACAATGGACGGCGCAGGAGAAATTGCAACGAAGTCACATCCTGGGGTCGGCGCGTCCTTACCAAGATTAAATATTTCATCTGACACAACAAATAATAATGCGGAGGAATGGAAGAGATGGTGGCAGCGATATGAAATATATTTGTTGGCATCAGGGCTCGACAATGCGGATGAAAAAAGAAAAATCGCGATCATGCTGCATTCAATGGGAGCTAAAGGTTTGGAGATATTTAATTCATTTAATTTGGAATTGGATAAATGCAAGTTGGTGAATGTTAAAGGCAAATTTGACAATTATTTTGAGCCACAGAAAAATCTGACCATGAGTAGGTACATATTTTTCACAAGGAAGCAAATGAAATCGGAAAGCATCGACGATTTCCTTACAGATCTTCAAAATAAAAGCAAGGATTGTGAATTCAAAGAGCTTAGAGAATCACTTGTTCGGGATATTTGTATTGCAAACATGAATACAGAATTAGCACATGTTAGACAACGTTTGTTACAAGAACCTAACCTCTCATATTCCAGAATGCGAGAGCTGGCAAAAGCTGTCATATCGGCTCAGCAAGATTCAGAAAGAATAGTCAAGGAAAGCACCGGAACTGATAATGTACGGCAATTGAGGAGCAGAAGTCATAATAGGAGTCAGAGTTGTCACAGATCAAACAGTAAATCAAAGTCAGGAACGTCAACGTCAAGTCAGTCAATATCAAGAAATCAGTCAACGTCAAGATATTTTATTTATTTATTTATTTAAAATAATTACACAGCATTACAGTTAGTACTAATGCACTGTGAATTACAAAAATAATTTAACATAACATGTTACATATTAGGTAGATTCAATTACTGAAAAATTACATCCATCCATCGCCTCACAGTACCTTAAACATTCACGACACACAATTATCCAGCTACTTCCAAAAACGTCCAAATCCGATGCTGATGCGAGAAGCGCATTAAGTTCTCGTAAGGCTCGAACTAGAGGAGAGTTTTTCCGCGCTATGGTTCGCGCCTCAGGAGCAGCCAACAGCAGCCGGCAGCGTGGGCGAAAATTGAACCTCGATTTAGAAGGGACGAACAATCGGATAACCTGACTGACCAGCTCCGGACAGTCAGAACATCCTCGCAAGATTTTACAAGCACTGGTCAGTAGCACATAATTTCGTCTAACCTCGAGGGAATTATACCCTAAAATACCTAACAAGAATTTTGTTGGATACAAAAATGGATAGTATCCATGTATTTTTTTATATAAAAATCGCAAAAATGCTTTTTGGATTTTCTCCAATAGCAAAGCGTAAGATGCTTCATACGGATTCCAAATTATAGAAGCTGTCTCCAGTTTACTTCGAACTAGGGCAGAAAACACGAGTTTTATTGCTCTAGGACTGTCTCTACTAGATATCAGTCAGCGGGTCAACCACTTCACACACAAGGAGCTCCATCGAGGCAATGGCAGCGTAGTCAACAATCAGTATGCAGTCGCTGTGGGCAGCAGCATCGGTTCAAGTTTAGTGTCCGGCAGCCAACGTTCAATGCAGGTCATGTAATTCATATGGTCATTATGCCAAATTTTGTTTTAAAAATAAAAATATTAGACAATTAGAGTCTGACAACTTCAATATTGATGCCGCTCAAGGCTCTGAGAGATTCTTTGTAGGAGCAGTACAAAAAGTAAACAATTTAAAATCATCTTGGAACTTAAATGTCATTGTAAATGGTCAAAATATCAACTGTATCCTAGATTCAGGCGCAGATATTAATATCATGTCATTTGCAACATACAAAACTTTAGAGTTATCCAGTAAATTAGATAATTGCAACATTAAGGTTTCAGGATTTGGAGGGAAGGACATTCCAATAATTGGACAATGTGAATTAAATTGTCATTTTAATCACAGGTCAGAAAAAATTGTATTTGTAATAACCAGTATAAACTGTCACCCTGTCTTAGGTCTTGCAACATGTGAACGCATTGGCATAATTAAACGTGTCTACACACTAAATAATGAAGGTGAATGTCAAATTCTTACACAATATGACGATGTGTTTCAGGGTCTGGGATATCTGCCTCCTGTCTGTCGCCTGAAATTGAAGCCAGATGCTGTGCCGTGCATAGATCCACCAAGAAAAGTACCTTTTGCACTACTGAAAGGTCTGCGGGAGGAACTGGATCGCATGGAGGGCATGAAAGTCATAGAAAAAGTCACAAAACCAACGGCATGGGTCAACTCTGTAGTGGTCACAGTCAAGTCATCAGGTCAGCTTAGGGTATGTTTAGATCCTAGAAATCTAAATAAGAATATCATGAGAGAACACTATCCTTTAAAAAACGTAGATGAAATTAGGTCACAATTAAAAGGCTCTGCTTATTTTTCACATTTAGATGCATTTTCAGGTTTTTGGTCTTTGAAACTTGATGAAGAAAGTTCTGAACTCTGTACTTTTCAGACTCCATTTGGGAGATATAAATACTTAAGATTACCTTTTGGGATCAATGCATCAACAGAAATTTTTTATAGAGTAATTAGTGAACTTTTTGGTGATTTAGAAGGCGTTCTCATTTTTGTAGATGATTTTTTGGTCTATGGAGAGACACTTGAGATTCATAATGAGCGACTTAAAAAAGTGCTAGATAGGGCTAGACAAGTCAATTTGAAATTAAACAAGTCAAAATGTAAATTCGGAGTACAAGAAGTAGATTTTTTAGGACATTTATTCAATGCAGAAGGTGTTAAAGTCAGTCCAGAAAGAGTCACAGCAATCAAACAGATGCCAAGTCCTACTAATGTCAAAGATTTGCAGAGATTTCTAGGTATGGTTATTTTTTTAGGATGTTTTATTGAAAACTTGTCAGCGAAAACATCACTCATGAGGAGTTTGTTAAAAAATGATGTACCATGGCAATGGGATAGTAACTATGAGAAGGAATATTGTGAGTTAAAAGAAATCATTTGTAATACTCCAGTTTTAGTCCATTATGATGTAGATTTGCCTCTAGTTTTGTCAGTAGACTCGTCAAAGTCAGCGATTGGTGCAGTTATTATGCAAAACAATAGACCAATTGCATACAGTTCAAAAACATTAACAAAGTCACAAGAAAATTTTACTCAGATTGAAAAGGAATTATTCGCCATACAGTTTGGATGTTCTAAATTCAATCAATATGTCTATGGTCGCAAAGTCATTGTACACACCGACCATAAACCTCTGGTTTACTTGTTTAAAAAGCCTTTGCATGAGGTACCTGCAAGACTGCAGCGTATGATGTTAACGTTACAAAAATATGATTTAGAAGTCATTCATATACCTGGTAAGGAAATGTACATATCTGATACTCTGTCTAGAGCAGCCATGAAAGACCATTTTATTCCAGAAAATGAAGCTGATATATATTGTCATGTCAATTTAGTCGAGTCAAATCTAGCCATTAGTCAGGAATATAAAAACAAGTTGAAGCAGGCGACCATTGATGACGAAACTTTAAAATTGTTAAAAAAATATTATCAGGAAGGATGGCCCAGTAGTAAAGATAAAATTAATTCAATAGTAAAACCATACTGGAGCATTCAAGGTGAAATTCATGTGATAGGTGATTTATTGTTCAAAGCTTCAAATCTAATTGTTCCAAAATCCATGCAAAAAGAAATATTAAACAAATTGCATGAAGGTCATCAAGGTGTAAATAAATGTCTAAGATTAGCTAGAGATTCATTATACTGGTCTAATATGTCTGCTGATATAAAAAATGTAGTGGAGCAATGTGAAATCTGTGCCAAGTTCAAGCCGTGTACTCAAAAAGAACCGTTAAAGAATTATGAGATAAGTACATATCCTTGGCAAAGAGTTGGTATTGATCTGATGCATTTTGATAGTGCAACCTATATTGTGGTAACTGATTATTATTCAAAGTATATAGAAACAGCCTTATTAAGGAATAACAGTACAGCTGAAAATGTAATAATAAACTTAAAGTCTTTACAAATGAAGCGAAAATTGAAAAATTTAATGATTCGGACAGGATTCGAACCTGCGTTTCCAACGGCTTTCCGGGCCAACACTGGCGTCCTCCCAATTGGACCACCGAATCAGATGTCAGAGTCATTGAATTTTTCAACCAGTTGCTTCGACATGCCTTAGGGTGGCATCGTAGCGCCATCTACCGTAAAGATTTAGACTTTATCGTCGGCACCATCGTCTCAAATTTGTTGAGAATCGATAGTAACCATGTGCTACACCCAAATTACTTATTTTTTATTAAAGCAGTAACGTCTGCTAACGTAAACTAAATGTTTACAAATGAAGCGAAAATTGAAAAATTTAATGATTCGGACAGGATTCGAACCTGCGTTTCCAACGGCTTTCCGGGCCAACACTGGCGTCCTCCCAATTGGACCACCGAATCAGATGTCAGAGTCATTGAATTTTTCAACCAGTTGCTTCGACATGCCTTAGGGTGGCATCGTAGCGCCATCTACCGTAAAGATTTAGACTTTATCGTCGGCACCATCGTCTCAAATTTCGCTTCATTCATTCTACGATGCCACCCTAAGGCATGTCGAAGCAACTGGTTGAAAAATTCAATGACTCTGACATCTGATTCGGTGGTCCAATTGGGAGGACGCCAGTGTTGGCCCGGAAAGCCGTTGGAAACGCAGGTTCGAATCCTGTCCGAATCATTAAATTTTTCAATTTTCGCTTCATTTGTAAACATTTAGTTTACGTTAGCAGACGTTACTGCTTTAATAAAAAATAAGTAATTTGGGTGTAGCACATGGTTACTATCGATTCTCAACAAATTTGAGACGATGGTGCCGACGATAAAGTCTAAATCTTTACGGTAGATGGCGCTACGATGCCACCCTAAGGCATGTCGAAGCAACTGGTTGAAAAATTCAATGACTCTGACATCTGATTCGGTGGTCCAATTGGGAGGACGCCAGTGTTGGCCCGGAAAGCCGTTGGAAACGCAGGTTCGAATCCTGTCCGAATCATTAAATTTTTCAATTTTCGCTTCATTTGTAAACATTTAGTTTACGTTAGCAGACGTTACTGCTTTAATAAAAAATAAGTAATTTGGGTGTAGCACATCGTTACTATCGATTCTCAACAAATTTGAGACGATGGTGCCGACGATAAAGTCTAAATCTTTACGGTAGATGGCGCTACGATGCCACCCTAAGGCATGTCGAAGCAACTGGTTGAAAAATTCAATGACTCTGACATCTGATTCGGTGGTCCAATTGGGAGGACGCCAGTGTTGGCCCGGAAAGCCGTTGGAAACGCAGGTTGGAATCCTGTCCGAATCATTACATTTTTCAATTTTCGCTTCATTTGTAAACATTTAGTTTACGTTAGCAGACGTTACTGCTTTAATAAAAAAAATAAGTAATTTGGGTGTAGCACATCGTTACTATCGATTCTCAACAAATTTGAGACGATGGTGCCGACGATAAAGTCTAAATCTTTACGGTAGATGGCGCTACGATGCCACCCTAAGGCATGTCGAAGCAACTGGTTGAAAAATTCAATGACTCTGACATCTGATTCGGTGGTCCAATTGGGAGGACGCCAGTGTTGGCCCGGAAAGCCGTTGGAAACGCAGGTTCGAATCCTGTCCGAATCATTAAATTTTTCAATTTTCGCTTCATTTGTAAACATTTAGTTTACGTTAGCAGACGTTACTGCTTTAATAAAAAATAAGTAATTTGGGTGTAGCACATGGTTACTATCGATTCTCAACAAATTTGAGACGATGGTGCCGACGATAAAGTCTAAATCTTTACGGTAGATGGCGCTACGATGCCACCCTAAGGCATGTCGAAGCAACTGGTTGAAAAATTCAATGACTCTGACATCTGATTCGGTGGTCCAATTGGGAGGACGCCAGTGTTGGCCCGGAAAGCCGTTGGAAACGCAGGTTCGAATCCTGTCCGAATCATTAAATTTTTCAATTTTCGCTTCATTTGTAAACATTTAGTTTACGTTAGCAGACGTTACTGCTTTAATAAAAAATAAGAAACTTAAAGTCCATATTTGCTAGGCATGGGATACCAATGACATTAGTGTCAGATGGTGGTCCTCCATTTCAGTCGTTAGAATTTAAAACTTTTTTGCAGCAATGGGACATAGAACATAAAGTCACATCGCCATATCATTCACAGTCTAATGGACAGGCCGAAAGTTCAGTTAAAATTGTAAAAAACATGTTAAAAAAATGTAAAGAAGATGGATCAGATCCGTACTTAGCGTTATTACAATATAGAAATACAGCTAAAAACCACATGTTGTCACCGGCTGAGTTGTTGATGTCTAGGGAATTGAGAACTAAGATACCAATAAATGTCACCAAACTCAGACCAAAAACAGTAACATTCAGTGAGTACAAAAAATCAGCCATAAAAAACAATGAGGAAATGTCTAGGTATTATAATCAGAACACAAAGCCTTTGTCATTACTTTATCCAGGAGATAGGGTCTACTATAAGAAAAAACCCAACAGTACATGGGAAAAAGCTGTAATTATAAAACGCTTGGACAACAATAGGTCATATGTCATAAGAAATGAGAATAATGTAACTTATGTAAGGAATAGGGTTCATCTCATACATAACTATAGTATTCTAAACAGTGACTTTATGAAATCCCATCCCATGCAATCCAGTTCATCTCAAAGAGGAAGTGATCTGGATACAGTGACGGAGACAGGGCAGGAGGCGGACACTCCAGCACCTATACAGAGTCAAACTGTTATAACTGATAGAAAGACTACAGCATCAGGACGTCTCATCAAACCTACAAAACGTTACATAACAGAAATATAAATTGTAAATGTAATCTATCTAACCTATAAGATAATTTCACACATATGCATGTAACTAATATTAATATGAAATATTAATGTAAGCATATTTTATATAAAATGCATATAAAGCATCAGCTTTATATAAAATGTAACTTTGAAAAATGTTAACAATAATTTGATAGTAAGTAAATTTAATAAGTGTAAGACTGTACTTTGTTGTAAAGTAACTTTATATTTCATTACTGACTTGTGTATGTAATAGAAACTTAAGGAAAGGGATGTTTGGGTAACAACACTTAGTCTGACAGTACAACACTATTATTGTTTAATCTATGGCAGCTCTCTTCTACCTAAGATGGCGTCATGTGCAATACTCATGTTCGTGTGCTCCTCAGATATTTAAATAAAATAACCATTAGTATTCAGTCTCAAGTGTTTTCTTTCACCATTATAACATCGTGGACACCTGCAAAATAAGAGTGCGCTCTTTTCTTAAAAATATGAAGCTCTTTTATAAGTACACAGAATACACTCTATAAATTTATATGAGTGAAATATCGTATCGTAAATATTCTGTGTTCCTGTCTTGAAGCCAAACTAGTGCATTAGGGGCGGCTTCGATAATTAATGCGAGTGTGGATCGATGACACCATCAATCACCTGTCATGTAGGCACGCTTACATAGAAGGTTAAGGGCAACAGGCTCCATAGGTTATCATGGGCTGGTATTCCGCAACTCGACCTCTTACAATGCGGCTATTTTTCGTGAGTGGGACAGGCTCCATGTACAAACAAGTTAAGGGGCTCTCTAGTCAGAATGACCTTCCGCGTTCGGCTTCCTCGTCCCCCGCAGCCTATCGTAAGCACGTACCTATCACGTGCTAAATAATGAATTATGTAGTATTGAGAGATCAAATAGCATCATAAGCAAGTTTTAATTAGACAATGTTTTAAATTTTTAATGATTGTGTTAGCTTTTGACGATGCAAAAGTGATACTTGTGATCCTATTTGATTAAATGTTCTTTTATCTTTATCTTATCTCCCATCGCTATATTATAATACCTACTTAAGGCACGTTCTAAAACTCGAAAGTAGGTTTACTACAGTATACTCAAATGTCCCGTGATTGCACGGGGAAAAATACTATTCGGTTTTTTTGCGTCAGTTAATATTGAGTTATCCTCTTTTTTACCTTAGCGTGGTCGGTTAAAACTTGTTTTGTCGTTCGTCGGAGGAGTAATGTTCTAACCGAAGGATGGTATTGTGAGGGCGTATGGTGGGATCGAGCATTTTCAGGTAGATTACAATATTTCTTTGAACAGCAAAATAACTGGTTTTATTAGTAGGTAGTGTTAGTGTTGTGATTTAGAACGTGTGGCTTCTGTTGCAAGCTGAAAATGTGTTGCTTTGAGAATTAATAATGAGAATTTGAAGTAACACCAAATGGCGGAACCAAATTTTAATTCATTTGATTGCCATTACGAAATAAACTCCTCCATAATTCAAATAAAATTGAAAAACTCTTTCTCGGATCGCAGCTGCCCGCTCGAGACAAATCGTTTTTAATCGCAACAAAAACAAGATTATTCCTATCCCGGATCCTTCGTAATGGACTTAGTAAGGAGATAAAGAGATAACTGAGAGAGTATTCTTTAATTGCGTTTAAAAAACATTATAATATTACTTAGGTGGTCATAAAAAGTGATAGAAAGACAAGATTTATTTCGCAATGCTGCTTCTTACGCAGTCTAAATTTTCACAAAAAAAAATTGCCGTTCTTCTATGAATTGCAAAACCGCAGAACCGACAGTGGTGGCTGTACTAACACATCGCCAACTGCATCTTCAATGTATCATCATCATTAGTCGTTTACTTTTTATTATTGTATAGTCTATTATATTATAATTATAATATATTGTTCAACAATACAAATAATTTACCACGTAGAAGAGCGTTGCCTCTTAGCACAAGGGCACAAGTATCAAATACTTAAAAAGAGGTACCAACACTGTTTGTCAGCTGAATTTCTATGTTACTAAATAAAAACATTTTTTTTTACTCTTGGCAGAGTGGTCGTGGTTACGGCAATGGTGTCCACATTTGGGTTCTCGTCCTCATCCTTCCTCTGACAGACAGCAGCTCTCGCTGCAATGCGTCTCCATTTCCCCCGGTTGTCTGCGGAGCGAGTGCACTGCACCATGGGCTCCGTGTGGTTTTTTTAATAAGGTCGGTCCAGCGAGTCGGTGATCAGCCTTGCCCTCTATTGCCTTCTATCTGGCCCCTCAATATACATATAGACACCAGCTAATGCCCGCGGCTTCGCTACCGTTGAAATCACATACCATGTATTTTTTCGGGCTAAAAAGTAGCTTACTCGTATTATGTTAGGGTAGTTAGAGTATAAACTGTCTTTGTTCAAATTTTGATGCAAATTTGTCCAGACACAGTGTGAAACATGAACCAACATACATACACACAAAGTTTCAAAAGTTAAATATTAATGTATTATGTCTTAATTCTCTCCAAATACCTTTTAGCCTTCATACGGCATCTTAAGATGGCCTCTCAGAGTGGAGTTCATTAATTGCGTAATATCCAGTTCGATTCAGAGGCTTCAATAGGTTTCCAATTGAATAACAAACAATCAAGACCAATCTAGCACCGAGTGCATTAGGCAAATACGGTTAGATTAGAAGGTCCTTGCAACTACGTGCGCGCAGTTAAAGAAAAACTTTCATCGTATTGGGGTAAAAATCTATTTTACCCATCTGAGGATGTTCAGCTACACCGTATAGGTGTATACCAATAATTTAATTCACCAAGTCAGTTCATACTCCAAGACCCGACTCCACATGATACTAAATACACAATGAGAACCATAAAAGTTTATCAGTCTTTTGTTGACTAATTGCTTCATGATCTCAGCTTTACAAATTGGCACGTGTCGATATTACCTCATCTTTTGTTCCATTGTTACCGCCTAATGAAGTTTCAAGTGGGCTTTAGTTTATGAAATTAACATACATTTCGTTGGTGATTTTATCAAATTCTTAAGTGTTTTTTTAAAGTTTCGCATGTTTTAATATTTAGTTTAGTTTACTAACTTATTTTGTAAGCCTTACTAACAAAATATTCATTGTCCGGAATAAAGGATTGATATTATATCACTTGATATTACTATTATCTATTTACTATTGGTTTTCCAAGTTTCATTCAAGACCTTTAAAGGTTTAAGGCATTATTTTTAAGAACATTACAAAAGTGTATTGTAAACAATGTCACAGTCATACGAGGATTTAATCGTATTTTTATTTTTATCTGACTTCGGTGCAGCAAAAAAGATTTTCGACTTTTCTTCTGCGCAGACCATGGTACCCATTTTAGTTAAGTAGTTACATACCTATAAATAATGAAAAATTGAATACGATCTACTACAATCTAAGCAGGATTCTGCTTATAAAAATAAAACATATTGTGGTATTTCCAAATTTTGTAAAAAAAAAACCGGCTAAGAGCATGTCGGGCCACGCTCAGTGTAGGGTTCCGTAGTTGCTCATCCTTCACAATAAACTGCTGTTTTAAGCCCGAGGTTTACGTGAAGAAAGATTTTAAGCTCTATAAAAAGGTCGTAAACGCCCTAGAAACTGTAATCACTTATTACCTTCTGGAAGTCAACTTACGACCTTTTAAAGAAAAAATATGAAATTTGGCGATAACTCAAAAAAGGCTCGACCGGTTTTGTTCAATATAGTTTTCATTGAAAGTACTTATAAGGCCTCATTAACATGAATTTTTCCGAATTTTTTTGACCCGTGGTTGAAAAGTTAGAGGGGGGGGGGACACTATTTTTTTTGTTTTCGGAGCGAATATTTACAAAACTGCTGACTTTATCAAAAAATAGTGTTTGGAGACCCCTATTATTTTTACAAGAGACACCCCACACACCAGTGTTGAAAAGAAAAAAAAAATTCACCCCCACTTTAGGTGTTCAAGAGGTACCCGAAAAAAAAAATTTTTTTTAAATTTTATTTTACCGTTCTGTCGGCGTTATACATACACATACTCATACCAAATTTCAGCTTTCTAGTACTAATGATCACGGAGCTAAGCCGCGGACGGACGGACGGACGGACGGACAGACGGACAGACGGACATGGCGAAACTATAAGGGTTCCTAGTTGACTACGGAACCCTAAAAACGATAAAAAGATTCTATAAAAATATTTAGTAACATAACTACATAAAAATCCGACTTAAATTATCTCTCTCGGCTTATCCTTCGGCGCCCCACTTGAGCGTGGACATTGGAAATCTCTCGAGACCTCGTTAGTATGAATATTCTATGGAAATCAAACGTATTCAGCCTTTGTCAGCGCATGCTGAATGGGAGTTAATGGAATGAGCGGAGTGCAGGTGAATGGTAATGGCTTTTGTGGAAGACTGGAGCTAATTAAATTTTATTTCAACACATTTAGGTTAAGTTAATCTTCCTCGTACCAGTCACGGAGCTGCTGTAGATGGATCATTGTCTTGGTTTTCAAACCAAGAATCCTTTTAACTTTCTGACCTACCCTAAGAGGGAGTCTTATCGACAGTGGCGGCTGAAGAATGATGAACCTATGATGATTGTCATACGGCATTGGAAACGTTTCCCGATTTATATGGGGAAAGAACTTTCTCAAGAACATTCCCCATACAAACCGAGAACCGGTCTCGAGCACGGCACATCTCTATTCAGGAAGGTTAATTCAATGTTCAAACTTCGAACTTATCGTACTGCCCCGCTCATTCAAATTTTGTTTCACACCAGATCGATAGGGATGGCGCCGAACGAACTTCGAATTTAGGAGTAGCCCTTCAGGCACTGGAGAATTTTCAACGAGAAGCTTCCTGAAAGTTTCCAAGCTGCGCTGGATTCGACAATTTACCTCCGTCTCAAAGTTGGAATTACCTGGACAATTCGTCCCAGGTAAACATACTCGTCAACTTCTTTGAGGGCAGTTCCCAACATTCGATATGATTTTGGTCATACACATGTTAAATTTCAGACCTGCTTGCTGGGAACCTGCCGAGTTCTATAAACTAAGCGTAGTTCTAGAACAGGTTTTGAATATATTTTATTCACGAATCTTGGAAGCGTGATTATGACTTTCTACCTATATATCCATGCGAACGAAGTTCCTTGTTCCGGTTAGCATAATGATGTGCATTTGACATTTTCTCTGACGATGAACAATCGTAAGTGCCTCGCATCGGAAGAGCCTCGATAAGCACTGGCATAAAATTACCGTATTTCTACGCCGTCATTGATTTAAAGAGAATAGACACCATCAGTGACTCGATTTACCGCACAAGCTCTTGTTCATCGTTATATATAATAATTGTCATTTGTTTTTAAGGTAGACGTGGGAAATAATAATTTTCCACCTATTATCGACAATGAGTTAACGCTGAAAGTGTAGCATTACATATCTGTTTTATCTAGCCTACATTATGTAAACATAATCAGCATATTTTCTACAATGTTAATACTTATGTTAATTTTGAAAATAAAAGACACGCGCACGGTTACCTGCATTCTTAACGGCTGATGAAAACCTACCCGACATCCTAATATAAGTAAACCCAAGCCAAGCCAAGTCAAGCCTCTTGAACTTAATTTGAGACTAGATCGATTTGTGTGAGGTTATATTTATTATTTATTTATTTTTAAGTAGCCCCTTACCCACATACAACAAAACCATTAGACAACATAATCTTGAAATATTTACGCTGTCTACTCAGTGCTAGTCAGTGGCCTCGAGCCAGGATATGGTGCGGATATTTAGATAAGTAGTGTTCCAGTAACGTTCTTGGAAGACATTAGGAGCATTTTATGGCCTAACTTTCCGCACCAGCTAACTAGAATACGTTCAAATGTGAGAACATGAAGATTTTCTCACGGACGTCTAGATGACATATGGCATAGAAGTTATTGTGGCACGAATAAAATTGTCCTAGGGACATCCCAACGATATTAACTTATCGATTAAATAAATTGTAGTTTCTTATGATAGTTATGACTAAGGCATTTGACTATGTAGACCACAACAAGCTGTTAAGTAAATTGAGCCGGTACGGAATCAGAGGCAATGTATTGAATCTCATAAAATCTTACTTAAGCGGACGACAGCAATACACAGAAATATCAAGAATTTGCTCCCTCAGGAAAAGAGAATATAAATATGTGTCAAACAAACAATATGTTAAATTTGGTCTCCCTCAAGGAAGTGTACTGGGCCCACTTCTCTTCCTTATATATATTAATGACTTGCCTAATAATATCCAGCATCCTATGGTACTTTTCGCCGATGACAGTACTTCTATTATTAAATGTTATGATAATATTATGGAAGATTATGAACAGGACATAAATACAGTAATAAAAAATATTATTGAATGGCTGAATAACAATAATTTATTAATTAACTTAAATAAAACTAATCTGATGCACTTTCACCAAAGAACACAAATACCGCAATTAAAGATTGCGTATGAAGGAAATAAGATAGATGATGTGGAAGTGACAAAATTCTTAGGCTTAATGATTGACAACCAGCTTAACTGGAAACACCATATAGATTACTTGTGTAATAAGTTGTGTAAATCAGCATATGCACTGTTTAAGCTATCAAAAATAGTAAACCGTGAAGCAGTTTCAACGGCGTATCATGGACTTGTAGCTTCGTTGCTGAGATATGGGATAATCTTTTGGGGCAACTCAGTCAATAAAGATATGGCATTCAAGGCTCAAAAACGCTGTATACGAGCTATGTGCGGGTTCTCTGTAAGAGACAGCTGCGAACCATACTTCAGATCTCTTAATATATTAACTTTGCCTTCATTGTACATTCTTGAAGTAAGCCTATTTGTCAAAGCCAATCCTGACTTATTTAACATAGTTGCAGACGGTCGCAGATTTCCTACACGTCCGCAGTATAAATGCAAGTTGAGAGATGGACATAGAACTAACACGGCAATGATGAGAAATAGTATTCTAGGTATGGCGCCAAAGATATGTAATAAAGTTCCAGACTCATTGAAAGATCTAAATATGGTCCAATTTAAAAAAAGAACTTATATCCTACCTTAGCAAACAATGCTACTATTCGGTCAAAGATTATTTAAATGATGTGACATAATTTTAGATTTCATAATTATTATTTTTCAATTTGACATGTTTTTAATTTTATTATTTCATTGCACCAAATTCCGTACGACTGTGTTTCTATGGCTAATTTTGTAATTTATTCATAAAATGCATGTTAGATTTTCTCTAAGTGTGTAAAACTTGTACATCCATACATATGGGTAAAACATAGAGGTCAAAACAAATTGTATTCAACACCAATAACTATATTTATACCTATGTTTGACAAATAAAATTTCTGATTTACTGATTTCTGATTTCTAAGAAATAACGTAAAATCAAGTATGTATAATAGTTATGTAAATTGCACATGAAGTGCAATTTACATAACTATTATACATACTTAAGCCAACACCAAAAATGTAGGTACATGTTCAAAGAAGAAATGTCTTATTATTATTAATAATTTCAATTTTATCCCGTGAACTTATTGTCTACTACGAAAAGTCATTTCGATATATTTGAATCAGTTATCGATAAATTTATTATCGGAAGGATGTCCCTAGTCAATTGAGGTTTTTGCCACACAAAATTCTATGTTTGATTATGATCGTGGCATGGCCGATATACATGCAACAATAAATAAATAAATAATAAAAAAATATATATCAGACAACCTCACACAAATCAATCCCAAATTAAGCTTAAGAAGGCTTGTGTTATGGGTACTAGGCGACTATATACATATGTACATATATAGATAAATAAATACTGAAATACTTAAACAATGTTTGCTAATCGAGCTATACTTTGCGCCAGTTAGCATATGTATGACAAAAGTGGCCCTTAATGTCCCCTTTATTGACGTGATGTTATTTTCAGCGGCCAGTGTTAAAAGAAATGAAATGAGATCGTGTGTTCAGTAAGTAGGCTACAAGGACACTTGTACAAGTCTGATTGTATTTTTACCGGCTCCTCCCAAGAGGAAACCGCTGTTGAGAAGGAAGCCGAACGAAACTCAACATTTCCGTGCTAACGTGCCATGCTAAATAGCGCAAAAGTTATACCATGAAGTGATGTTAACGAGTTCTCAATTGAAGCTAGACGTAACCAGCCCCGATACAGTTCAAGTCGTTTTAAAAAAAAGTTACGTTGACATTAGAAATTAAAATATACTGGCCAGTTCTAATTTCTTTCTCCAATTTAACAGCCAACTGAGTGGTTAATAAAACAAGTGGGTTATATGCACTTTTATGACCATAAAAAACTAGGTTTAAATTAAAACTCGCGGCGACCCCGTTGGAGAAATACAACTGAACGGATACCAATATTTTTTATACTCACACTACCGATGGTTATTAAGTTACGAGGTATATTTTTATCCGACTACAGCAAAGCAAAACGAGTATTTTGACTTTTCAGCTCACGCGAACGAAATTCCAGGCACACAGTTTTTTTTTCATGAAATTTCAGAAACATGTACTTTCCTATCCAATATCGCAACGTTATTTTTTCTGTAAGTAAGTGTTAATATTCGAATAAACCGAACCTCTAACGTAAGTGAGTGGGACTTAAACAACATAAATTTCCTGTAAACAAATTAAACAAAACAAAACTTAGCCCTGACTTATTAGTCCATTGAATAAAAAGTTCTAGAGTGCGTGAGTTAGTAACGTAAGATGTTTCTTCGGAAACATGTCAAGAGTCTCTAGGTAATAAACATACTAAAACCCCGGGACACTAGGAGGAGCCCCGGAGTGGGGGGAGGGGGGGAAAGGGTCCATTTTTTCATTTTTCGCTTAAATCTCAAAAACGGTACATGTTAGAGAAAAACTTTCAAGGAAAAGTTGAAAGGCCATAAAATTATCTACAAGTTGTACCTAAATATTTTTTTCCTATATCCTACCGTTTCTGAGTTACACGCAGTAAAAAATGATTTTGGCTCAAACAATTTCCCCATACCACATACCCATGTTTATCACATCAATCGATCAAAAAATATTTCTTTCTTCCAAAAAACTCAAATGTGCAACTTGTGACCGGTACTGATAGATTGCTCTTAATTAGGTCTATAATTGGTAAAGTAAACACATTCCTCCATGGAAGCCTTTAGGAGGAATCGATTGTCAAAATATTATATTAGGGTAGTTTGAGTTACTGAACTTGATCTTTTTATTTCTTCTTCCAAAAAAACTCAAAAGTGCAACTTGTGACCGGTACAGATAGATTGCTCATAATTAGGTCTATCATTGATAAAAATACCAGATTCCACCACGGAGGCGTTTACGGGGAATTGAATTTTATTAGGGTAGTTACGATACTTGAACTTTTTATTTTTTTTCTTCCAAAAAGCTCAAAAGTGCAACTTGTGACCGGTACTGATAGATTGCTCTTAATTAGGTCTATAATTGGTAAAAAAAACACATTCCTCCATGGAAGCCTTTAGGAGGAATTGATTGTCAAAATATTATATTAGGGTAGTTACGCAACTTGACCTTTTTATTTTTTTTCTTCCAAAAAGCTCAAAAGTGCAACTTGTGACCGGTACTGATAGATTGCTCTTAATTAGGTCTATAATTGGTAAAAAAAACACATTCCTCCATGGAAGCCTTTAGGAGGAATCGATTGTCAAAATATTATATAAGGGTAGTTTTCGAATTTTTCACCTTTCATGGAATGTAGCTCGAAAACGGCTGCGAATAGAAAAAAAATATTTAGGTACAACTTGTAGATAATTTTATGGCCTTTCAACTTTTCCTTGAAAGTTTTTCTCTAACATGTACCGTTTTTGAGATTTAAGCGAAAAATGAAAAAATGGACCCTTTCCCCCCCTCCCCCCACTCCGGGGCTCCTCCTAGTGTCCCGGGGTTTTAGTATGTTTATTACCTAGGGACTCTTGACATGTTTCCGAAGAAACATCTTACGTTACTAACTCACGCACTCTAGACCCCCCTTGGAGGGACTCATTCAATGGACTATATTACAAACTCCAACGAAATTACAACCGACGACCATAGTGAAAAGAGAAAAGTATTATATATGTTTAGAGTAGGTATGTATGTATGTATTTGGCTATTGTGGCTACGTATTGTAGCTCTTCAATTGATCGATTCGTTTTATTCTTTGTTTGAAAGTTAGATATGAATCAACAAAATGTTGCGTATAAAAACCAGGTATTTTCGAGAATGTTTTTTTTTTTAATTCACCGATCTTACAACAAACTTCGGGTTGTATTATTTATAAGGCAGGGTAGGCAGCAGGCAGGGAAGGGACCTAACGCCTTCCAGGTACAGATATAAACCTACCTACTCAAGAATAGAGGGGCCGCAGGACTTGTATTTTCTATGTTTAGAGTCGTATTTAGATATGGATTAAACGGCCCTGATCACACTGATACTTTTCTCACTTATTTATATCCAACGCGACAAAATTACTTGAACAAGAGCGCTTAAAAATAAATTCGCTCCGAACCACAAAGGAATCCACAGAAATTAGCTGTTCCCTAAACGTATTTTTGTTTGCCCAATTACACCCAACTTGGATAATGCTATTTGTGTTCTAACTTACCGTAATTAATGGAGAAATCCAATGTTGAATATTGAGTTTATTTGTGCGCGTAAGTTCGTTATTGGGACTTTAAAATTATTCAAAACTTATTTATTTTTGAAAAGATTTATTTAAGTATTTTATTGAAAAACATTCGGTAGGCTGATCTACAGTGCTTAGATGCGTAGCGCACTTTAACAACTTATGATATTATACGTATATTATTGGTCAATGGATATAATTAACTAATGATAATATTGCCATCTAGTATAATGATAATATCAAATTACCATATATCAGATGTATACAATACTTAATAGGTTTATAGGGTCACAACACATCCGAATTGCTCAAACAAAAATGAAAAACTGACATAGACTCACGATGAGCGAAGCAAGAAAGAGGGTTCGGATGTCTTGCAATTATAAACATTATATCCAATGTATTTTATACTAATAGAAATAATATCCAATTAAATTTATTGTTGTTGATACACAACATTATATCAATGAAAATGTAAGGAACGTTGTTATATCCATTATTACACACCCACAGTGCTGTGCTTCACCATCAAGCTGGGGTTATGAAATTAAGAGGGACCTCATTGACAGAGTCCTGGTCGAAGGGGTGGGCAGGCCATTTAACCCGGAAAATTGAAGGTCGTTGGGGCAGCAAAGTCCTATTAGAGTGGCGACCACGTATAAGAAAGCGCAGCGTGGGTCGGCCCCCGACTAAATGGGCAGATGACCTCGTGAGGGTAGCGGGGAATCAATGGATGCGGTCTGCACGGGATCGCACTTTGTGGCAAGTCATGGGGGATGCCTATGTTCAGCAGTGGACGACGTGTGGCTGATAGATTGATAGATAGAGATAGATAGTCGAACATCTCGCTACTATAATATACCTACCTACATTGGCTATGTGATCTATTTGATGAATGCATCCGTCAATACTAGTGATTTATCATTGTAAAAGTTTATTAATATAATTCGTGTAACATTTATTGTACCCACTCGAATTGTGTAGCTGAAATTATGAGTGGTGGCTGTAAAATCACTGCTTATTGAATAATTGAATGAGCTTTAATGTGATTTATCATTTATAGAAAATCACACGATAATACATTTAATTTAATCCGAACAAAGCAAATGAAGTAAATAACACAATGCTGTTGGTGACATTAAAATGAATGTGAATTATTATTAAGTACATACTTTCATGGGACTCTTACTTATATTTGTTTCTTTTTTTTCATTGTAACTATATGTAACAAAATCAATGAAATTCGTGAAAATTGCAACCTACATAAAACGGAGTAGTTTTTTAGGGTTCCGTAGCCAAATGGCAAAAAACGGAACCCTTATAGATTCGTCATGTCTGTCTGTCTGTCCGTCTGTCCGTCTGTCCGTCCGTATGTCACAGCCATTTTTTTCCGAAACTATAAGAGCTATACTCTTGAAACTTGGTAGGTAGATGTATTCTGTGAACCGCATTGAGATTTTGATTCAAAAATAAAAAAATAATAATAAATATTGGGGGCTCCCCATACTTAGAACTGAAACTCGAAAAATTTTTTTTCATCAAACACATACGTGTGGGGTATCTATGGATAGGTCTTCAAAAATGATATCGAGGTTTTTAAAACATTTTTTTTCTAAACCGAATAGTTTGCGTGACAGACGCTTCCAAAGTGGAAAAAAGTTGGTCCCCCCCCCTCTAACTTCTAAAATAAGAAAATGAAAAATCTAAAAAAAACATATGATGTACATTACTATAAAAACTACCAACGAAAATTGTTTTGAACGAGATCTAGCAGGTAGTTTTTTTGTTAATACCAAATACCTAACTTTGCACCTAATTTATATGGGGCGCTATACATACCAGGTGCAAACTTAACTTAAACACTTAGGGATGGAAAGTGTTTGTACGGAACCCTCGGTGCGCGAGTCCGACTCGCACTTGGCCGGTTTTTTTTAATTAATTTATGTTCCCTGATTACTTAAAAACTACTGAACAGATTGAGAAATTCTGTTTTATTTCAAAGCTCATACTTTCTAGTTGGTTTCGTTGTCATATAAAAAACTTCGTTTGTCGGCGTTGGATATTTATAGTTAAACAGTAATTATGACGTATATAGATCCAGATCTTACATAGATCTTTGATAATGATCAGGAAAGGTCTCACGGTTTTTGTTTCCAGCAGCTTCTATCAACTTTCCCTTGGTAATCCTACGAAGACCTAACCAAATAACTTTCCTCACTAGACATATTGGGTGGGATAGTGGATGTAAATAGGTTAGTAAATATATTCCCGAAGGGTAGGACTCAATCACGTAGGGATCAAACGGGCTCGGGTCGGATTATGACTTCTGAAACAATAATCAGCTTAGACCATGAATTACAGATATTATTTTAGAATGCATGATGATGATATTTACACGTTATTAAAATGACACAAGTCAAAATCTGAATATTGTCAACAAAGACTTTGTCAAGTTTGTCCCGAAATCTCAAACTGACGTGGATCTCATTGCTAATTACGTCATTTCAGAAATTAAATTAGTGTAATTGTAAGCATATTATGCAATGGTTAAATACTTAACAGTAAGTTAAGTGGCTCTGTGGACTGTAGACCTCTTGAGTACCTACGTGATGTATTTTTAGTTTAGCTAGTAATCATTATTATATTGTTTTGGTGCTGTTTTAGTTAGTCTCAATAAATTAATTTTCTTTCTTTTTTTCTTTCAAATGGTGGTAATTTGTATATGGCTACAAGCCTCGTATCTCCACCATTTTAAAAAAAGTCGAAAAACTGAAACGACGATTAAAGTCTATATAATTAACGAACCTACTCACAATATTTCATGAGAATCGGTTGAGAAGTACGGCGGCGAGAACAGCCCAATCCAGCCAAATCCGGACATCCAAGCATCCGGACCTTCGCTCGCTCGGTCAGTCATACTAATATAATAAGGGCGAGAGTTTGTGAGTATTTTATGTGTATGTTTGTTAGGTACTTCTTCACGCTGAAACGGCTAGACCAATTTTGATAAAATTTAGTATGGATGTAGGTTACCTACTTTTTATCCCGAAATAATATAGTGTCCCCGTGGGTTGAGCGGGTAGCACCGCGTGGCGCAGCTAGTAATAATGTGAATAAGATTACAAGTGGTACAGATTATATTACTGGCTTATGGTTTCTTTATTATACCGCGAAAAAGACATAGTAAGTGGGTCGCCATCATTGTAGCCGCATGTAGTTCGCTGCTGGGCAACGGACTGCTTCTGTACTCTTCCCACGTTGCTTATTATACGTGGTGGATGATCGATGGAAACCCCTGATTGAGAAACTCCTTGATTTTCTTATGGGTTTTTAATCATTATTTATACTGAGATTGCCTGCTTTAACACAACATTGCAGGTGGATCGAACGCACGACCTTTACTAATCCAGAGTAGTGCTCTGATGCCTGAGCTACGGCGACGTTAGGCACTTGCGTGAAATTAAGTATCATACTCCGTCATAGCGCCATCTGGACCATTTTTAGGGTTCCGTAGCCAAAGGGTAAAAACGGAACCCTATTACTGAGACTTCGCTGTCCGTCCGTCCGTCTATCACCAGGCTGTATCTCAAGAACGATGATAGCTAGACAGTTGAAATTTTCACAGATGAAGATGATGTATTTTTATTGCCGCTATAACAACAAATACTAAAAATAAATATTTAAGGGGGGCTCCCATACAACAAACTTACAGATAGTGGTACGGAACCCTTCGTGCGCGAGTCCCACTCGCGTTTGTGTAATTTATTTTTAATTCTAAGCGCATTTTTGCAATAGTGATCTATTTCACCCCGTGAATCAAAGTCGCCCCGTCTACGGTGCTTGTATTTACCCAAGATATAACAGCATCGAGTGATGGATAGTTGTGTTCGAATTGATAAATGTAGTCGCGTCAGTGACGGACGTTCGTAATGTTTCCGGTTCAATATTCAGAGGTCAGAAGTAAAACAATACTTTGTCCACAACAAAATATATAGAGTTCGAAAATATTCTGAATTGCTTTGAGAAAAGGACGACGGCGGTACGGCGTGCCGGCGCGCGCGTTTGCTTGACTCGGCGGGGGCACTACCGTGCCCCCAGATAAGCTGTCAGAATGTGATTTGCGTTGTATACTTTCCTATTTCGCTTTCTCTTAAATACGCGATCCACATAAGAACCTCTCAGTTTTCACCAATCGCAATTTGAGAGCTCACATACGGACTGTATTTATTGAATGTACATTGTATGTGTTTGCAGCGCTATCAATATATACCGGATGGGCCCTGTAACAGGAGCAATAATTTAAACATAGATTCGTCCCTTGAAACTAAACAACATTTGTTAAGCAACTTGTGAAAATAACGTGTATTTAAATGACATTTTGTAGAATAAAGTTAAGACAATGAAGCAATGTATTGCGAAATGTCCGATATTAGTAGAGTGACAGCTATGTCAATGCTCAGGGAAATCAGGGAATGTCAACGTTGAACGACATACATCGAAAATACTATTTAATTTGTTTGAAATAATAAAATTTTGAAAACTGACTTTTTTTTAAAGTTGCTGAACAAATGTTGTTCAGTTTAACGAGTAAAATCTATGTTTTAATTTTATGCTTATGTTAAAGGACCCACATATATTACAGGATGTTACAATAGGCTAGTTGGCCCAATTTTGAAATATATTTGAAATTGTTAATAATGATCTTCCTAGCTCTAAAAGAAATGTATTGTAGTTTTGTGAGAACTACCTCTAGAAAGCTAAATTTTATTGATTGAAAATAGAAATTTTATGAACAGACAATAACGCCCTCCGCCATTTTTCCCTTTTGCTTATTTGTGGCGTCGATAGAATACCGACAACAACTCAAGGCGTGGTGACCGTTACCATCCACCATGGTGCCGCAGATACATACATTCATACATTTTTCTTATTGACAATTATTTCGATGTCAAAAATACTTATTCAAAACTATTATCATTACCAAATTCCCCTATCAATAACGATACAGCTATAAGTCTTAATCGCCTGCAGAAACTCGTTAGATCCATTAAATAACTGAGTTCTCAACACTGGGGGGAAACTTTGGCCAAATGGGCAGCGCGGCTAGACCGCCGCTTGCGGACGGACTTGCTTCTTGTGATCGCCAGATGCTATCGGCAGCTGAAAGATGCTAAGTAATAAATGATTAATTTAGTGTATAAAATTAGAATACATGAGACTAAATGCCTATTGCCATTAAGTCGGCCATTTGGACTGACTTTTTGTTTTGTGTAGTAAAATTTATAGTATTTTATGCAATCGTTGCACAATGAAGGTTCTTAAAGTCGAGTACCGTATTTAGGCTACGAAGCTTGCCAAGTGGCCTAAGTAAGCTACGAGATTTTAAGACCTAATTGTGTAACTATTGCATAACGCACAAAACATTTTCTACTTTAATCGTCATTCCCCACTATGAATTTTTATTTTTGATGTAACCTTTTCAACTCACACTGACTTTTTTTGTTTTCAAGCCATTTCTCCACTATTTTGAACAAAATCTAAAAACTGAATCGCCGAGAAAATCTATATAATGTTCGAAGTTCGAACCTGTTCAGAAAACAAGACCGAACCAATATGCGAACAACAGGTAGATCCACGAGAGCTGGCACGAATGAATAGAATGAGTGAATGATAATGTCTATGTGTGCATCACATAATTATTACATACCGGTCTAAAAAATATAATATAATGATAACCACGTTTCAAATGATTTTTATCTTATCTTATCTTATCATGCACATTGACGATGCCGTGAAACGCGAAAATAATAGTTAAATTTTGTAACAATTTCGAATCTTTTCGCCGTCATTTTGTAGATTTCGTCATTTTGTTGCGGTGTAGTATGTAGCTAATGTCTACATTTAGTATTCAACAGTAACACAATGGTTTACTGTAGCATAATGCATATTGCTTGGATAAGCGTTAACCTTATTGTAAAAATGTATATAAGCTAATGTTGTAAGTAATTAAACGTTCACTACTATCTAGAGCTCGGCATATACCTTGTCTCCCATCAACGTTCCCTTCTCTACCAAATTATAACATATATTACATGGCGACCCTGCACTAACGTTCCGAAGACGAACTTCTGAACCAGCCAGAACCTCAGAACCTCGCACCGGACGGTGCGGCGGAACACCGCACCGTCCGGGACACCACACCGTCCGGGACACCACAAGAAACAAGAGGAACCACCAGACTGACGATGCAGTCTCAAGAATGAAGATTTGAATTAACTTGAAAAAAGAAGAAGACAATTATGAAAGAAGCCATAAGAAGAAACAAGTCTCAAGAAAAGATGAGCGTTGTCCAGGGTTATCCCGGCTCGCAAATCAAGAGGTGTCCAGGGTTATCCCGGCCCATCTCAAGAGGTGTCCAGGGAAATCCCGGCCCATGCTCGAGAGTGTCCAGGGTTAGCCCGGCCCGTCATCGCATCGCGCATCAGCAACGGCATCGTGCCCCACGTGCCCGCCAGCCGCCAGCGCATCAACGTCCCGCCATGCATCGCGCAACGTGACGACACGTGATGACCCCAATATCGTTAGGCATTACTCCCTACGTAAGCGTTGAATTAAGTAAGTGAATATTTTATTGTATAACTTATGTTTTCGGTTATAATTATTTTACATTTATACGCACGAGTTAATTTTATTATGTGTACTTGCAAGATTTATATACTAAGTTGGAATATATAAGAGAATATTTAGTTAAACTTGGCCCTCAGAGGCGTCAAAAGGAAATCGCATCTAAGAAATTAGAATGAGATTTTTATGATATTTTTTTTATTATATAAAAATTAATTAGCTATACAGGTTAACGCCCAATTCATTCAAAATCTATTTCTTTTACATACATAAATTGTTAGATAACTTTCGTGCATGAAATTGTTACCCGTGTCACTTAGCATTTCTAATTTTTTTTTTTAAAAACAAGATATCATCACTTAAAATCATTATAATAATCGTCGCTAGTATTTTTTTAGATGCAAATGTCGTAAACAACTTACACATTTCGCAATTTCCGCCCGCACGGAAATGCATGCCGCCGCGAAGTCCGTGCGTAAGCAAAAATTTTAAGTAGATCACGCGTGTTCGCTGTCTACAAGTAAACTTTTAATTATTGGTGAATGTAATTTGATATTCACACTTAGAAATTTTATTGAACAATTATACTATACGTAGTTATTGGATTGATCACCTAATTAATAATTTAGTTACAGTTAATTGAGTTATATTTGCGTAGATATTTCTTTTATAAAGTATTTCAATACGAAATTTTAATTTCAATTTTTACTCTCTCAGTACTTGGTAAGGTACGGTACATATTGATTAAGTATAAAGTTTGGGCGCTAGTCCTTCTTGTTTGCTCATGGTGTTCTGGACTATCGTGCCCTCCGTGAAAACAGTTGGAGACTTATTAAGTCTAGTATTTGCGACTCCGACTTACAGGCACATAGTACATGTAGCCTGATATGCCATTTGGGTGACCATGCCCATGTTTTGAGTCAAGGGTGCGCGTGGACGCGTAGCCCATTGAGGATATTATATAGGGTGACCATGCCCTGGGTAGCCATTCCCGTTTATTATTTTTAGGAGCGAAGACTCCATTGATACGGCATTAGATATTTTATAGGGTAAATGTACCGATACCATAATACCAGTACTACATTTTATAAACATGGCCTAAAGATATAGAAAGATTATTTAATTTAATTATTTGAGAGAACTGTAATTACTAATTTTCACATATGACATTTATATTGAAAACATTTTACTCATAACCGTAAAGGATTATTATTTTTTTTTATTTTAACAAACAGTGACACTGGGACATGACGATATTTTTTTTATGGGGTGACCAACTAATTTTTGATAAATTCTTTTAAAGTGTATAAACTTAGTTATAAGTAATTTACACAGTGGTCCCCATCTTCATTTCGAATTGTAAACAAGTAACATGCATTTTTTTTTCTTTTTCTCCAGCACCCCGGGGGTGAAGGGATCTTACGGGGAAGCTGTAGTATGTAGCTAATGTCTACATTTAGTATTCAACAGTAACACAATGGTTTACTGTAGCATAATGCATATTGCTTGGATAAGCGTTAACCTTATTGTAAAAATGTATATAAGCTAATGTTGTAAGTAATTAAACGTTCACTACTATCTAGAGCTCGGCATATACTGTAACAGAACGCAACGTTCACCTGTCTACTATGCTCTGTGGCGCCTCCCCCGCCACTCTCTTGCCTAGCTGTCAGAGCACTGGACACACGGTATCTTTATCTTGATATCTTGATTGTTATATTATAAACTAAGTGGTATCAGAAATACATTAATTCTTTAAACAAACATCACATCTTTCATTAATAATAATACATGGCGCAGTCGTCGTGAAAGAACTGTCATAGATACAAGCGGATTAAAAATAACAAGGTACGAGTATCTCTAATGGCCGCCGGCCCGCTGAACAATAGGAGAAATTGTTGAAGAATGCTGGAGGAAGCTAACGAAAATAACACAGAGGTAGAAAAGATGTGTGCAATAGAGTATAAAATGCCCCAAGGGCTCAATCTTGAAGATGTTGGCAATTGCTGGCCACTGCACAGTGGCAACGTTTTAAACAAAGTTTCAAGATCTTTTTACTGGCGGCCGGTTTTGACCGGTTGGTAGAAACAAGCAGCAATATTATTGAATTGCATCGGCCAGCAGGCTCAAGAATTATACTTCAACGTGTTAAAACAAGACGAAGAGAAAAACAAATTGGACGATATTATTAAATTGTTCGACGAACATTTCAAACCCAAACAGAATGAAGTAATCAACAGTTATCACTTCAACAAGCGCAGTCAAGAACTTGGGGAATCCTTCGATGCGTTCTATTCAGACCTGAGAAAAATAGCGGAAAATTGTAATAGAATGCTCAGAGACCGCATAGTAATTGGTGTTCGAGAGCAGCGAGTGCAACAGAAACTTTTAGAAATCAAAGATCTCACCCTGGAAAAAGCTGTAGAAATATGCCGCTCTGCTGAACTTTCTAAAGAACATATGAAGACTCTGAATAAAATGGAAGTACATGCAGTACACACACGAGGCGCATCACATCAACCTGGCTCTTCGGGTCCACTGCAGCGGCATCATGACTCCTCAGATTTTAAAGATAAGTACAATAGCAATGCTAGGTTCGTACATAGAAATAACATTGAAAGCAGATATAGCAAGAATTATTATTTGTGTAGAAAGTGTAAGACTGAACATGGCCCGAGGAACTGCCCGGCCTATGGAAAAATTTGCAGTAAATGTAAAAAACTGAATCATTTCAGTGTTGGATGTCCAGGGACACATAGAAAAGTTCATGAAGTCAATAATGATAACATTAATGACAGTATTAACAATGTGCATGATTTGTGACTAGTATATTCTATAGATTTAAATAAGAATGAGTGGACTGAGCAACTTAGGGTTGAAAATAAAAGAGTAAGTTTTAAATGTGACACCGGTGCTCAAATTAATGTGCTTTCATTAAAAGATCTCAAATTAATTGTCAATGATGATAATAAAATAAAATTATCTGAGACTAGGAGTTTAATTGAAGTATTTGGAGGCGGCAAGTTAATGCCACTAGGAAAAATTTCATTAAAAACATATTCTAAAAATGATGAAGAAATGTGTGAAACAGAATATATAATTGTCAATGAAAATGTTCGACCTATTTTAGGATTAAAGTCTTTAATAAAGCACAGAGTTTTTAACTAATAATAATATTAATACACTAATGAAGAAAACTTTAAGCACCAGTAAAGACACCATTGTTAATAGTAATTCTGCATTATTCCAGGGTGTTGGAAAATTTGAGCAGCCATTGGAGTTGCGCATTCAGCCAGGGGTGCAGCCAGTAGTGAGACCGCCTCGGCGAATGCCTCACGCTTTGATGACACGCCTCGCAGAGAAGCTGAAGGTTCTGGTGGAGCACAAAGTAATAGCCGAGGTCGACCATCCTAAAAAATTTGTAAGCAATCTTGTCATAATAGAGAAAAAAGATCATTCACTAAGAATATGTCTTGATCCAAAAGACCTTAACGAAGTATTAATAAGAGAGCATCACTTAATCCCGACTTTGGATGAAATTATCCCAAAATTATGTAACAAAAAATTCTTTTCAGTACTCGATTTGTCTGATGGGTTTTACAATATTAAATTAACAGAGGATTCCAGTCATCTGTGCACTTTTAACAGCCCATATGGGTGCTATAGATTTTTAAGATGTCCGTTTGGAATTTCAGTAGCTCCAGAAGTTTTCCAAAGATACAGTGAAACTGCCTTTGGGGACATTCCAGGGGTAATAGTGTACTGTGATGATTTATTAATATGTGGTGAGACTGAACTAGAGCATGATGCAATATTAAAGAAAGTTTTTGAGCGTGCTAATGAACATAATGTTCGATTTAATAAAAATAAATTTCAGTATAAGTTACATGAAGTTAAATACTTTGGACACATTTTCTCAGAACAAGGCATGAAAATTGATCCTGAAAGGGTAAATGCCATTATTAACATGAAAAGCCCGGGTAATAAAAAAGAGTTACAAATCTTTCTTGGAATGATAAATTATTTGAGAAAATTCATACCTAATTTGGCTGATATTGCATCATCGCTACAGTTATTATTAAAAAAGGATGTAAACTGGCTATGGACGGAAACTCATGAACAGGTTTATAATAATACTAAGAAAAAGTTAACTGAAGCCCCCACTTTACAGAATTTTAATCATAAACTTTCAATCAGATGCATCAAAAGATGGCTTGGGATGTTGCCTGTTACAAAACGGAAAGCCTGTTAGTTTTGCCTCAAGAAGTTTAACAGCAGCGGAACAAAATTTCTCCCAAATAGAAAAAGAACTGCTGAGTATTGTCTGGGCTACACATAAATTTCATTATTATATTTATGGACAGAAATGTGTAGTTGTAAATGACCACAAACCATTAGAGTCTTTGTTAAAAAAACATATTCATGAAGTTCCTTCTCCAAGGCTACAACGGATGAAACTAAAACTTTTAAAATATGGAATAGAATTTAAATATTTAAAAGGAAAATACATGTACATTGCTGATCTGCTCTCACGTGCATATATTAAAGGTGATGAGATTGATGAACCATATTTAAATGACATGATACATTGTGTAGGACTTGCGAGTCACCTACAATGCACGCAGGAGCAGAAACAAGAGCTAATAAATGAAACTATTCATGATTCGGAATTATCAATATTATTAGAATACACCAAAAACGGGTGGCCAGATAAGAAATATGTGGCAGATAATTTGCAATATTATTATAAATTTAGAGCTGAAATACATACAGATGAAGATTTAATATTTTTGAATCACAGGTTGATAATACCGACGTCATTACGTTTGAAAATTATGAAACTATTACATGAAGGACATCTTGGGACAACTAAAATGAAGCAACTAGCGAGAAATTTGTACTATTGGCCAAAAATAGACGAGCACTTAGAGACTTTTGTAAAACGATGTTTCATTTGTCAAACTTATCAAAATAACAATGTGAAAGAACCCCTGCTACCGCATGAAGTTCCGGGCCTGCCATTTTTAAAAATTGGAACTGACATAATGGATTTTAAAACAAAAAGTTATCTTGTAATATACGATTACTTTTCTAAATGGCTAGATATTAAATTAATTTCAAACAAGAGTGCAAAATGTATAATTAATAGTCTGATTGATGTTTTTAGTAACTTTGGTATTCCTAATGAAGTAGTATCTGATCATGTACCTTTTGACTCTAGGGAGTGCCAACAATTTGCTCATGAATGGGGCTCTAAATTTACTTACACAAGTCCAAGATATCCACAGTCCAATGGAATGGCGGAAAGGGTTGTCCAAATAGCTAAGAAAATTTTAGTTAAATGCAACGAAGACAAGACCGATTTTAGATTAGCTCTACTACAATATAGGGCTTCACCCACTTGTGGAACAAATTTTTCACCAGGCCAATTAATGATGAATAGGAATATAAAAACCAAAGGTATTGTTAATTATGAATATTTAAAACCCAAAATGAATGTTAATGTTAAACAGCAATTTGATAAATGATTACAGCGAAATGTGATATATTATAATAATACAGTTAGAAGTAAGAATGTATTTTATAACGGGCAACAGGTCTGGTTCAAGAAAGATGTGAATAAAAACAAATGGCTAGAAGGAAAAAATGTTAAAAATAACGGGTTTAGATCATATAATTTAGTTGATAAAGACAATGTAGAGTACACTAGAACTTCCTTCCATATTCGACCGGCTTAATACTTTGTGGTCCAGCGGAGTCACAGCACCTGGCTGATGCCTGACTTCTGTGGCTGCTCATAAATTATTTGTGAAAGGGGGGAGAAAATGTAAGAGTTTAAGTTGTATACTTTAGTTAAAATAAGGTATAACCTAAGTATCACTATATAGATAAGTAAAAGTTTAATTTGTATTGTTTGTTAAGTTTATAAATAATGTATAACTTCAGTACTACTGTAGGAAAAGTTGTATGATTTTGCTTAAAAGGGGAAGATGTAACAGAACGCAACGTTCACCTGTCTACTATGCTCTGTGGCGCCTCCCCCGCCACTCTCTTGCCTAGCTGTCAGAGCACTGGACACACGGTATCTTTATCTTGATATCTTGATTGTTATATTATAAACTAAGTGGTATAAGAAATACATTAATTCTTTAAACAAACATCACATCTTTCATTAATAATAATACATGGCGCAGTCGTCGTGAAAGAACTGTCATAGATACAAGCGGATTAAAAATAACAAGGTACGAGTATCTCTAATGGCCGCCGGCCCGCTGAACAATAGGAGAAATTGTTGAAGAATGCTGGAGGAAGCTAACGAAAATAACACAGAGGTAGAAAAGATGTGTGCAATAGAGTATAAAATGCCCCAAGGGCTCAATCTTGAAGATGTTGGCAATTGCTGGCCACAGTGGCAACGTTTTAAACAAAGTTTCAAGATCTTTTTACTGGCGGCCGGTTTTGACCGGTTGGTAGAAACAAGCAGCAATATTATTGAATTGCATCGGCCAGCAGGCTCAAGAATTATACTTCAACGTGTTAAAACAAGACGAAGAGAAAAACAAATTGGACGATATTATTAAATTGTTCGACGAACATTTCAAACCCAAACAGAATGAAGTAATCAACAGTTATCACTTCAACAAGCGCAGTCAAGAACTTGGGGAATCCTTCGATGCGTTCTATTCAGACCTGAGAAAAATAGCGGAAAATTGTAATAGAATGCTCAGAGACCGCATAGTAATTGGTGTTCGAGAGCAGCGAGTGCAACAGAAACTTTTAGAAATCAAAGATCTCACCCTGGACAAAGCTGTAGAAATATGCCGCTCTGCTGAACTTTCTAAAGAACATATGAAGACTCTGAATAAAATGGAAGTACATGCAGTACACACACGAGGCGCATCACATCAACCTGGCTCTTCGGGTCCACTGCAGCGGCATCATGACTCCTCAGATTTTAAAGATAAGTACAATAGCAATGCTAGGTTCGTACATAGAAATAACATTGAAAGCAGATATAGCAAGAATTATTATTTGTGTAGAAAGTGTAAGACTGAACATGGCCCGAGGAACTGCCCGGCCTATGGAAAAATTTGCAGTAAATGTAAAAAACTGAATCATTTCAGTGTTGGATGTCCAGGGACACATAGAAAAGTTCATGAAGTCAATAATGATAACATTAATGACAGTATTAACAATGTGCATGATTTGTGACTAGTATATTCTATAGATTTAAATAAGAATGAGTGGACTGAGCAACTTAGGGTTGAAAATAAAAGAGTAAGTTTTAAATGTGACACCGGTGCTCAAATTAATGTGCTTTCATTAAAAGATCTCAAATTAATTGTCAATGATGATAATAAAATAAAATTATCTGAGACTAGGAGTTTAATTGAAGTATTTGGAGGCGGCAAGTTAATGCCACTAGGAAAAATTTCATTAAAAACATATTCTAAAAATGATGAAGAAATGTGTGAAACAGAATATATAATTGTCAATGAAAATGTTCCACCTATTTTAGGATTAAAGTCTTTAATAAAGCACAGAGTTTTAACTAATAATAATATTAATACACTAATGAAGAAAACTTTAAGCACCAGTAAAGACACCATTGTTAATAGTAATTCTGCATTATTCCAGGGTGTTGGAAAATTTGAGCAGCCATTGGAGTTGCGCATTCAGCCAGGGGTGCAGCCAGTAGTGAGACCGCCTCGGCGAATGCCTCACGCTTTGATGACACGCCTCGCAGAGAAGCTGAAGGTTCTGGTGGAGCACAAAGTAATAGCCGAGGTCGACCATCCTAAAAAATTTGTAAGCAATCTTGTCATAATAGAGAAAAAAGATCATTCACTAAGAATATGTCTTGATCCAAAAGACCTTAACAAAGTATTAATAAGAGAGCATCACTTAATCCCGACTTTGGATGAAATTATCCCAAAATTATGTAACAAAAAATTCTTTTCAGTACTCGATTTGTCTGATGGGTTTTACAATATTAAATTAACAGACGATTCCAGTCATCTGTGCACTTTTAACAGCCCATATGGGTGCTATAGATTTTTAAGATGTCCGTTTGGAATTTCAGTAGCTCCAGAAGTTTTCCAAAGATACAGTGAAACTGCCTTTGGGGACATTCCAGGGGTAATAGTGTACTGTGATGATTTATTAATATGTGGTGAGACTGAACTAGAGCATGATGCAATATTAAAGAAAGTTTTTGAGCGTGCTAATGAACATAATGTTCGATTTAATAAAAATAAATTTCAGTATAAGTTACATGAAGTTAAATACTTTGGACACATTTTCTCAGAACAAGGCATGAAAATTGATCCTGAAAGGGTAAATGCCATTATTAACATGAAAAGCCCGGGTAATAAAAAAGAGTTACAAATCTTTCTTGGAATGATAAATTATTTGAGAAAATTCATACCTAATTTGGCTGATATTGCATCATCGCTACAGTTATTATTAAAAAAGGATGTAAACTGGCTATGGACGGAAACTCATGAACAGGTTTATAATAATACTAAGAAAAAGTTAACTGAAGCCCCCACTTTACAGAATTTTAATCATAAACTTTCAATCAGATGCATCAAAAGATGGCTTGGGATGTTGCCTGTTACAAAACGGAAAGCCTGTTAGTTTTGCCTCAAGAAGTTTAACAGCAGCGGAACAAAATTTCTCCCAAATAGAAAAAGAACTGCTGAGTATTGTCTGGGCTACACATAAATTTCATTATTATATTTATGGACAGAAATGTGTAGTTGTAAATGACCACAAACCATTAGAGTCTTTGTTAAAAAAACATATTCATGAAGTTCCTTCTCCAAGGCTACAACGGATGAAACTAAAACTTTTAAAATATGGAATAGAATTTAAATATTTAAAAGGAAAATACATGTACATTGCTGATCTGCTCTCACGTGCATATATTAAAGGTGATGAGATTGATGAACCATATTTAAATGACATGATACATTGTGTAGGACTTGCGAGTCACCTACAATGCACGCAGGAGCAGAAACAAGAGCTAATAAATGAAACTATTCATGATTCGGAATTATCAATATTATTAGAATACACCAAAAACGGGTGGCCAGATAAGAAATATGTGGCAGATAATTTGCAATATTATTATAAATTTAGAGCTGAAATACATACAGATGAAGATTTAATATTTTTGAATCACAGGTTGATAATACCGACGTCATTACGTTTGAAAATTATGAAACTATTACATGAAGGACATCTTGGGACAACTAAAATGAAGCAACTAGCGAGAAATTTGTACTATTGGCCAAAAATAGACGAGCACTTAGAGACTTTTGTAAAACGATGTTTCATTTGTCAAACTTATCAAAATAACAATGTGAAAGAACCCCTGCTACCGCATGAAGTTCCGGGCCTGCCATTTTTAAAAATTGGAACTGACATAATGGATTTTAAAACAAAAAGTTATCTTGTAATATACGATTACTTTTCTAAATGGCTAGATATTAAATTAATTTCAAACAAGAGTGCAAAATGTATAATTAATAGTCTGATTGATGTTTTTAGTAACTTTGGTATTCCTAATGAAGTAGTATCTGATCATGTACCTTTTGACTCTAGGGAGTGCCAACAATTTGCTCATGAATGGGGCTCTAAATTTACTTACACAAGTCCAAGATATCCACAGTCCAATGGAATGGCGGAAAGGGTTGTCCAAATAGCTAAGAAAATTTTAGTTAAATGCAACGAAGACAAGACCGATTTTAGATTAGCTCTACTACAATATAGGGCTTCACCCACTTGTGGAACAAATTTTTCACCAGGCCAATTAATGATGAATAGGAATATAAAAACCAAAGGTATTGTTAATTATGAATATTTAAAACCCAAAATGAATGTTAATGTTAAACAGCAATTTGATAAATGATTACAGCGAAATGTGATATATTATAATAATACAGTTAGAAGTAAGAATGTATTTTATAACGGGCAACAGGTCTGGTTCAAGAAAGATGTGAATAAAAACAAATGGCTAGAAGGAAAAAATGTTAAAAATAACGGGTTTAGATCATATAATTTAGTTGATAAAGACAATGTAGAGTACACTAGAACCTCCTTCCATATTCGACCGGCTTAATACTTTGTGGTCCAGCGGAGTCACAGCACCTGGCTGATGCCTGACTTCTGTGGCTGCTCATAAATTATTTGTGAAAGGGGGGAGAAAATGTAAGAGTTTAAGTTGTATACTTTAGTTAAAATAAGGTATAACCTAAGTATCACTATATAGATAAGTAAAAGTTTAATTTGTATTGTTTGTTAAGTTTATAAATAATGTATAACTTCAGTACTACTGTAGGAAAAGTTGTATGATTTTGCTTAAAAGGGGAAGATGTAACAGAACGCAACGTTCACCTGTCTACTATGCTCTGTGGCGCCTCCCCCGCCACTCTCTTGCCTAGCTGTCAGAGCACTGGACACACGGTATCTTTATCTTGATATCTTGATTGTTATATTATAAACTAAGTGGTATAAGAAATACATTAATTCTTTAAACAAACATCACATCTTTCATTAATAATAATACATATATCTTGTCTCCCATCAACGTCCCTGGTCGACCAAATTATTACATAATATATTACAGCGGCGTCAGTGTGAAAACCGGATATAAATACTTAAATTAAAAACTCTTTTAATTTTTTTTTCAATTAGAACAAGCCATCACCTCAATTCTTGACTTTAAAAATAAATCAGAAAAATAAATATATTAATAATTATTAAAAGGATTAACATGATACTTGGTGCAAATTATAATAATATTTTGTTTTTTCTTGAATAACGAAAACATATTAGGTACATGTTTACAAAATATTAGGAGGCCCCTGTATAAGAACGGCACACACACTGCCACTCACAGTGACAAGAGTGACATTACTTTCGGTCAATTCATTCATGCCAGGAGCCTTACCACGATCTCTTAACGCGACTCACTTTAGGCCCTAAACTGAACTGTATCGCTATTTCATACCATGACATTGTATTTACGACTCAGTTCAGATGCAGTTCAGTAAGAGCGTCTCAACTATTTCATTCTCTCATTTCAAGTACTTTTCGTACCACGATGTGTCACTTGAGACGAAACTGAATCGCACGAGTGTCAAATTTTGCGACTCATAAAAAGTTCCTCATTGAATGTATTGTTCTGGATAGTTTTGTTTAGAATATTTATTAGTTCCTAGCTTTTGCCCGCAGCTTGTCTCGCAAAGGTCTGGAAACGTGTCTGTGTAACTTCCTACCGTTTTATTGTTTCTTAAAACCTATACTCATACCTTATTCCCATCAAAATGTTCTTAATTTTTCTCTCTTCGTCGTATTACCTAAATAAAACTTTGAATCGTCCTACTTTATTGACAATCGTAGTATCTAATGGCGACTCTAATTTATCGAGACTAATCTAGGTGAGTTGTGATCGCAAGATACCTAACACTTGTTCGTAATAGTTCGTCGTCGTACCTCATGGAAAGTTAAAAAACTTATAACACGAGTTTTTTTTATTTTTAAAGACGTTGAAATTTGCGTTGTTACTCAGGTCTTACTCAAAAAACAATACATTTCTCATACAAGCCTTGGCTTTCCGTTTAATCCTCTTAAGGGTAGGAATTCCGGATACCGTTTAAATCAGTATTCTCAGTTAATTACAATTCTATTACTAACTGAGACAATAATGCTCTAATGTACAGGATCTATCGTTTTTCATACAAAGTTTTACCATCTAATCGCCTTAAATTTAACTCTTTTAGAAGATTAATTTCCAAAAATAAATGCAGAGCAGAGTTCATACACGAAAATATTTCCTCACATATACTTTCACATTGATGGAGAATCTGTAAACAAAGTTCTAACTCAAAAATCTCTTACCTACTCAAAAATTACACGATTTCCATAAAAACTTTCAACCCCAATTGGACCACCTTAGGGGATGAATTTTCAAATATCCCTTCTTATTCCTTGCCTCCATTGTATATTTGGTCTATTATCCAAATTTGAAGTTCCTAGGTTCAGTACCTAGTTTTGGTTTTACGTTGATGAGTCAGTCAGTCAGTCACTCAGGACTTTTCTGTTTATATGTATAGATTACATAATAAAAATATTACTGTGCTTTCACGGACTACGAATTTAAAAGTAAGGCCTGAATATTAACGTATTGACTTAGAGGTTGCTAAGGTGTAAAAACCCTTTCAAATAAAACAATGCAAAGATCGACACACAAAGCATAAGGAAAAATTCGTCAGGTCTACCTGGAGCTAGGGTAGCGAAGTGTTTGACAGGTTTTTCAGAATAGAGAGTTAATTTCTTTTGAGTTATTATAATACGATCTCTTGGAAAATGCAACGGGGAAAAAAAAGATGCACAATGCGCATAGATAAGAGTGCATTACTGGTAATAAGTAGATAGCTAACTTCGTGTTTTTCGGTTCCAAATATGACTACTGCAATACTACGGTAAAGAGCTCGTAGCTTTGTTTTTTTTTCCGTAGCATTGCAGACTGTATTAACTAAATTAGCCGCTCGAGGGTGCTTTACATCATGCTTCTTTATTTGGTTACTATTTAAGTTCTTAAACCACAATATGATTTTTAATAGATTGAATTATAAAAACAAGTAAACTATTTTGTAAAACAAAGAACTGGAGTTACAAACTTTTGCACTGAACCTAAAATAGGCAACTATAATTGAACATATCTTTAAGCAGTTGATAATTTATTTATTATTCAAAAAAGTTACACAGCATTACAGTAATAAAACCAATAAGGCACTGAACTATAAAAATACATATAAACAAGACTTAAAACTAGTTAATTTAGGCGACACAACCGCGTGGGTCCTTTGCGTCGTCTGATCTGGTGTATAATTCGGCAAATTACCGCGGAACTGCCGAAACACAACACCCTTCCGCCAGAAGTCTGCACTTGCGATGGTGTCCTGCAGCGGCCGCGGCACGCACACCACAAATGAGCTGAAGTACACGTAGTGCCGGGACTGCAGCTGGATAATATTGATATCATGGGGTCAAAAATATAAGCCCGATTTCAAAGGTCTCTATCTCGGCGGGAGACAGCTGGCGATAAAAACGGAGCTTTTAACATTGTCATTGACACACTTGATATTATATGGGTGATAAAATCACTTCACCGCATTTCCTGGTCACAATTTCTTTCCTCTGAACGAATACACTAAATCCGCGGAGGATTAAACTGAATTCAAAGACTGGCATACCACGTAAAATTCATTTGAAATTTAACAAATTTACATGTCAATGATTGACATGACATTATCACAGGCGGAAGGCGGCACACGTTCCGAGTCTTAATTACAATTCTTTTTGAAATACAGACCATATTATACAAATATACTCTATGATACAGACATTTTAAACTTTATTTCATTCAATAAAGCATTTGGTATGGCAAATATTGTCATTAAATTAAAAAAAGAACATAAGTCCGCTATGAAATATATATCTTTTCTTTTAAAAATTACCAATTAGTTTTAAACAAAGTGTGCTGCGATATTTATTTATAATATTTTAGTTACCGAACGGATAGAAGCCAGAAAGAGATAAACATATACGAAACTCACATAGCGGCATCCCTTTCGCGCCGTAGCGTCTCACTTGCGGACCAGAGACAAATATCGGTCTTTCACTTGTCTTTCATTCACTTTATGCGATCGAGAATCAGCGCTGCTTTAAATTTGTTATGGTACCAAATTCAGCGATTCAATTTAGGTGCCTAAACTGAACTGCACTGCTTTTGGATAGTTTTTATAAAGATTGTGGTAAGGCTCCAGCTCTCGTGAATCAACCTGTACACATAATTCAAAAGATAAACTTTTTTATTTTCACCGGAGAAAATATTGCCATCTTGACATTTTAAAGAATGCGCTTTCAAAACGTATTAAATGCGTCTTAACCCAATTTAATACTTCTAAAATTCTTTTGAACAGGGCGCTTAAACGAACGAGCAGCTTATTGTAATGAAATCCTATTGGACTATAAAATCATAGAAAAGAACACCCACAAGTCCTACAACTCTAATTTTAATGGACTTTGGAATTCAATTCAAAACGATGAAAAGTTTTCTGTCTGGGCTGTTTTATAAATAACAAAGGACTTTGTGGCAGAATCTTGAAGATAACAAAGCAGTAGAATAACAAAAGTTACTCTAGTCTATTTTAACAAATGCAAATGTTAATGGTTTGCTAAGCCGTGACCCGATCTTCATAACTTGTTCAAATATAAAACCTAATATACAAAGAATAAAAGGAGCCACATCTTTGCCCCGCAGCTTAAACCATCAAATTATACTGGGGTAAAATATTGATGGCATAATATATTTCTTTTGCTTGCCTCTTACACATTTTATTAGCATATTAAATAATACAGAAAGTTTCAATAATGCTGCTATTGTAGTCCATAAAAGAAAAAAAGCCGTATCTTTTTTTAAGTGAACTTAGAAGATTATTTTTTTCACAGTTTCTAGGGACTGTAGACCTGAGTATACGGCTTTAATTTCAACTCAATGCTTCCACGCGTTCCCGAGATAAAGGGTCTTGACAGACAGACGGACGGACGGAAGGACAACAAAGTGATCCTATAAGGTTTCCGTTTTTTTCTTTTTGAAGTACGGAACCGTAAAAATAGGGATTATTATCCCTGGAAAAGTGACTCAACCCTTTTACTGTTTCCAACTGAATTGTATTCTATAAACACCAACAATCGGCAAGTTCTGTGTTCCGATAGCAACTTCATAATCATGATAAGACGTCCTGTTCAAACCAAAATACATAGCGATCTATAAAATACCCTGACATTTCATCTCCATCCACGAAATCTGCGTCTAAATAAAGAAATCTGTATTTGAGCTGAAGTCAAGCTTATTACAAAAACGACACATAAGCCCCTGAGTCCCCCTGAACTTAAGACTTTGTTCCTCTGGAGGGTTGGAGTGTACCCTGCGTAAAACCTCGCCCCAGTCTCATAAAGTCTCTATGCAGAGTTGAGACGTACGGGCAATCCAATAGCATACGCAAGTATGTTGAGGGGAGGGATTGACCACGCTCGGTTTGCACATAAACTTAGCCGAATCTCTCGGCGATATAAAATAGGTCCTAATAGGCGTGTAGAAATGTTTTTTTGAGAATGTCAGTCGATTTCATTTTTTATTGGCTTCAAATTCAAATGTCTATATGGGGCTAACTATACTCAGACTGCTCTAAAAGTCAGAAAATGACCGTCAAAGTTCAACATTCCTACTGGCGCTAAAACGCTCCATACAAATGCCCACCTACATCTGACATCATATCTTGTGGGTTCGGGTATGGGAGACAATAAGTAATTTGCCATTTTGACGGTGAAAAAGTGCGTTTAAGTCCATGCTAAGGTAAAAGGCGACAATTTACTTAGTATTGGAGCTCCATACAAAAAGCACGGCAGAATTATTGTTTTGTCAAATTATGAGAATTCTGAAATCAATTTCAAAATTTCTTTTAAATTAAAAAAAAAAACCTTTTTTCATGACAAATTGACTTAATTTTAATTTTATTATACTAATAACTGCAGTATGTTGTATAATTTAAGATCATTCAGTCTACACCCCTATTTAAATAATTTTGGCATATAACCATAATGTCACCGTATTTATGGGATGTATGGCCGTAGTTAATAATGGCCAATATTAAAGGAAAAACATGTTAATAACATCAGCTAGAGTGGCAGTGAGCTGGTGGTGCTTTATTTTGGTTTAATAATAACTTACGTCCTACTTCAAGCAAGTCTGTCACAAGAACAATTTGTATTAATTCTATGACAAGCATGGTCATGTGTAATACGATTAAACTTAATATGTAGCCAGTGCATATACGACCTCCAATAAATATTGTATATTTTTTAGAATTCGGACATTAAATGATATTAATTAAAAAAACACACTGCAATTTAAAGGCATATGGAGCACAATTAGGCATAATTATAGTGATGCTAATCTCTGAGAGATATTGTTAAAGACGTTTTTAAAATTTTTGATAAATCCACAGAACAATGTTACAAAAATTTTCCACCAACAAAGTATTATATAACACCTGCCGTGTTTCCGTCGAATGAAAACTTAAATAAAACGAACATATCAAACAGACTAAGATCTAGTCGCGTGCCTTTGTAGTATGCGTAGCGTCGGGGTGGTAGGTGGAACGGAAACTCGGTACTTGTTTACATAGTTTATGTAAATATCACAATACTCTATAATATCGACTCCCGTCTAACCTCATCTCTCTATATCTCTATCTATCTATCTAACCCCATAATCTTACAATACTTAACTATATATATTATTATTCTACGTGCTTTACGTGTTAGGAGAGGAAATCCCTTATCGGATATAGATAGGCACTTTATCTTGTTTTACACATCTATCTACATACGTGTAGATGAGACAGTTTGCCTATCACACCTCCCCTGAAAAGGTAGGGGGTTTCCTCCCCTGAAAAGAACACTCCTCGCAATATATTTTATTTTCTTATGATCTAGATAATCTTTAATTCACATGTTAAACAAAACCATAAACATCTTAATATCACATAACAAAACCTAACTAGCAAAATTATAATTATAGCACGAAAATCTATATATTATTTATAAAAAATCTAGGTCCTTTAATTTAAACAGGAAACCATTCGATAATAAATAGTGTGATAGGCAAACTGTCTCATCTACACGTATGTAGATAGATGTGTAAAACAAGATAAAGTGCCTATCTATCCGATAAGGGATTTCCTCTCCTAACACGTAAAGCACGTAGAATAATAATATATATAGTTAAGTATTGTAAGATTATAGATAGATAGATAGAGATATAGAGAGATGAGGTTAGACGGGAGTCGATATTATAGAGTATTGTGATATATTTACATAAACTATGTAAACAAGTACCGAGTTTCCGTTCCACCTACCACCCCGACGCTACGCATACTACACCTTTTTTTAAACATTATTTTTGTATGTATTGTAATTTATATCTGTGTAACAAGTCCTTGATCAACGTGCCTGTCAAAGACCCATCAAATTATAAAGAAAAAAACAGTAATAAATGTTTAATTAAATATTAAATAAAATATTAAATATTAAGGGACAATCATACACAAATCGACCTAGTCCCAAACTAAGCAAAGCTTGTACTATGAGTACTAGACGACGATATACATAATATATAAATATATATATATATATATATATCATCCATGACCCAAGAACAAATATTTTGCACAAATATTTGCCCCGGCCGGGATTCGAACCCGGGACCGCCGACTCAGTAGGCAGGTGTCTACCAACCGAGCCAAACGCGTCATCAAAATTGTGCTAAACAAATAAATCTTAATTACAAAAAGTAATTAATCCTACATGTGAAGATGTTAAAAAAAATACTTTATTCTAGTTTTTGTGAATGTATTAAGTAAATGTCACAAAATGTAACATGACGTGGACTTGTGTTTTGTCCGATGATGTTAGAGAGAAAAATATATTTTATATTTATCGGTCATAATTTATCCGGAATATCGCTGATACACCACTCAAACTAAACGTCATTTTCAACAGGATTCGGCAATTCCTGCTTAGAACATTCAATTTCGGCGAGATGTCCCATGCCTACGGACCGAAGAGCGATAAGTACCAATACTTCGTGCATCTCCGCAAATCCTCGCGTGTCTTCGGGTCAGCCGCGGGAATGAATTCCCGGTCACACAGTAATGCGCAGCAATATGCACCGCAATGAGGGTCCGGGGTTTCAGGACTAAGCGTTTTCGAAAGAGAACAGGAAATCTTTTATGCACATAAACTTTATGGTGTTGTTGGGAATCTGATTTGATCAGATCAGAACTGTAACCGTAACCGTTTTTTTGTTTATTGTTCCTTACATACGTTTTAAGTATAATCTACGTAAAAATACTTACCATATGTAAACATTCGTATCGAAGGGCTAGTAGTAGGGTTCTTAAAATGATATTGTTATTTTTCGATTCAGATTCTTTATATAGAGTAAAAAGGGGGAATATCTTTTGTGAATAATAAATAATGACACACAAGATCTTATACTATCTCATTCACGGAGGGATGCATGGAGCATTTCTTCACGCACTGGTTGGTGTCGATGTCTCGATAGAGGCCAGGCTGGCACCAGCAGTCGCAGGTATGCTTCGGCCAGAAGTGCGAGCTTGGAGGTGCACAAGTTGGCTCTGTTCCGCAGTTAGGGCCTGGATTGTACTCATTTGGAAGACATTCAGATGGGGCTGGAAAGAAAAAATAGAAGGTTGTCTATTAAACACAAGACACCGTGTATAATGACGCCCATAAGTCCGATCTCTGGTTATTGCCGAAGTCGACCGAAAGAAATGCCTATAAAGCGCTCAGGATTGACATGATTGAACAAGTGGCGTGCAAATAAAAAAAAACCTGCACCCACTAGTCGGTGGATTTTGGTTGAAAAATAATAGAGAAGGATAGAGAATTCTTAATCAATGATATCGTAGACGAAGAGGAAGATAAAACCGACACCGAATATTTATAGTGGTTGTGTTTCTTTCGACGTTTCTTTTCAACAACTTCTCTTATGAAATGCAGGTAGATTCAGACATTTAAAACTTGGGGCCTACTTATGGAGTAAAGTTCATTATTTCATTATTACTCACCCACACTTGCAGATTGTCCAGGTATGAGCAAATACGCCACTAACAAAAACAAAACACTGAACTTCATCGTAACAGGCAAGCGAATGACGATATTTTCTTCATCCTATTCAATATTAATAAACCTATTAGATATATCAGAACTACCTATAACTATAATTATTTATAGTCCACATTTAACTCATACACTTTAAAACCCTCTTATTGACTTATAATTGGAGTTCAATCTCAGAAAACAGATGTTGTATATTTGTTATATAACCTAATGTAACCATGAGACATTGTTCATTACAATAATAATGACTAAATCTGAGTTGTGGATTATGAAAACATGTGACTTTATTCTTCCAAAGGGTTCTTAAACTCTTAATATATCAGTATGACGTACTAATTCGAGATAAGGTTATCGGATCTGACCATTAATATACATCATTAGGCTAGACCTCATCATTAGACTTCCTAGTATGATGACATGTGTTATTTTATTACTGTAGCAACTGTCTCGTAGTAAATTAAGTAAATTCCGTATTAAACCCCGTAAATGTGCCGAAGATGCCTAGTTTACAGGGTAGTAACGTGTAATATTACTTTGTGCACCTCAAATCGATATCGCTTATTTGGCGGTATCTCAAAGTACACTCGAATTAGCACCTAGTATCGCCTTTTTAACCTCCTCCCTCCCTATACTATAATTCCTTACTTATATTCATTAATTTCGATTGTTTCACATTTTACATGTTCACGAAAAATTGTAACAAATGATATTTTCAAAAAATAATTATTTAAAACTCAGAAAATATGTTTCTTTCTCTTCCGCTTCAAACTGGATCAAACAGTTATCTTGAAAATTAAAACTTCCGAAAACTCGACAAAAGGAAGTATATAAAAAACGCCATTAATCACAGATTTCCATCTCCATCGTATAAAAGGAGTTGGAATAGATAGCGAGGAAACATCTGGCCGGATTCCTGTTACGGAGCAGCCGAGCGGGCGCTTCACAGTTCGACGATAAAAGAATAGGCCGCAGAGAGGTGACATCTATAAAGTACAAAGTGAAATAAATGAAAATATTTCACTAAAATAAGTGAAATAAGCTATTTGGATTTTTCATGTCTGTCTGTGGGGACTTTTGCGGCCTCATCCTAAATAGCTAAACCGATCGGTATAGCTTTGCAGTGATATCATCATTTTGTAGGCTGAGATCCCCGTAAAAGCGACACTTGGTTATGTTATGATATCCGTTTTGACTACGATATAGCAGGAATATTCGATAAAACGTTCTTTCCACATACCGTCTCTTTCACGTCTTTGAAAGATTCTTCACTCAAGATTCAGAGACGAAAAAGAGAGAAGGTTGGCAATCCCTTCATCTGCCGAACTATTCTACCTACTTACAACAAGGGACCGTTCAAACGAAGTGTGTCATCTCTCGGGCCAGCATGGCAGTGTCAACTGACAAAGCACCGTTGGTTTCTTGTCAGTTGCCATTGCGACTTGGGCTCCCCTATTTGCTTACCATCAGGAGAAGTAGAACCACTATGTTGTGCCAATATAAAAAACAAAAAAAAAAACATTTTAAACTTGATCCACAGACAACAAGGTGAACTTACAAGAGTTCAAATTTTACCGCTGAGGCACGGAACTCTTAAGAGAGCTATTTCTCAGCTTTCATTTTTAATTTAAAAGCAGCGCTGGTCACGCTGTTTGTCCAAAACACATTGTCAATCTTCAAGATCTTCACATTTCTATTCTCGTGTGACAAGAAAATAACCGTAATTCCAGAGCGTCCCGATGTGCCCACTTTTCCTCAATCGCCGCCGTGCACTTATACCGGGTTATCTTGGCATCGCTGAGTCGGATGGGGTGAATCGACATGAATGACGGTACAGTTCGATCCGAATACGAGGGGAATTGATTCGAATCGGAACGATGTGTGTAAAATCGTAAAGTTTCAACATCTTGAGTTTTTATGGATTGGCGTCCGTTATGTCTGTTTCTTGGGTTTCTTAGACAGATACTTTCTAACTTCAGACAACGAGATCCACATTTTGTAAGTATTTTACCTACTTATATATTAACTATCTTAGTATTCAAATTTAGCTAATGACGTTGTATTTTTAATGAAGTGTTGCATTATTCACTTCTTAAGCTATGGTCTTCAGGAGGCTGTTTGAGCTGCCACGTATTCTGATTTAAAAAAATCCATCTTCTTACGCAGTACAGTGGAAAAACCGTCCATTCGAGCTTCGGCAAACATGGCGGACGCACTGAGCAGAATCGTAACAGAGCGCCCTGTAGGCGTTATTATATTGGAATATGAAGCACTAGTTGCGAATATTGCGATAATGTAATGATAACCTTTATGAGACCATTAATAATGTATATCTGTATATGGCAAGTTTCATTGAAATGCATTCAACGGCTTAAAGTCGCTGAGTATTAGGAGGTGCCCCCAACTTCGTCCCCGTAAAAAATTTCGGCATGTATTTAACGCGGCGACAAATTAATCAGATTTTGGGATTTATAAATATTGAAATTATTAATTGTGATATTGGGCATAAAACCTATTGTGTATGATATACTGGCCTAGAACTTTGTCAAAGTAAATCTAGAACAGGTTGCTAGTTTAAATTTGTATTAGCAACGTTTGTTTGTGTTGACTACAATGTCAGTTCTAAAATACTCTTTGAACAGTACGTGTTGTAAACAACTTGATTAATAATAAACTGCTAATTTGTATCCTGGGTCTTTTCACGTAAACTGCACTATTCTAATTTATATCCCCCACAGTGGTTATGGGCGCCTTGACGATCCAGGATCGTATTTAGTGCAAAAGGACAAATTATTAATCGTAAGTATGAGTACTGTGAAAATTGAGCAACTCGACCAGAATAACTATGAGACCTGGAGAATCCAAGTCGAAGCAATATTAATAAAGAATGACGCCTGGGGATACGTTGATGGCAGTATTGAAAAACCTGCGGAGCCTGGAGAGGCGAAACTTTGGGAGACTGCGGATGCCAAAGCTAAGTCAGACCTCATTCTATCCATAAGTCCGAGTGAATTACGACATCTACGAGGGTGTAAAACATCGCGAGATGTATGGTTGAAATTAAAGGCCATTCACGCGTCAAAAGGACCCGCAAAGAAGGCGACATTGCTCAAACAGTTATTGCTTCATAAATTGGAGGAAGGTGGTGACATAAGAGAACATGTATTACGTTTTTTCGATGTGAGGAGTCAATTAGCAGACATGGATATCGAAATGCATAATGATCTGATTTCGATTATGCTTCTGTACAGTTTACCGGCAAGTTTTAATAACTTTAGATGTGCCATAGAATCTAGAGACATATTACCAGATCCGGAGACACTCAAAATTAAAATACTGGAAGAACAACATTCTAGAGACGAGAGAGAAGGTGATGATAAGGCACTCCTTATGAAAGGAAATACGTATTTTAAGTCTAAGAAGAGTGGTACAGAGCAAGGGAATTCGAAATTCAGGTTCAAATGTTTTAAATGTCATCAGTACGGTCATAGAGCCTCTGAATGTTTAAAGAAGAATAAGGAACAATGTGTGGATAGTGCAAAGTGCGTGTCAAATAATAGTAGTGATATAGTAACTGTAGATACCAATTTTGTAACATTCAATTGTATTTCAGATGATAAGGCTGTTTACAACGAGAATGGAAGTTGGATCATCGACAGTGGGTGTACGTCACATTTGTGCAATGATGAAAGAAAATTTGGAAATACATTGTTACCTTTGTCTGGTAAGCTAAATTTAGCGACAAACTCGAGCACAAATGTACAAGGTAAGGGTACAGTGAGATTATTAACATGTAATAATGGTTCTAAAACCGTGGTTCAATTGCCAAACACTTTATTTGTTCCGGATTTGCGGTGTAACCTGATTTCAGTTGCAAGAATTACGGATCAAGGGTTTAGTGTCACGTTTAAGGGTGACGTAGCTAGTGTAAAAGATAGTTATGGTAACACTAAACTGATCGCAAATCGTAAAGGTAATTTATACTACTTGGAGGAACAGTGTGGTACTGTGTCAGCGATTTCGGAAAGAAAGGTTGATGTACGCTTGTGGCATGAACGGTTAGGACATTTAAATGCGAAAGATCTCGTCAAACTTTTGAACAAATCTGCTATGGATTATAAAATGTCAGATGTAGCCGAATTGTATGATTGTGATATTTGTGCACGTGGAAAAATGAGTATGTTACCGTTTTATAGAACGAATGGACCATGTGAAGAGACATTAAAAATTGTTCATTCTGACGTGGTCGGCCCCATGCAGCATACGGCAATAAATGGAGCGAAATTCTTCGTCACGTTCATTGACGATCATACAAGATGGTGCGAAGTATATTTGTTAAATAAGAAAAGTGAAGTTTTCAGAACTTTCAAAATATACAAGAAGCACGTCGAAAATTTCACGGGACGGAAGATCAAGTTTCTACAGAGCGATAATGGAGGCGAGTATTGTAACCGAGATTTTGATGAATTCCTGAAAAACGAGGGGATAGCGAGGAGATTAACCATTCCTGGTACACCACAGCAAAACGCAGTTGCTGAAAGGATGAATAGAACGTTGGTGGAGATGGCGAGATGCATGATTATTTCGTCAGGACTTTCTCCTGGTTTCTGGGGCGATGCCGTATTAACAGCATGTCATCTGAGAAATCGTTGTCCAACTAAAAGTCTCGATGGTGGAATACCTTTTGAGAAGTGGAGTGAACGACCGGTAAATCTAAATTACTTACACCAATTTGGATCTAAAGTTTATGTTTTGGACAAAACAATTGGGAAGGACAAGTTCGATCCACGCAGCAAAGAAGGTATCTTTGTGGGTTACCCTAGCGATAGGAAAGGTTACAAAATATGGATGCCAACGCAGAGAAAATTTATCGTTTCACGAGATGTGAAATTCTACGAAAATAAGTGTCAAGAGAATGAAACAGGGAATATTGACAAAGATCCCTTTGAAATACAAAAAGAAAGACCGTTTATTAATCAGAAGCAACCATTAACGGTTGACTTTGAGTTTCACCCCAAAAGGCCGGAAGAAAATCCAAGCGTACTTATTCCTGACCTTGAGGACGAACGCATTGAGCATATTTCTGAGCATGAAGAAGAGAACAGAGATCTTGGGGAGGGTGAGAGAATACCTTCTGGTGATTCTCACCAACCGATATATGATTCAGAATCGGAAGTCGTCGCTGGTCCGTCGCACCATGTGCATGTCCATCAACAAGATTATGTACATGCTGATGGGGAGAGGGCAATGAAGAGAGGTCCAGGCCGACCGAGATTGGAGAAAGGTCATGTTGGACGGCCCAGAAAAATATATCGCATGGTTGACGTGGAACCACAGACTCCTATGGAAGAACGCGTGGCGTCGGAAGTTCCATTGGAAGAAGGCATGGAGTCCACAGAGGAATACGCGGATTGTCAAGATTTTGCTGGAGTTACTGAAGTGACTTTAAAGCAGGCTCTATCCGGAAACGAAAGCAAAGGATGGAAAGATGCAATTATTTCGGAGGTCCGTAGTCTAATTAAAAATGATACTTTCGATATAGTACCTAAACCAATGGGCAAGAACGTTGTAGGCTGTCGATACATATTAACAACGAAACTCAACGTTGATAAGACTGAGAAGAAGAAAGCGAGGCTGGTGGCGAAAGGTTTTAGCCAACGCTATGGTATTGATTACCAGAATACCTTCGCACCTGTTGCGAGGCTTGATACAATAAGATTGTTAGTTGCATTAGCAGCAGAACTTGATCTTGAAATTCATCAGTTGGATATTAATACCGCCTATTTAAATGGTTTATTAGAGGAGAATATATACATGAAAGTACCCGAGCTTTTAGAAGAATGTTTACAGGATCTTATACGGACCGAACTGAGTGGTTCACCTATACATGAACGAGCCAGTAAGATGTTGATTGACTTGAAGGCTGGGGGCGAAGTATGTCTACTCAAGAGGTCGCTATACGGGCTCAAACAAGCCGGTCGTCAGTGGAACATCAGACTGGATGAGCAACTGAGACTAATGGGATTGGCCGCATAGCGACCTCTTGAGTAGACATACTTCGCCCCCAGCCTTCAAGTCAATCAACATCTTACTGGCTCGTTCATGTATAGGTGAACCACTCAGTTCGGTCCGTATAAGATCCTGTAAACATTCTTCTAAAAGCTCGGGTACTTTCATGTATATATTCTCCTCTAATAAACCATTTAAATAGGCGGTATTAATATCCAACTGATGAATTTCAAGATCAAGTTCTGCTGCTAATGCAACTATACAACTACAACTATATGGCGTTGCGAAATATATGCTCGGAATTGAAATTGACAGAATTGACAATGGCTTTAAATTGTCACAACAAAAATATATTGACGATATTTTAAATAAATTTAACATGAATAAGTGCAATTCAGTATGTACGCCAATGGAAGTGAAGAACCAATTATTAAAATCTAACGAGATTTGTGATGAGTGTGAACGATATCCATATCGTGAATTAATTGGTTCACTTATGTATTTGTCGACGGGAACGAGACCCGACATTACGAACAGCGTAGCAAAGTTGAGTCAATTCCTAGATAGTCCAACTAAACAGTGCTGGAATGCTGCAAAGCGCGTACTGCGTTACTTGAAGCACACAAAAATGCATGGACTTGTGTTTACGAAAACAGGTAATTCACTAAAAGGTTACTCAGACAGTGACTGGGGCGCGTGTCTTGTAGATAGACGTTCTTACTCTGGTTATGTTTTTATGTTTGGAGGCGGATGCGTGTCGTGGAAGTCCCAAAAGCAAAAATGTGTAGCAACATCCACGTGTGAAGCTGAGTATGTGAGCTTGTCGTCCTCGATGAAAGAAGCGATATATCTGAACAGCTTGATGACTGAAATCGGGTTAAGTAAGTTTGCACAATTGACCTTACATGTAGATAATCAAGGGGCGCTGTGTCTTGCTGGTGATCCAATGTACCATTCTCGGAGTAAACACATAGATATCAGGTATCATTTCATAAGAAGTGTATTAAAGAACAACAAAAGTATCGAGCTGAAGTACTTGCCCACAGATTCGATGCTCGCAGATATATTAACAAAGGCTTTGCCTAAATTGAAGCATTATAGGTGCATGAGTAGTTTAGGCATTGTTAGCTAATTGTTTACCTTGTTAATTAATATTGTGTTCTTTGATACAACATTGATTTTGTATGTGTTTTTGTTTTATGTCTTTTTGAATATGCACATTAAGGGGGCGTATTGAAATTATTAATTGTGATATTGGGCATAAAACCTATTGTGTATGATATACTGGCCTAGAACTTTGTCAAAGTAAATCTAGAACAGGTTGCTAGTTTAAATTTGTATTAGCAACGTTTGTTTGTGTTGACTACAATGTCAGTTCTAAAATACTCTTTGAACAGTACGTGTTGTAAACAACTTGATTAATAATAAACTGCTAATTTGTATCCTGGGTCTTTTCACGTAAACTGCACTATTCTAATTTATATCCCCCACAATAAAAAATTAAAGGGGATAGCAAAAATAATAAGTTGGCGACTAATTGCGGAGACTATTAAAGTAAAAAGTAGCAGCTAAGTAATAAATTTTCGGCTTTGTTTCAATAAAAACTAGCATCGAGTTATTGTTTTGGCGACTGAAATAACTAATTAAGCGGAAATATGACAGCGGATAAAAAGTTGAAAATGGCCTACTCTAAATGTTCAATGGAGATTACATATAAAATAAATCAAGGTCATAAAAAAAATACTTTGTGCGACAATTTAAGAGCTTTAATCAAAGTTAAAAATTGCATGTATAAATAATAATTTTGGTCTATAGTTTTATTTAGTGGCTCTGATTTTGGTCAATTTTTCGTCAGGTGTGATGTCATATTGACACCTATTTTTTATGATTTTATCGTATAGAATACGTTAAAAAAAACGTGTTTTGTATGGACAACTTTTTTCTAAACTTAATAATTACCGAGATATGGACTCCTAAAACCGACAATATTTTTTTGGATATTGTGTCAGACTCTGCCTTAGCTCCGGCGCTGCGGGAAGTGCAGCCCTTCCACCCTTGCGTGGCAAAGCACGGTCGCCCGTACTCCGTTCCGCAGCTTCGGCTTGTTGGTCGCCTTCGGCGACCAGCCTCAGCCGCTCCGCTCCGCACGGCTCCCGAGCTTTGTCACGGCGGGCGAGGGCTGCTCTCCCTCCGCGCCTCCGGCTTTTTATATACACTCTAGGGGTAGGGCAGACAAGACCACGTGGAATCGGGGTTGACAGCTTCGGTTCTGAGGCAAGTCTTATGATAATGCAATGCTTATTTTAGCGTAGCGTGTTTTAGCTAGATTCGGACTAAAATAAGTTTTTACCTAAAAAACGCTTATCGCCGTTTTCATTAAATTATAGTTTCGAAAACTAAAAAAATAACTCCCCATTACTTTTATATAGTACCCATTTTAATATTTAAGCTGCCAGCAAATCAAAGCCTAAAATGCTTTTTTAGATGGAGACCTGTAGTTGCCACTAATATAAAGTTTGTTATCCTTCTGCTAATATTAGTCGCCAAGTCATTATTTATAGTACCTCACCTATGATTTCAGTAATCTTGTTTATTATTTCTGCTACCTTAAAGTAGCTGCCATTATTTGAATTTTAAAATATCCTTAGTTTGAAGCTCATTTAATATAAATGATTGCCAAAATATTTAATCGCTGACAAGTTATTATTAAAAAAAAAGTTATTATTTTAGTTGCAAATAGTTTGCTGCTCTTTAATTTTTCTGTCGCCGCGCCGCGAAAATAATAAGCCAAAAATTTCTTTACCGTAGTCGGGCAAAACGTATCCATCTGTAGACGCCCAGCTATCCTTATACTATACCGAAATTGGTTATCAAAATCAAAATTAAAAAAGTGGTTAAAATCCGTCCAGCTGTTTCGGGTTGATAAGCGGATAAAGAAATGCTTAACGAATGATACATATTACGAATGGCGTGGCGCGGCGCTGAAATAATACCCCTCTCCATAAAAAACGCATTTTCAGTACGATTTTCAAATTTTATTATAATATAGAAATAACAAATATTAAACAATCGAGACTAGCTGCTGGGAGGTGCATACTGGGAAGGTCCCCAAAAAGGTGAACCTCAGGAAACCATGAGCGCTAATCTGACAAAGTTGATGTGTATTACATCTCTTTTATTTTCTTGGAGTCTGCTAAGAAGTGTATTATTACAAACATGAGTCACAATTTCAACAACTCAACCGCAAGCTCAAACCGAATGGGCCCCATTCGTTACAGCAGCCCATTGAGACTTAATCTGAAATGAGTTTCCTGGAACCTACTCGGACAAACGAGGGCATAAATAAAATTTTATACCGAAATAAAAAGCAGAAAACAATGTAATGGGAAAGAGGATTTGTTAACTGTCTTAATGTTGGAGTCTTCAAGCAATGAAATAATAAATTATGAAAGAAAAATGTAATATGATCCACTGCAGTGTAAGCAGGGACTTGAACCTGCGACTAGTGTATAATACGTGACACTGTGATACCCACCATTATCATCCTATGCAAAGAAAACTAAGATCTATTACGATCACGCTGAGAGTCTGGACAGTCTAAATACTCTAAATATAGTGTTTGCAGTACACTCGATGCAACGTGTGGCACTTCGACTAAAACCATTAAGCAAGTGTCAAACAATGCTAATAAGACTAAGATAATTCAAAATGATGCTGAGAGTGTAAATATAGTGATAAGCCTTTTGAATGTTCGGTGGACTCGAGGCAACCCGTGGCACTTAGACTAAAACCATAGCAAGTGTCAAACGATACAAATAAGACTAAGATACTTCAGGATGACGTTGAGTCTAAATATAGTAATAAGCCTTTTGAATTTTCAGTGGGCATGAGGTAACGCGTGGCACTTCGACTAAAACCATAAAAGCAAGTGTCAAGCGATACAAATGATATCAAGACGTTATCCTGAAATAACATAGAGAGTCGAATATAGTAATACGTCTGTGAATTTGCAGTGGACTCGAGGCAACGCGTGGCACTTCGCCTGCGGGTTGGGGAGTTGCTAGTTGCACTGTCGCTCGCAAGCTAACAAAACTAGCGGATAAATATTGTATCCTGAAATAACGTGAATATTATATCCTGAAGTACGTGAAGTGATTGAGTTTCATAGTAATATTAATAATGATTTAGGTATCCGGTAGGTACCATTTTTTTATCGAGAAATGTTTTGTTTCATTGTCTTTTTTTGAAGCGCTTCGCTGAAACCATCGATTATAGGGGTTACCACAAATTAAACCGAACAAACGTCAGTTTATTTATACAATCAACTTTTTAAAGAACACAGAAAATTGGTCGACGAAATGCAAATTCTTAATAAAATTAAATATTGCAGAAAACGTTGAAACGTTGAACGTTAGCCCCAAAAGACAAATCACATGACCACTATGACAATCCTAAATACAATACAATAGTTGCCACTGCAGCAGTTTTTCAACAAATTTAGCACTTAAGGGTGACGCCAAGAGAGCGTAATTTGAGTCGGATAATTTCGGTCGCTTCTCACATCTCACGTGATCACGTCACACTAAGTTTTAATAAAACAGCAGATACGGTGACAAGAAACGTACTGACTTTATTCGAAAAGGACACAGATACGATACAACACGCAACAGATTAACAGATGGCAGCACTATACTGCTATACCATAAATAATAGTATTGATATTTAACTGAAAGTATAACACCCCCACTAATATCAATACTTTAAAACTTTCATAACTAGCTATTTACATTAACTATGCCTAATTTTTGCATCAAATAGTGATGTTTATTGCTGCTTAGGCTCTTAGTTAAGATATCTGCAAGCATCTCTGTTGTCTCTACATATTTAAAATCAACAATCTTATTGCTTACACATTCTCGACAGAAATGATAGCGGATATCTATATGTTTTGTGCGCTTGTGAAAAACATTATTAACTGATAACTTGAGCGCACCCTGATTGTCATTAAATACAGGAACAGTGTATAATGTATTAGTAATTTCATACAATAAGTTGCGCAGATATATTGCCTCTCGACATGCTTCTGAATAACCCATGTATTCTGCCTCAGTGCTGGATAAGGCAACTGTACGTTGTTTCTTTGTTTCCCATGAGACAGCACATCCCGACAATACAAAGCACAGCCCAGTGTATGATCGTCTGTCTATGCCATTATTTCCCCAGTCTGCATCTACAAAACCTATTAACTGAGAATTTCCAGTTTGACAAAACTTCAGCTCAATATTTCTGGTTTTCTTTAAGTAGGTATCTTACAACTCTCTTTGCATATGACCAAGTTTCATGACTGAAACAATTATTAAATTGACTTAGGTATCCAACCGCAAATGCAATATCTGGTCTGGTTAAGACAGCCAAGTACATCAGACTACCAACAAGCTGTTGATAAGGAACCTGCTCAGAACAATTATTTTCAGTATTTAAGTACATTTAACTTAGCCTCTAAAGGGGTATCAGCTGTTTTACAATTTGTCATGTGGAATTTATTTATTAATTGATCTATATAATTTTGTTGGCTTAAAGTAATTACCCCATTAACTTTATCCACATTCACAGTCATCCCCAAACATTGTTTTATTTCTCCCAAATCTTTAATTCTAAATTGTGAGGATAAAATACTTTTTAAGTGTTCTGTTTCTTTACAATCATTAGAAAAAATAAAGAAATCATCAACATATAATGTGACAATTGTTTTTAAATGATTATTGTTCTTTATATACAAACATGACTCTAATTTTAACCTCTTATAACCAATGTTAATAAGACATTCATCAACCTTTTTATACCAGGCTCTCGAGGACTGTTTCAGCCCATAAATGGCCCTATTCAATTTTAATACTGTACCATCTTGCACAGGAAGACCATAAATGGTTGATGCATATAAATTGTTTCCTCGAGATCCCCATTTAAGAAAGCTGTTACAACATCAAGATGTGTAATATCTAAACCCAGTTTAACAGACAGGGCAAACAATATCCGCAGGGTGGTATGTTTTACTACTGGCGAATACGTATCGGTGTAGTCCATACCTTGTTTTTGCATGAAGCCTTTCGCCACTAACCTTGCTCGAAATCGAACATTATTTTCACTGTCATATTTTTTCTTTAGAACCCACTTGCACTTCACTATTGTCCCACTTTTTGGAGTGTCCACTAGTTGCCACGCACAATTTTCCTCAAAGCACTGTAGTTCTTCATTGACAGCTTTGAGCCACTGATCCTTCTCAGGTCCACTTAAGGCTTCCTTTAGAGTCAATCCACTTGCATCATCAATGGTCTCACCATCTTGGCACTTACTCAAGAAACCATACCAATCTGGAGCTTTCCTCACCCTTGCTGGTCTTTTCGGCTCGACATCTGGTTCATCTGCAATATAGGACTCATCATCAGCTTCAGTGATAGTTTTGTCTGACAAACTTTCATCTTCTGAGGATTCCCCCACTGAAGCTGGACTCTCTTCTTGGACTTCAGCTTTATTAGGGACCGGGCCTGCATCAGTAGCTTCGACTACAGGTATAGTGACTTCACTCTTCATTACACTTTCCATTATTATCACATCCCGACTGGTTGTAATAGTTTTTGTTTCAGGATTATATACTCTATATCCCTTGATGCCATCAGGATAACCTATGAGAATATGCTTCACAGCCTTTCTATCCCATTTGCGCCGTTTTTCTTTAGCTACATGTACCATGACTGGACTGCCAAATACTCTAATATGACTTAAGTCCGGTTTATCACCTGTCCAGATCTCATAGGGCGTTTTGTATTCCAGTGATGCTGCCACAATCCGATTCTGCAGATACACTGCCGTATGTGTGGCTTCACTCCAAAACTCGGTGCTTAAACCTGCATCGAAGAGCAGACATTTGGATTTCTCAATGATTGTGCGATTAAATCGCTCACATAATCCATTTTGCTGTGGCGCATAGGGATTTGTCTTTTGATGTACTCGTATTATTCCATTACTATTTAAATAATTATCAAACTCCTTGCTGCAAAATTCCAGTCCATTATCACTTCTTAATACTTTGATTGTCTTCTTTGTTTGATTTTCAACAAGAGCTTTGAAATCTTTGAAACACCTCAATGCTTCATTCTTGTTTTTCAGAAAATAAACAAATGCCATACGGCTATAATCGTCGACAAACAACAAGAAATATCTCGAACCGCCTAGAGAAGCAACCTCCATAGGTCCACATAAATCTGTATGCACTATGTCAAGCAAGTTACTACTTCTCTGTCCAATATTTTTAAATGGTAAGCGGCACTGCTTACCTTCACAACAAGTAATACATGAGGACTTGCTTACATCCACTTTGTCATCAAAGGACATGCCCTGCACGGCATTCTTCATTTGGTATAGGTATTCTTTATTGATATGTCCCAATCTGCGATGCCATGTATGTCCTGATACGACTGTTGCCGCAAAATGTACCTGATTGGACAGGTTAATCTTGTACACGCCGTTAACCAACGATGCCGTAGCCACGAACTCATTATTCTTGTTATATACTGAACAATCAGTGTCGGTAAATGATACTCTGTTCCCTTTTTTAATCAGCTGACTGACAGATAATAGATTCGTCGTCAAGCTCGGAACGCAGAACACATCTTCTACCACAATATCGTAATCAACGTTCTCTGTCGTCGTCGTAATTTCCACATCGCCGGTACATAATACTGACACCTTTTCACTATTTGCAACCACAATTTCTTTTTGTTGTCCATAACAAGCATTCCTGACCCAACTCTCATTTTCTGTTAAATGTGTGCTTGCGCCGGAGTCGATGTACCATTCATTTCGGTTAAAATTACCACTCAGGAACACTGCGCTAAACGCATTAGACTGCATTCGAGTTTTATTGTTAGAATTCGAGGAAACCGCTTCGGTATTTGGACATTGGTTTCGGTAATGGCCAAATTGTTTACATCTGTAACATTTCACTGATTTGACGTTTGACTTTGACTGATCATTGCTGCCAACATTCTTTCGTGCCATAGACAAATTCATATTTTTCTTTCCAGTGAATTTTGAACGAATGGCAAATGCGCCGCTAACTTCGTTCATATCTTCTTCCGTTGAAGACTCCTCCATGTCTAATAACTTTGTTTTGATTGAATCAGCCGTTATTGGAATCCCGGAATGCTCGATGGCCATGATCATAGGGGAAAAACGATCCGGCAATCCCGCCAACAGCAACGATCCTGTCCACTGATCGTTAATTTCGAAGCCCGTTCCGCTTAGTTTTTGTGCCGTATCGATAATTTGTGTCACATAACACGTCATCGAGCTGCAATTTTTACGGCGAATCGAAATTAAATTGCGAAGTAGACTTATTCTTCGTGAAAAACCGTTGTCGTCGAACAATTGTTTCAATTTGTCCCACAATTCCTTCGAAGATTGTACTGTCTTTATATGTACGAACAAAGACGAGTCGATTGTCATGATCAATTTAGCTTTTGTTTTTGCATCATCAGCAGCTCCTACTGCAACCGTCGGTTCTGGCTTCACACAATGTTCCATGCCTTCGAGGATTAGGAAATTCTCTGCCGCAAAACACCATTCGCTATAATTTTCGCGTCCTTTTAACTTAGGTACGTTGATGAGGTAATTGGCCGCCATTGTAACAGTCTTACACTTCAACTTTACTACGCGAATAAATATGACAATCCGTCACCACAGTTCAATCGCGTTTCGAAATAGTCTTTTTAACACTCGTTACTATTACGAAGTCCGAAATTCTTGCTAAAACACTCGAAAAACTCGCGATTCTTAATATGCTGGGCCCATAACCTTTTAATAAAACAGCAGATACGGTGACAAGAAACGTACTGACTTTATTCGAAAAGGACACAGATACGATACAACACGCAACAGATTAACAGATGGCAGCACTATACTGCTATACCATAAATAATAGTATTGATATTTAACTGAAAATATAACACTAAGTATGGCGCGACCGAAATTACGCGACTCAAATTACGCTCGTCTGGCTTCACACTAAATGTTCGAATTATGAAAGCAACAAATCGCTTGAGCTCCTGACTCGCGCCACGGCACAGTGCTGGCGGTCGCGACGGATCGCTCTGTAAATATTTAGCCTGCAAACTTGGCGCCAACTACGCAAACAAAGCTTAGACGACTACAACTGTGTTAGCTGATTGCACGGCACTCGTGTGTCAGCACCCTAATCTGTGCATGCTAAACCCTTTGTATTGCTTAGGATCTAATCAACTGGAGTAGGAACGTCGTGCACATAATTTAACGAACATGGAACGGTCGATTGTCATGAATTCATGATTAGAAACGACATGTCTTATGTGACATAAATTTTATTATGTCTTATACTCGTAGATTACACTGGAATCTATTTTACGAGTGGTGGAGCAGTAAGGGTCAAGTGGCAACCAAGAACTGGAAGACGCAGCGTCCTAAAAGTTATGAGAAGCACGAACCCCTTTTTTTCAGCACAATTTGTCGAGCAGTGAAAGTCGAAACGAATTACACCACCATTACAGCTCTATAAGCGAGAACCTGTATCTGCATCTGATTATAAAAACAAGCTACAGTACAAATTTTAAACAATATTATTATAAGGGTATGTGTTTTTGAGATACAAACTAAATATAAATAGATTGCTATAACTGTTATGCTAGTAATGTCCTGTCTTTGTTAGGGCGATTGTGCACTACAATGAATTTTACTGTCCGGCAGTCCGATTTTTTACGGTCCGATATGGCACGCCATTAAATGTATATTATAGTAGTTTGTGCACTATACGTAATTTTACCATCCGATATTTTACTTTTCCCCATTCCGGACCGTTTTTTCCACCACCACCACCGTCGCCACTACCACCATCACCACCATCACCATCACCACCACTACCACCAACACCACCATCATCATCACCACCACCATCACCACCACCAGCATCATCACCACCACCTTCGTCACCACCACCACCATTACCACCAGCCCCATCATCATCATCACCACTATCACCATCACCACCACTACAGTTGTCGTGTGGTTGTGATAATTTTCTATCTAATTATGTCATATTTCATCATCATCATCATCATCATTTCAGCCACAGGACGTCCACTGCTAAACATAGGCCTCCCCCAGTGGCTTCCAGATCGGCCGGTTGGAAGCGACCTGCATCTAGCGGCTTCCTGCAACCTTTACCAGGTCGTCCGTCCACCTTGTGGGTGGACTTCCGACGCTGCGCTTGCCGGTGCGTGACCTCCATTCGAGAACCTTACTGCCCCATCGACCGTCAGTTCTACGTGCTATGTGCCCCGCCCACTGCCACTTCAGCTTGCTAATCCGTTGGGCTATATCAGCGACTTTTGTTCGTTCACGGATCTCCTCATTTCTGATTTGATCTCGCAAAGAAACACCGAGCATAGCCCTCTCCATAGCGCGCTGTGCAACTTTGAGCTTCCTTATAAGGCCCACAGTAAGAGGCCACGTTTCTGTTCCGTATGTCATCATCATCACTGGTAACACACATTGATTGTAGACTTTCGTCTTTAGGCATTGAGGTATGTTGGACGAGAAGATATTTTGTAGTTTCTCGAACGCTGCCCAGCTGAGTTGGATTCGTCGATTGACCTTCCTTTCAAAATTGGACTTACCCAACTGGATCACTTGTCCCAGGTAAACATATTTGTCAACAATTTCGAGGGTAGAGCTCCCAACCGTTACTGGGTAGGGTGCAACATGGGCATTCGACATTACTATGTACTAAAGCCTTTTCGGAATCCTGCTTGTTCGGAAGGCTGGAAGTCATCAAACCTACGCGCGAGACGATTCGTAATGATCCTCGAAAACAACTTGTATACATGGCTCAGAAGCGAGATGGGTCTGTAATTCTTCAACAAGGTATTATCCCCTTTCTAGAAGAAGAGCACCACCACACCTCTGTTCCATGCCTCTGGCGTTATTCCCTCGAGCAAGACGGAGTTGAAGAGTTTCTGAAGGGCTTTCAGTATTGGTGTTCCACCCCCATTCAGAATCTCTGAGGTGATTCCGTCATCACCCTCCGCCATGTCATATTTATGTGCAACTAAAACACCAAAACACCAACTAGTGGTTGCAATGCGTCTGAGGCAGCCCTGTGCGTGTTACACACACACACACATTGACACTGACATTCAAGTTCAGTTTTTAGTAGGCAGTGTCCACCCTGTGCCTATACTCAATAAACAACTCACTCGCTCACTCATTGTATAAATACTGTATAAACTTACCTTAACGTTACTGCAAGCATTTCATTTGGTGGTACACAGCCTAAATTTTGTATCTTGCCTCTTAAATAAATAAATAAATATCGGACAACCTCACACAAATCAATCGGACAGTCCGCTAGACTTATTTACGGTAGTCTATGTAACGGCCAAGCCATACTTTTGAAACAAAGGTGTAGGGTTAGTAAACTCCGGGTTTAGGGGCTTGAAGCCAGTTGATGCCATACTTTTTAAACCAAGGTGGTGGGGTTAGTAAAGTCGGGGCTTAGGGCCTTGGCTTTTCCTGGGATCTGATAACTTTTTTACAGCGAAAGCGTTATGAGAATGTGAGTCTTGGCCGTCAATTTTACATGAAATGTTTTTGGTGGGATCTCATTTCTTTTTGTAAGGTGCTTTAGTTTTTTTAATTTTTTTGGGCTGTAGGGTTTCTTGAGCGTCAACTGAAGTAGACAATTGTGTATTTAAGAAATACTTAAGTTTAGCCCGATATATATATACACTTTTATCCCCTATTATGGGAAACCCATACAAACTTCCATCCCCTTATTTAAAGGGTGGGGGGTGATTTTTTAAAAGTCCTACAATATGTATTTGATTTATAACAATGAGTCCCTATAGGTTTGATTTATAACAATGAGTCCCTATAGGTTTCAATTTTCAGACCTCTAGTATCAAAATTTGCGGAAGTTTCATACAAACTTCCATCCCCTAGTTTAAGGGGTTGGGGGGTAAAAGTTCCAAGTTTTAGAATTATTTTGTTGTTTGTGTACTAATACTAGCTTACATACCAAATTTCAGCTTTCTAGGTCATCGGGAAGTACCCCAGAGGTTTTGATACGTCAGTGAGTGAGTGGCAAAATCGGCGTATTTTAGGTACCTATAAAACCTAAAGTATAAAAGCTAGATCAATTAAATTTAGTACATTTTATATGTTTGCTAACTGCATCTTAACCTGAGAATTTGGGCGCTCTAGTGTTAACTGGGACGAAACTATGAGGGTTTGAATATGAGACGAAACGGTTCGAGAAAAGGTAGGTAGTGCCCCCTTCTTTTTTGTTCGTCTTGGCGGGGGCACTACCGTGCCCCCAGATTTATACAATGAGTGAGCGAGTGAGTTGTTTATTGAGTATAGGCACAGGGTGGACACTGCCTACTAAAAACTGAACTTGAATGTCAGTGTCAATGTGTGTGTGTGTGTGTGTGTAACACGCACAGGGCTGCCTCAGACGCATTGCAACCACTAGTTGGTGTTTTGGTGTTTTAGTTGCACATAAATATGACATGGCGGAGGGTGATGACGGAATCACCTCAGAGATTCTGAATGGGGGTGGAACACCGATACTGAAAGCCCTTCAGAAACTCTTCAACTCCGTCTTGCTCGAGGGAATAACGCCAAAGGCATGGAACAGAGGTGTGGTGGTGCTCTTCTTCAAGAAAGGGGATAATACCTTGTTGAAGAATTACAGACCCATCTCGCTTCTGAGCCATGTCTACAAGTTGTTTTCGAGGGTCATCACGAATCGTCTCGCGCGTAGGTTGATGACAAGCAGGATTCCGAAAAGGCTTTAGTACCATAGACCACATCCATACGCTGCGACAAGTTATACAGAAGACCGAAGAGTATAACTTGCCACTATGCTTGGCGTTTGTAGACTATGAGAAGGCCTTCGATTCGATCGAGACTTGGGCAGTGCTACAGTCTCTCCAGCGGTGCCATATTGACTATCGGTACATCGAGGTGCTGAAGCGTTTTATTTTCTACGTCGCTTTTAGCCCGACTTGGATACAGTTCTGCGTGCAAATCTGACGACTGCCTATGACTGAAAGCCTCGTAAGGCTTGACATATAATAAGCAGCACGCCAACTGGATGTCAGCGTCAAGAGCAGCAGAGCGGCTGGATCCTGTGCGATGCCAATTATCCTAAAATAAGTGTATTTCACTGCGTCGACCATGTTTATCAATTTAAAAAAATATATATGAAGTTCAGGACGATATTGCTCACAAACCATAAGGCCTACTGAAAAAGTTTATACACCATGTTATAGGAAAATTTATAGAGATCATTTTTGTCTTCGACACTTTTTTTCTAGCTTTAATACTTTTTGTATAAAACCGTAAAAATCGTGATTAGGGACATATTTTGAGGTCAAAAGGGGGGGATATGGGGGGAGGGGGGCAAAATTCGGCTTGGCAACATCCAGAACCGAATTCAGCAGGCTTTTTTACATCGGAAAAGTCATGTTGCCAAAATGGATCCCAAAATGCCGTTAGGACGGTAAAGGAAGCCGATAATTAGAATTTTCTACCATTCTATGAAGTTCGGGAAGATATTGCTCACAAACCATAAGGCCTACTAAAAAAGTTTATCCACCATGTTATAGGAAATTTAATAGAGATCAGTCTTGTCTTTGACACTTTTTTTCTAGCTGTAATACTTTTTGTATAAAACTGTAAAAACCGTGATCAGGGACATATTTTGAGGTAAAAAGGGGGGAAATGGGGGGAGGGGGGCAAAATTCGGCTTGGCAACATCCAGAATCGTATTCAGCAGGCATTTTTACGTCGGAAAAGTCATGTTGCCAAAATGGCTCACAAAATGCCGTTAGACTTGAAATTTTTTATTTGAACTACCAGTCTATGTGTGCTTTTATAGAATACACATTTTTCTTTCTTTCTTTCACATACAAAATAAACACTAATTAAATATAAACACTTAGTGGTTCGCCATTAACCATTTTATATCTAATTGCTAGGTTTCCGTACCAAAATTAATCGATTCGATTTATTAATATGCAGCCTAAATTCAGGTCAATCGATTTAATCAAACTGGTCTGCAGTAAGTCGAAACTTTAGTTTAAAACTAACTTCACTTTAACTGAATTTACAGATAACACTTCCGTTATTCCACTGTGAAGTTTCAAATTCCAAATTGGTTCAACTTACTATTTTACCACTGTTATCACATTCGCTCCTCCAAATATCAGTGAACGGAATAACAAGAATGCCAGTTGCAAACGTATTTCAGAGTACCTCCCAGAACAGAAATTACCGACATCGGAATACAGAAAATTGGGTCGAAAACACCCAGTGGGTGGGTCTTTTAATTAAACCCTCAACATGCAACATCGTGTTACACCCAGCCAATCGAAGCCTCGAAAAATCCAAGTCACTTTAATTACCCGCCACTGCATTCTGATAAGAATTCCTTTCCTTCAAAAACTTCGCTACAAAGCGACCGTCGAAGCCAGAAGGCTCAAAGGCTTTAAAAATGGCCAATGCCCTGACCCAAATCGTATTCATTATTCAAACAATGCCCAACCAGAACCTCCAACAGGAGGATGTGTGCCTCAAGGAGCCGTTTGGCACTGAACTGGCTTGACAATAATTTAGCAAGCACCTACATTACACTACGGAAGTTCGGAATTGCTTCCGAGTACAGTTCGTCAAACTTGCGATGGATTTTTCTGGTAAAATTCTTTCAGAAAAATGTCTCAACATATTTATTCTTAAGACATCACACACTTTTATAAACGCTGGTCAGGGTCAGTGCTTCTATTCAGAAAGCAAACCGTTAAAATTAAATATTAGTCGCTTTCAAACGTAACCTGAAAAGTCTTAAGTATAATAATATAATTATCAAACCTGCATTAGTAAATTTATTATCATACAACTATTACTTAAAAATTACAATGCAAAAGATTAAAAACTAATACATACAAAACAAAAACTTAATTAAAAGTACGCACCCAATATTGAGGCTGTCTGAGGCATCTTCCTCAAACCTGCTGACAAAATTTCATGATTCAATAATCGGTTGCCTGTAGGCCGGAACAATCGGGCATTCGAACATACGAAAGAATTTTCGGTCAAGCTGAAACGGAAATACTTTGCTCGCTTGGTCAGTTCTTACATACCGTCGACTCGGGGTTAGTCTGTATGGATAACGTATTTCAAAAGCGAAAAATTGATATGTTTTTATTTTTTTTGTAATGCGCTGTAACAGTAAAACAATTAAAACTTACAGTGTGCAAGTGTAGTTATACGGAAGGGACAAAGTTAACCCCAAATCGCAATTGACTATTTATTGATTTAAGGGGCTCCCTACAGAAATCAGCCAATTTGATGATTTTTACATCGTATCTAGTTTGTGGATTATAGAGTTATAATGTCCTATTCAATATATATTGTAGTATGGTCTATGCTCAACACTTTGTAGTGACCCGAATTTTGATTTAACGACTGTGTCTTTTATAAAAAAATATTCGGTGAAGGACCAAAAATACACTATAATCTCGTTTCTACTTTTATCCCCGGTGTATATGTAGAAAATATCTTACATTTTATTGTTCTAAACCATATTCCACAAAAAATTTTGTGAAGCCTTTTCTATTTTTCTCAATACTTTTCGAGAAAAACGCAAAAAACCGTTTCCACAACTTTTTCCCCGAAAAAATCTTAAACTTTGACGGCCTGTATCTCAAAGTCAGTGACATGTGAAAGGTACTTGATACGGTATTTTGTTGTGGAAAAACTATGTTATTATGATTAGCTATTTATAATATGGGAAAATCTATCGCAACAGATCGAAGGTCATTGAGAGCTGGGAGCCCCTTAAAATACATGCGTCTAAGTGAGTGATCGGCCCGGCCGCGGCCCGTGCAACATCGTCGTTTTCGGCATAAAAAAATCGGGCATGATTGTAATAAATGTATTACATTCAATAAAACATAATATTTTCGTCAATCAATTATTTTCATTTTAAAATTTCTATACCAGGTGTTGCACGGGCCGTGCCGATCACTGGTCTCAGTTATTCAAAACATCCTGCCTTATCTAATCCTTTTTAATATCCAAATCTACGAGTTCAAGTCCCCTCCACCCGAGTGGAGGGGGCGCGGGCGTGAGGCGGAACGGAATCCTTTGACCAGCGAGTTTTTGGAACTTCGGGCCGAATCACAAGTTTGTCGGGTTCCGCAGCGACGTACCTACTTAACTCTCGGAAAATATGCAGTACGTGTGCAGCACTGAACGTAGTTACAAAATCACAACTGTTTTGTGAAACTCGAATTCGTTTTTTTTTAATACTACGACGGTGACGAACAAGCATGCGGTCCGCCTGATGTTAAACAGTTACCGCCGCAGACGCTTGCGACGCCAGTACCCTCTCACCCTTTAAGAACCTATTTACTCCCCTCTTGAAGAACCGCATACTGTAGGCCCCGGGGAAAACGTGGGCAGGGAGCTCATTTCACATGCGTAGTGTACGCGGTTGGAACGACACAGTTCTTGACCATTCAGGCTCCAGTGTGTGAGCTGGTGTACAGTTCGCACTGTTGGTTCTCCTAAATAAATAAATATCTTTTCCGTCTCTAAATTGAAGTTACAAATAGCCTATATAGGTATGCTGCCACTGCGCTGCTTCAAACTCAAAATCACCTGGAAAATAGTAAATTGTTATCTACCTACACGTACATGCAAGGCATACACCTTGCATTGTACTGGTGTAAGGCAGCCATTTTGATATCAGCATAATGTGAAAAATCACATATTAGAAGTGCACTATTGTGATCCAAGATGAGTCGTGATCCTCGACACGCCATAGAAGACGCCATTCGATTGACACAGACATTTCGTCTGCAAGCGCTACACTGAAGACCTCAAATGGGTGGCAGAAGCGTTGGAAGATGGTCGGACGACATCAAAAAGACGGCAGCGTATAAGTAATCGCCGCTTCAAGAAGAAATTAGAAATCCATGCAAGAGGCATATGTCCTGCAGTAAATACATACGTATACATGCTGAAAAGAAGAAGAAGGGGAAGAGACAATTCATAGATCAATGAGGCACATTTCATTTTCCCGTCTGGATCTTCATAAAAAATCGAAAGTTTGTATGTTGAAGACGCCAGAATTCCAGAAAAAGTTAAACGCAGATGATGTGGCAGGCACCTGCCTCCCAGTAAATCTGCATTTAATTTCTTTATTTTCCCTTGTCGGTTAAAAAGTATTCTATAACCATCTTTGGATGCCCAGCTATTCCTATACCAAAATTGGTTAAAATCCGTCCAACAGTTCCGGCATGAAAGATTTTTTTCCTATAGAAGGCGCTATTGGCGCCACGCGCCCATACAAATACTGGATCGCGCTGTTAAGATTTTTCCTGAAATAATGACGTTAGAAAACAGATTTGCAATATAATTTTAGAATTTCATAATAGTGTAGATATAGAAAATCAATCGAAGTGTACCGGGACTAGCATCCTCGCAGCCGGCACGCGATGGTCTCGTCCCGCCAACGCCCGCGTTAACTGTTAACAGCCTGGAGACCAGGGGTCGGGTGTTCGGGTGCATATTTATAAAAACTTTATTGCTGTTCTTATAGTATTGACGATGATATCGCCTATTGCCAAATTGTTATCGCCGACATCTACAGAAAATGCAGCATAAATGCTCGTTAAGTATCTTTTGATTGGGTTGACTTAGACATTTGATTATTTCACGGTTAGCAGACTTGAATTTTGATATTAATTTCAGATTGCCTCTAAGCGTTCCTAAAAAACAGGTCAACTAAACAGGACAAATAAATAATCTGTTTAGGTTTCCGTAAAAAACGGGACCCTATAACTAAGACTCCGCTGTCCGTCTGTCCGTCTGTCTGTCCTTTTGATACCAGGCTGTATCTCGTGAACCGTGACAGTCAGATAGTTTAAATTTTCACAGATGATGTATTTCTGTTGCCGCTATAACAACAGATTTTATACTAAAAAACAGAATATAATAAAATATTTAAGGGAGCTCCCATACCACAAACGCAATCAGTTGCGTTAACTTTGCACCTCATTTATATCCGGCTTGCAAATTTAACTTAACCCGGCCAGTTAAGATGGGATAAATATTTGTACGGAACCCTCGTTGAGCTAGTCAGACTCGCATTTGGCCGGTTTTTTTATTTTTATTTCTAGTAACGATGTCGCACGAAATACAAACTAGATGCAAACTTTGCTTTAAACGTTGAAACGGGCTGCAACAGGCTCTAAGCAAGTTGCGATCGAGGAGTTGAAGCGACGAACTAATAACTGTCAACTGCGAACTTACAGACGAGTTAACTGCAGACTACGGAGCACTTGCGAGGGTTGCTTCTTGGAATCGTGCAGTCAGTCATGCGTTACACGTGCATGAAAAAACTTGATTCATGAGACACATCTGCGCCTATGATGGTTGCTTATCAATCACGTGATAAATAAGTGATAAAGCATCTGTCACTCACACTCGCATTTTGTCAAAACGTGACGGATGCTTTGTCACTAATCTTTTATGGAATTTGGATGGTTCTTTACTCATCATAGGCCCCCAGTACAGGCATATATCAATAATTCCAAAATACTCCTATTGTCTGATTCACGTAGCTTGTTGCGTGTGACATCTGTCATCTCAGTACATTTTAATCGAATTTATGTTACTATTGGCTCTCATCCTCTAGCCTTCCTCCCTCTCTCCTAGCCTTTGTCCCATATCTTTTGTAGAGAATGAATTCCAATCAGGGTCAGCTACCTAAATCCCAAGATGTGACGTAGGCACTAGTTTTTTTTTACGTTTTTTTTATGTTACTAATTGGCTCTGTGAGCTGTTTAATGTTTCGAAGTGGCTGGAATTTGTAATTTACGTTTTCCCCCAAACAACAAACAAAAACGTATCTGTACTTATCGAACCTAACCACTAAATTTAATGAGAATCTGTTGGGAATTGTGACCTGTAACCGTGAACAGCCAGAAATCCGAACATTGAACATCCCAACATCCCGATATTAGGTACGAAAGAAATTTTGGCAAAGCTGAAACAGAGACTCTTCGCTCGCTCGTTCAAAGATACGAACTTTCCTGTGCTAATAGAATAGTTAGGTACCTACTTCTTTTTCCTGACCCTGAGCAATTATCATTCTCAGCCATAATTATGTTGCAATTCCATGTCTGATAAATACACTAAAGTCACTAAATTCATGACACCCCTTTTTCAGCGGGGATCAACGAAACCTTTTCTAAATAGATACGAAATATGGCCTTAATAAACCATCTCTCAACTACAAGAAGCTGGTTAATTGTCTGAAACTTCGCAGCGCTAGTGCTCGCGACAAAATATAGCTAAGCTCTAAGATAATAAAGTTAACCGCGTGCATAACCCTCTTTATGGGCCGTTATTTTAACCAAGTGTGCAGAGATTACGATATTACCCCGCCCTAGTACGCGGGAACCTTTTAATTTCCTGTGAATAAGCCAACTCATACGCAAGTGCACGGGATATGGAAGAGCGGAGTAGATCTCCGGTCTTACCATTTCTCTTAATCCTATTAAAGAGTCAAAGTATGAAGTAAATAGTGATCATGTTTAATGAGCTTACCCTGGGGTTTTCGGTGCACGAATTATTTGACTCCTACTGTCAAAAGCTTGTACGGAACCCTCGGTGCGCGAGTCAGACTCGCACTTGGCCGGTTTGTAGTGTTACTCATTCGTGCACCGAAAACCCCGAGGTATGGCAATGAGTCAGTTTTCGGCACGGTCAATAGTAGTGAGTGACAAAAGGGTCAATAGATGGCGCTACTAGTGTTAATTCTTCTTGGTACATTAGTTGCATTGAGTATGCAACGATGGAAACGCCAACTATTTTTCTTTAGTTACACGGGACCGCTATGCGGGATGTTGAATCAACGATCATTGTCCCGATAGTTGTTTCGCCGAAGGGCCTTATAGCGAAGAGTCTTAATTAACATCTTAAGAGACTTGCAAGACGGCTAGATCAAGGGATCAGACACAGCTGGTCCGTGCTGCTGAACATCGCTGAGGCCCAAGCCACCGGCAGCTAGAATCCTGCGCCACTCCTGGCGCCCAAGTCCCAGTCATTGACACTTCAGTATTTAACTTTTTATATCACTACATAGTATAAAACAAAGCCGCTTCCTGCAGTCTGTCTGTCTCTATGTATGATTAGATCTTTAAAACTACGCAACGAATTTTGATGCTTTTTTTAATAGATAGAGTGATCCAAGAGGAAGGTTTATATGCATAATATAAACCCGTGCGAAGCCGGGGTGGGTCGCTTGTTAATTATGAAAAAGAACTTATCTTATGAATAAAAAAAAATACAATTTTCCCTATTAACTTCTCCGCGCGTCTTTCCTCCGGCCCGTGGCTCCCGCGCCAACGCAGTTAAGTGCTCGGTATTCAATTTCGCGCCTCGCACGCTAAAAGACTTACCAGCTTATTCCCTCGACAACTAACTTCACAACGTACCGTTCTAGTTTTTACCCCTTCGCTACAGCAGGCGAGTTGGGGCTTAACACGCTTTATCTGTATGTATGTAAACACTTTATTGTACACAAACACAATGTACAAAGACGAACGTATTCATATTAGAGATCCCTTCCAGTTAACCTTGCAGTTGAGTGGATATTCGAAGGAGATAGGCAAACTACCACTGTGTACAAACGAGGCGTTATTTAATTATAAAACTATAAATACACTAAATAAATAATAATAATAATATACATATATTCACTTGTATCTTAGACGCTCTCTGAACGATTAATTTTCTACTATGCACTCACTTGAAGCATCTGTTTGGCCCTATAGTTGACTGGTAGAGAATTCATTAGGTATTAAGTTCGCCATTTGTACTGACTTGTTTTGTGCAATAAAGTATAATAAATGAATACCTACTAAACATAAAAATACAAATAACTACATTTGTAACTTTTTCTTCCATAACGACGCAGCAAGCAACTTCGATGTCGATACCTCGGTTTTTGTGTTACCGTACGTAGTCGGAAAGAGTACGTACCTATCAAAAATAATTGAAATTCCTTTCACTGTTTTACGTGCTGCAAACAAGACACATACATACAAGCATTTTGTTCGATTCAGGGTTGGTTCGGATACAGAACCCTACACTGAGCACAGCCCAACGCTGCTCTTGGATGATTTTTTTATGTCCTTAAAATTGACGGAATAAAATTTGGTAAATTAATTTTCTCCGTTGCCAGTTTTCATGCATTCATCAGCCCGTATTAGTCCACTGCTGGACATAGGCCTCTCCCGTGGCACGCCATCACAGACAACCCCCACTAGACGGAGCATGTAAGGCGACCCGCGCGCACCAACGATATGGTACGGCAGAACATTAAAGTATGAACACGGCGGCCACCGTTTAGTTGCGTCCATATTTATGATCCATGCGTACGTCAACGAAAAAATAAATTAAATAAATAACATGGTAAATTGTAGTGTTAAGTGGTGTAGAGAGACCTCATAAACATGGACGCAACTAAACGGTGGCCGCCGTGTTGATACTTTAATGTTCTGCCGTACCATATCGTTGGTGCGCGCGGGTCACCTTACATGTGCCTTGCATGCTCCGTCTAGTGGGGGTGGTCTGTGCACGCCATGGAGCTCGTTTAGCTTTCCTCCTCCAGTTACCAGCTGTCCTACGAATGTCGTCGCTCCGCCTTGTTACAGGGAGTCCTACACTACGTTTACCGATTCGTGGCCTCCACTTCAGAACTCATTTGCCCCTGTGATCATCGGCTCTACGACAGATATGTCCAGCCAGTCCACTACCACATCAGCTTGCTTATTCGCTGTGTTATGTCGTCAACTTTGGTTCTCTGTCGAATTACTTCGTTTCGGATCTGATCCCTAAGACACCATTTCCATGGCTCGCTGAGCGACCAGCTCTCACCATTATTGCCCCTTATCTGCCTAGATAAGCTTTTGAGATCCAGCCAATTTATTTCAAGACCTGCCGTAAAAACCTATCTAAAAACTTAGCCAGATCTTGAATTGAATCACTAAACCTAATTTCAAATTCAGGTCCCCTTATCGCTAAAGCACTTAAGAACGCGCACCAATTTCATAACTGAAGATATCGAACAAAAACAGCTCTTATACTAAGACTATTTAAAGGATATCTACACTGCAATATTATAGTGGTTTTAGTAATAGTATTTTAAATTCTAAGGGCAATTATCTAGTAAAACCTTTATAATGACTTCTAAAAGTATTAAATCAATTTAATAAACGTTCCATAGACGAATACTTAATCTTCAACGATTTTGCCATCGCACCTGAATACTAACTAACTTAAGTATTATTGGTATTTATAGTCGTATAAAACCTGAAAATAATATTATAACAATTCTCTCACTCATTTCCTAGCCACTGTCCCACATGGCATTTCGCCCCGACCTCGATTAATTAATTAACAACAATTACATAATTACCTATCAAAGTATAAAAAAAATAAAACTAATTAACACAATGATTTTTGTTTCGAGACTGCTTTATAGTTTCCAAAATTGCTATATTAATTGGGTATCTATTGATAACTGAAGATGAAAATAACTTACAGAGCGTGAGCTGTAAGAATGCCAGTCGAGTTTTATAATATTAGGTACATTAATATAATTATTATATTATGTCTAGCTCACTCTTACGCGATCCAGATTAAGAACCACTCAGTATTCACCCAAACCCGAATGGCAATATGAGAAATCACGGACTGTAGGCACGTCCATGGAGCTATTGAACGAAAATCAGTTCGGCAAGGTACCTGAACGACCCTCGAAACACTTCAACTAGTTCGCAAGGTTCAAGGATCGTGCCTTTCCAAAATTACTTTAAATTGCACTCGAAGATCTGAAAACCCTTCAATGTCCAGCTTGCTGAGGTCTTTGCTAACCTGACGCACATTTTTGTTGGGAATGTGCTTCTGAACTACCTTATGCAAACTTTTATTTAATATACCCTCCTAAAATATTCTGAATTGTCGGACAAAGAGCAAAGTCCTCCTCAACGATCGGTCTTGCGCCGTCGTCATCCAATTTCTGCCCGCGATCCTAACCAGGTCGTCGGTCCACCTTATTGTTGTCCCCACGCTGCGTCTTCCGGACAGCGGTCGCCACTCAAGAACCTCTCTGCCCAAAACGGCAATCGGTTCCACGAGCAATGTGCCCCGCCCACTGCCACTTAAGTTTGGCGGCTATCTGAGCTATATCTACAACCTTAGTTCAATATGCAAACGCTTGCAGGTTTTTTTCGGCCATTTGATTCATTAGGTATGCAAAAGGCATAAGTATGTATAATAATACATAGGTATGATGAAAGGGGTTTTCGAGTACATGCGCCATCCATCAGACATATCACAGTAAGCTACGCGCTCATAAATATTCCAACTCTTATTGTCCAGGCGTTGAATTTCGTGTTCAGATATTTATGACCACGTACCGTACACAGCTCGGTATTTCCCATCAATAATAATATTAATAATCAGTAATTAATACCCAACTACTTACCCACTTCTTGCTAGGTAATTATATACTTCGTCGTTAGGAAATATTAGGTACCTAGATACACGTTTTTGTAAGTTCACCCGTACCGCAAAAGTTATGCAATCTTATTTCATTGATTAAAATCTCGTTTACATTCAAAACCGGCACTCAAATAAACAAGTAGACATCGTTAACAACTTCAATCTTTATTCAGAAGTAGCTGTTAATATTCAAGTCCCGCCGAAGATTTATCTCGTTTCCCAAGGGGTGCATAAATATTTACTGGCCTTTCTTGTTATTGCAATAACAGTGCAACCAGGAATTTAATGGAAAACATAATTACACAGCACTAAAGAACGCTTTTACTACGAGGAAATTATAACACCGAGCAAAAATGAACACTATTTAACTAAGCTACAGGCATAAAGGAACGTTACGTGTAGCGAGACATTTTTATTTTATAAAAATACGGTTGAAATTGAACAAAATGTGCTAACAAAGACGTTAAACTTACCTACTGAAAACTGTAAGCAAAGTTTTTTTACAAAATTCTACAAAAACGTGTGCTGCGAACAGCGTTTAAAATATGTTTAAAAGGTATAACGTATAATTTTATTCTTGTGTCGGATTAATGCGCTTTAAAGAACAAACTCGAGTTTGCAAGAGCTCAAAAACAAAAGAGCGAGATATAAAATTAAAACTTAACAACAAGCTCAAACTTGAGAGTAAAGCTCAAAGATTTACCGCCAGAATTAGATCCGTACTATGTTGGCTATTTTGAATGAACATCCCCATTAAGAGGAAGTTTGGTGCAAGTTCCTTGTTAGTTCTATGTCTAGTTTAAAAGCATTGTGCTGTTATCCTTGGAAAACTATGAACACTTTGTTATCTTAATTTGGTTTATTACTAGGCAAAGGCCACTTTCCTTTTACAGTTCTAGCTGTTTTATCGACAGCTGATTCATTGAATGTTTTATTTCACTGACAAATATAAATAAGTAAACTACCTACTACTAAAACCACTTTATTCTCTTATGGCTTAGCTTCCGTCAAATTGAGCAAAATAGGTTTAAGTATTTACGCAAAAACTGCGTACTCAACAGATTTTCTTAAAACCTTTCAGTATTAGCTTAGGTATCAAAATGGTACATAGGCTACTATTTAGAAGGATATTAATTTAATAACTGGGCTAAATAATTACAGTTCATACGCGTGCTTAGCATAGGAGCTTATGAGTAGGCTCCTATGCTTATTGAGATTGGATTCACTTAGTTTGAAATAATTATTAAATATCAAATAAGTAAAGCTAAACGACATTAGGATAGCGCGGATTATTTTCGGCTGATAAAGTGAAGGTAATGTAGCACACTTTTTAGCATGCTATTCTAAAGCATGTGTAACAGTACCTTTAGTATCTATAAATACAAACAAAATAAACGCCGCCAGAAATTCATTTGTTCGTCCGTATTGTGCTCGCGACTGTTGTCGTTGTCGCTAAATGAGTGGCCCTTGATTGAGTAAGAGTGTAATTCGCCGGAAAATGTCCTGACGAGTTTTTACCAAAGGCGGCTTGCCATTGTTGCCCCGCTGAAAGGACAAAATGCTACTTTCCTCTAAGCTCTACTTTGAGGGCTGGAAATGTTTTAATGTGGTAAATATTGCTACCGACTTTCGGTTTTGATATTGTTGCTTTTGAAGTTTGTTCTTGAGTTCTCGAGTCGCTTGCATTTTGCATGACCGCAATTTTATTTTAGGAAGTGGGTACACGTAGTCTTTGTAGGCTTCAAGGAGAAGTTATGAGATGTTGAGCTTATTATATTCAAAATAGGTATGATTTATAGCCATATTTTTGGTGAATTTCTCAAATTAACAGGCTTTCGTTAATCATCATCATCATCATTATCAGCCAATAGACGTCCACGGCTGGACAAAGGCCTTCTCCAAAGCTCTCCTCAACAATTGTGATGATAAATGTATATATTATGCAGTTTCATACATGACAGACCTCTATAATTGTGGCAGCACGGCCATAGACGTAACGGTCACAGACGTGATGTGCCGCAGCACCCATCATCCTCATACAGGGTTGTGCCTAAAGTTTAGTTTACCCTGAAGCTGTTGTTATGTGCCAAAACGGTACAATTCTTTCATCTTCATATAAACCGCAATTGTATATTGTGACGCCTAGGGGAGATTATATAGGTAACTCTAAGAAAATTGTTAGTTTATATTTTATTTTATTGCCTACTGTCCCCACCTAAAATTGATTTGGAAAATCTGTACAAATGTCCTCTACGCGTTCCAATTACATACTTAGTAACGACATAATTGTAATAATTCTAGTATAATTTTCTAAAATAATACTAGTTGACTGTTGAGTTTTCTTCGACTTTCCGCTCAACAGCGTTTTACCTTTTGAAATGCCAAGAGATGCCCTTGTAGCAAATTTTTTAAGGCGTTGAAACTTTTCTTATAAATAAATAAAAATCCAATCTAATCTAAAAACTGTATTTCTTGACGTGCCAAACCGTAATCCAAAATTAAATTAAATTTGATTATAATAAAGTTTAAAAATATATATTATTTAAAACAAAACATTTTAAACGGATTATATCGCGTATATTAATTATTTGAGCCTCCCTGACGTTTCGGTACCTTTACAGATACCGTTGGCAAAGGTTGACCCATTACCATTTTATAAGTACTAATTTCAAAATGAAGGTATTCATACATGCCAGATGGGCCTAATGTGCAAAGTCAGTTACACATGTGCCAGATATACATTTATTATTTTATTCAAAATATCTACCAGCGGTTCACTTTAAGGCTTACTGAGGAGAAAGAACCGCCGAAAGAAAACTCCCTCCGGAGACTCAAATAATAAAATTAATAATAGGTATGCGATATGATCGGTTTAAATTGTTTTATTTAAATGTGTGACAGTCGCGGAAACCGAAGAAACTATTAATATTTATTAAGTTCATCAATCACACGAATTGCTTTGTGAGTGACAATTCGGTAGCGGAAATGCATCTCAATTAAAAACATTTTAACAAGTTGTCCAGGTAAATATGTTGCTAAACGGTATGTAATTGTAAGGTCATCTTAACCCCAGATTCATATCCGCAAACATAGCTCAATGCGGTAATAAGCGCGGTACGTCGCGGCTCACCTGCGCGTGTAAATCACCGCGTGATGGACGACGTCCGCCGTGAAATACTGGCAACACTAACACAGCGGCATGAAATACTAGCAACACTAACGCAGCGGCTATGAAATACTGCCAAATGAAAACGCTAGACGGGTTTTTTGTTTAGACTATTATAGGTGTTAGGAAATGCATTTTACTGGGGAGAAAAAAGCTAGATAACTACTATTACGAGTATATCTCGTATAACCAGCCTTAAATGTTCCACTCTATTACTCGTAGGTAAGTACTTACTTATCCAATCGGCTGCCGGAATTCAAAAATGTTGAGCCTCACGGTTCGCGAGAGAAGAGAAGTGATTAATTGTGAAATTATTAGGTAAGGTCACCTAAGTCAATTGCGACTATAGAGGCTAGATAGATAGATAGATCTTTATTGCTTTCATATGGTGTACAGATGTCTTAATTCTAAAAAGTATCTATACCTAACATGACACCCTGTAAGGGCATTGCACTGGCTACTGAGTATTTTGATGATAATCATAGAAACGCAACACTTTATAAATACCACCGCTTTCGTTTTTATATTACATAATTGTAGTGTCTTTATTCTGTGGTAATAGTGCCAAACTATACGCAGTAAGGGTCTGGGAATTCTGAAAATGTCGCTTTATGATATCGTCAAAAGACGCAATTTCCTCTACAGTCGCAATTGCCTCAGATTACGGTATGCAAAAGTGGAAAAAAAGAAACCCTTATAAGATGGCTTCGTATTGTCCATTCATGTCTGTCCGCTTGTCTGGTTTGGACCCTTTTTTTAGAATCGCGTGATGAAGTCATCAAGCTGATTTTAATAACAAATACTCAGGTATGTTATCCCTAGAAAGAAGCAGTAAAAAAAACTCATAAGGCGACGCCTCTAAACGATACCGTGCGTTTATGACGTTTGCAAGGAAATCAAAATCTTTTCTGCACTTCTCGTTGACCAAGAAACTAGAAATATAAAATTTATAAAACATAATATAATCCACAAAGGCTTATGTCAGTTCAGTTTCATAGTTTATACGGAACCCTCGGCGCGCGAGTTTGACTCGAAATTAGGAATGAATGTGTGATCTCTTGAAAAATGCCTGTAGACAAAGACTTGTAAAAGAGCCCTCGTGGTTTATAAAATATATTATTCTAATTATACTTGAAAGTATTTATAATATACGTAAATTACAAAAAATATTATGTAAGTTATGTAAATACTTAATACTTTCATAAATAATAAGTTTAGCACCCAATGCATAATAAAACGCTATATGAAACGTCAACTTGACAAATTTGACAAGTTTAGTCACGTTTTGAACACCTACTTTAAGTCCTTAACTTTTATCAACCAAATGTTATCCGTGCGATCCTAAGATCGTTTTGTGTAATATTTACATCTTATTATCATTATTTTATATTTGATAGTTACTTCAAACGAAGTTGATCCTTCCGTAAGTCATTTATTTTCATCAAAATAATACAGAAGAACGACACGTACCTTAAATGTGCGCAATGTTAAGTGGTTTCTGATTGTCGGTTTCTGTGTTGTGACAGAAATATGACTGTTGTGTGCGGACTAAACTGATATTGGAAAAATAAAATAAAATATTATAACTTACTAATAAAGCGATGAGGCGTTAAATATGACCGAGACGAAACCTTATAAATGTGTAAACTGTGGAGAGGCATCGGCTGCTCTGTACAAAACATACGGACCATCCGTTTTAAAGTTAACCAAATGTGTGAGTAACACTAGTCTATTTCTTTATTTTAGCTTCAGAATTGAACTAAAGAACATCGGTAGTTGCTTTGCTAAAGAAACATAATCACACCTTCAGAAAGTCTGGGTTATATTCATTTCCCATAAAAAAGCTATTCTATAATTTTATCATCCCACTTCCGTGTTTTTCAGGATAAATGCAATGGAATTGTGGACAAATACATTGAATATGACCCAGTGATTGTCATGATAGATCTGGTGCTGGTGTCTCGAGAAGCCCAGAGACATGTTCTTTATAATACAGAGTTTAAGGTAAGAAGGTTTTCAATGTATTATAACTTAATTATAAGTACATAAATATAATAGTGCATAAATTTACCGCCTCATCCATCAAAATGAAATACTTTGAAAAGAGCCCATAATTCATGTGTGACTCTTGTTGGGCTGCATAGTATCACCCATAGTCCCTCTCTCACAGCACCGCACAGAAAAAGATCAGATAAATAGCTGGGGTGAGAAAGAGTTCCTAGAGGTACAGGTTAAATGTTACGGATAATTCTAGCTTTAAGTTTAACAATTAAATTAAATCATATTTCCAGACATATTGGAAGCTGTTCATAATATTGATAATGATAGAGACGTATGGGCTGTGGCGGAGTGACAGTCTGTTCAACATCGTAGTGAACACTGCGTGCGGGATACAGACCAACAGTACTACGTTAAATATCACAGGGTTGTGAGTATTATGCAGATTTTTACTGACTAATCATTTCAACTGAAGGGACAGAATTGATAACAAGATCAGAGCTAATATAAAATCTACCACATTAGTTAAATATATAGAGATCATATAAGTAGAAGTGAAACACTATTCTTATGTTGAATTATTTATATTGCAGTATGATGCTATAGTTATATGATTTAAATAATGTCAAGCTATAGATGATATAACAACAAAACTTATATTAGATGTATGTATATATTTATATGAATAACAAAAATTATGTATAAGTATTATAATTATATTTTGTTACTTATGTGTTATGTGTAAGTTAGTTGCACCGCCTACAATTTTTCTGCTTTGCCCTAAGGTTGACTGGTAGAGAATGCCTCATGGCATTAAGTGCGCCTTTTGTACAATAAGTTTTCTTTTGTGCAATAAAGATTAAATAAAAAAAAATTAAAACTTAATATTGTTCTTTTGTACATCCAGATGCTACATACTTGCAATGAAAAGAAAAAATAGCTAGCATAGTTTTGTATACATGGGAAGAATTAGTTTATTATTGAAATTTTTTAAGTTCTAATGTAGTAAACCGGATTTGTCCAGATATTTTATGTATCTCTCAAAATTCATAAATAAACATGGGAATCAATTACCTACTAATTCACGAGTATTTTACAACGAATGATAAAAGTACTTTAATTGCATTCCAGGCCAGCACCGCTGCAGTGGGAAGCCCCCGAGTGGTGGCAGCGACAGTGCAGCGGCTGGGAGCCCGAGGAGCGAGGCGACGAGCGAGATCTCTTCATCTGGGAGAAGCATTTCTATATACAGTTCCTCTCTACGTTTGCTGGTGAGTTTATGTTGGCAGAGCTGGCACGCAGGGTCGTTGCGTCTCCACGACAAGTGTTAGGTTATACGGTACGAGGTGACAATTGATAAAACTTCACTTGCAACTTATATTCCAATATATTGTCTCAATCAATATACAGTATGAATATAGCGAGTCGATAAATTATTAAGATTACTGAGATTAAAATAGATTTAACGCTATCAATAAATAAAATACACGAACACAAAAACAGTCAGAGCCATAGCGGAAAGAGAACAAACCATAGAGACAATCTGTCACTTTAAAGTTTTTAATGTTGTAAGTATAGACAACCCAATGTGAGGCGTATACACCTTCCGATAAATTTCAACACTCCTCCTTACGCTTCACATTGGTTTACCAAAAAAAAACAAAAATAGAACTCTACATTTTACCCGTCTTTACATACCCAGTACATACTACAAACCTAAGTATAGAACTTATCAATGCAGCTATACATATACGCAAAGACAGTGGAATATAAACCAATAAATTACAATTCAAATAAATTATTTAGAAATTTAACTGCTTTACATTTAAACCCCTTACAAAGTTAACATGTTTCTGAGCACAAAGAGGTTTTGTTAAAACATCTGCTATCATATGATCAGTTTGCAAATATCTTACACTTATGTCACCATTCTGAACAAGATCTTTAATGAAATGGTATCTTAGATCTATGTGTTTAGTCCTCTTATGGGAGTGCTCTTTTACAAGTAGCAATTTTTGAGCACTTTGGCTATCGTTATAAACAATTACATTAAAAGTTTTGTCGATAATTTCAGTCATGAAACTTCTTACAAAACAAATGTCTTTGCAAACATCACCAATCGCAATATATTCTGCTTCTGTACTACTTAAAGCAGTACAGCGTTGCTTTCTGGCCTCCCAATTTATGACATTAGAGCCTAATTTAACAACAAAACCAGTGTAAGATTTACGGTCAGACAAAGAGTTAGCCCAATCTGCGTCAGCATATGCAGTAATATCAAAACTATTGCTCTTTTTAAAAAATAAGCTATAATTTATAGTTCCCGCCAAATAACGCAGAACACGCTTTGCAATGCGCCAATGAGTTTCATCGAAACATGTGCTAAACATACTTAATTGACTACATGCATAAGATATGTCGGGTCTCGTACAAACAGATAAGTACATTAAACTACCTAACAACTGCCTGTATTTATAGACATCATCACTTAAGCATGGTTTTTTTGACCTCTCTAATTTACAATTTACAGGTAAAGGTGTGGAAACAGATTTACAATTAGACATGTTATATTTTGCCAATAGACGTTTTATATACTCAGACTGATCCAAAGTAGTGACACTCTTTTCTCTATGAACACTTATACCTAAACAATTTTTTAACTTGCCCAAATGTCGAACTTCAAAATTATCTTGTAACATTTTCAGAACATTATTAATACAATTATTATGAAATATATAAAAATCGTCGACATATAAAGCAATAATAACATACTCTGTGGCAGTTTTTCTAGTATAAATGCATGGCTCACATTTACTCTGAACATAATTATTCTGTGACAAAACATTATGAATCTTAACATTCCACATTCGGCTGGCTTGTTTGAGACCATAAATGCTCTTATTGAGTAAACATACTTTATCATCATTTTTAAAACCTGATGGCTGTTCCATATATATCTGTTCATTGAGTTCGCCATTAAGGAATGCGGTGGTTACATCAATGTGATCAATATCAAGTTCTAACTCAGTGGCAATAGAGAATAATATTCTTAATGTGCTGTGCCTTACTACAGGCGAATGAGTGTCCGTGTAGTCTACCCCCATTTTCTGACTAAAACCACGGGCAACCAGTCTAGCCTTAAACTTAGTAAGCTCACCTGATGTATCATACTTCTTCTTATACACCCATTTAGACTTTACGACATTTTTATTCTTAGGACGATCAACTAATGTCCAAACACTATTTTTAAGTAATGAGTTATACTCACATTCCATCGCCTTACACCATTCATCCTTCTCAGGAGATTGTATGGCTTCTTCATAGGAAGTTGGCTCATCTAATGAACTATCTTCCGCCATCAAAGACAACAAAGATAAATCATAATCTTGAAGCCGCCCTGGTAAAGTACCTCGCGTATTACGTACCGGGCGTGAGCGAGATGCCACGGACCCTTCCAACGGCATCTGCTCCTTCGTAGGTGCAGACTCTGGCAGAGAAGACGCAGCGCCCAATGGGACACAAGTTTCGTTACCTTTATCATGACCTTCAAGTGATGACGTAGGTAGAGAAGACACAGCGCCCGGAGGGTCACCATCTTCATCACCGCAAACGTCATTATCACCTTCATCGCCAGTACAATACTGTTCAGACACCGGGGACCACGCAGGTGGCGTTGGCGACTCCGCATCTGAAACGTCACAAGTACCAGATGAGCAGCCTGATTTATCATGTTCATTATTTAAATTCAATTCATTATTAAAATTAACTTCATTATTCATTTCATTAGAATTTAAATTAACATCATTATTGATTTCATTATTTGCACACTGAATTTCATTATTATTTTCATAAATGTCAAATAAATAAAAATCTTTCCCACAAATGGCTCTACAACTAGCATGTTTTCCAATAAACTCGTTCTCAATAAAAGTGACTGTTCTAGAGTAAATCACGGAACGAGGATTAGAAGGATCGATCAAACGGAAACCTTTACAGGTTTCACCGTAACCCACAAATATTAAAGCTCTGGCCTTAGGATCTAATTTGCTCCGCTTCTGACTAGGAATATGAGTATAAGCAAGACAGCCAAAAACGCGTAAGTGGCTAACATCTACTGGTGACTTAGACCACAAGCTTTCAGGTATGCCGCCTGACAACGCTCTGGTAGGAGACCTGTTTTTAAGGTATATCGCAGTCATAACTGCTTCTCCCCAGTAGCGGTTACATAGGCCAGATTCCTGTAACATAGCCCTTGCTTTTTCAAAAATAGTCCTATTAAGGCGCTCCGAGACACCATTCTGTTCAGGGCAGTAAGGTACTGTGGTTTCGTGTACAATACCATGTTTCGAAAGGTAACTACAGAATGCCTTATTGACATACTCAGTACCGTTATCTGTGCGAATAGTTTTTATTGACAAGCCAGTCCGTTTTTCAATTATACTTTTAAAGGAAATAAAATGAGAACTCACCTCTGATTTATGCTTCATTAGGTATCCCCATGTTTTCCGGGTACAATCATCCGTAAAGGTTAGCAAGAAGCGAGCTCCGCCCCAGCTGCTGACTTGCATCGGGCCAACCACATCAGAGTGTATGAGCTGCAACGGTTGAGTAGCGCGGCTAGCACTGACAGGAAAGGATGCTCGAGGCATCTTCCCGGTCAGGCATGAGACGCAGCTACCACGCATGGTATCTTCGTTCTGAAAAACAAAACTCATGCAGTGTTTCCCATCACCTAAAACCCTCATACCTCCTTCGGACAAATGCCCAAGACGCCTGTGCCATGTGTCCATAGAAACACTCGAAGCAGCATGAGCATTCTCTGTCTCTTGCCTGTGCAAGGGCTTGGAATGCTCCTCCTTGAAGACAGGCTGCGCTTGCACCTTTACTTTGTATAGCCCGTTGACCTTCCTAGCATGTAAGACTTGGTTGCCAGTAATTTCGCAATTTTGGTATATTACACATTGATCCTTCTGGAAAACAACACTATATCCCCTAGCAGTTATCTGACCTACAGATAATAAATTACTGGATAATTCAGGCACATGAAGAACATTATTTAGGCTTACTTCTGAAGAAATAGAAATTTTACCAGTACAATTACTATTTAATTTCTGACCATTAGCTACATAAACAACTGTATGTTTACCATTAGTTTCTACAAACAGGTCCTTCTTGGCACACATGTGCGAGGTAGCTCCGCTGTCGACAATGAACTCCGTCGAGCCCACATCCGAGACGACAGTCGCATGGGCAGAAGCGAACATGCTGTGATGTTCTTTCTTCTGCTCCTTCTTCTTCTTGAAGCACCTCTTCACTGTATGGCCACTCTTGTTACAAAAGTTGCAGACTAAAGTCCTTTTCTTAGTAAAGTAAGCCGATGTTCCACCCTCCTGTTCACCATTGCGTCGATGCTCCTCCTGCAGTAGACGAGTCTTCACGACTTCACTCGTTAGAGTACTTGTAAGGCACGCTGTCTCGAGACCGGAAACCAAAGTATCGAACTCCTGCGGCAGTCCGCTGAGCAAGATTTCAGCTACTTCATCATCGTCAATCTTCTTACCGATGTCATCGAGTTGCTGAACCAATCTTGTGACAGCCTCTATATATTCGGACATGCCTTTATACTGGCAATACTCAACCTTGTGTAGCTGCCTCAATAACAGCACCTTTCTGTACAGACCTTTGGGCTCAAAGGTATCCGCCAGCCTTTTCCAGGCATCTTTCGATGTTTCACATTCCCTGACATACTGGAATAGGCCAGGCTTCATGGCCAAACATATGCGCGCCAAAGCTCGGCTATCCCGCGTCGCATCAGTGTCTGTTCCATCTACACAAGCCCATAGTCCATCTAATGTGAGCAGCATCCGCATAGCAAACTTCCAATTTACAAAATTATTTATCCCCTCTAGTTTTTCAACTGGGAAGTTGTGCGAGATATTTCCATTTGTGTTCATGTTCGAATCGTTCGACATTGGTGAAGTTGAAGTATACGGGGGGCTTGAAGTATACTTATTTTACCTCGTGCTACCAAACAATCGTAAACTGTCGTGGAGCGTTCTTCAGTCTTCACTGGGATCCTATAACCTGTTGGCAGAGCTGGCACGCAGGGTCGTTGCGTCTCCACGACAAGTGTTAGGTTATACGGTACGAGGTGACAATTGATAAAACTTCACTTGCAACTTATATTCCAATATATTGTCTCAATCAATATACAGTATGAATATAGCGAGTCGATAAATTATTAAGATTACTGAGATTAAAATAGATTTAACGCTATCAATAAATAAAATACACGAACACAAAAACAGTCAGAGCCATAGCGGAAAGAGAACAAACCATAGAGACAATCTGTCACTTTAAAGTTTTTAATGTTGTAAGTATAGACAACCCAATGTGAGGCGTATACACCTTCCGATAAATTTCAACAGTTTATAAACACCACAGCAGTGGAAGCCCTACGGGAGATGAATATTGGTGTAGTTCCACAAGTTGGTTTTCTCAAAATCAAGTTCTGAAATAATTAATTGAAATAATAAAATGGCATTCTATTACAATTACATAATGCTTACTAAGAAGTCCCAACCTTATTGTTATTAGTATAATAAGAAGAACGAAATAAACTATTTCATTTTTCATTTTATTCTTTTATACGCTTAGCCTCACGTAAAAAGAGAGGAGTCAAACTCAATGAGCAGTATAAATGGCACAGTTTGACACCGCTGTTTTTACGCCTAGAGACCTTCTACATCTCTGTAAAAATCACTTTATTTTATATAATTTTTATTGTAAACATTGATTTGGAGAAACTTGTACATCTCCTCTAACACATATGTATCAATTACCTGGTTATAATATAATTGTATTAGTTTTTAAGTATATTTGACGAAAAAATTACTTACTGTTGAGTTTCTTTCGGCTTTCTTGTCAACAGCGGTCTCCTCTTGCGAAATGCCGGTAGACTCACAATCTGACTTGTAAAAGTGCCCTTGTGGCCTACTTACTGAATAAATTATTTCATTTCATTTCATTACGTGAGGTTTTAGGTATACATCATACCGTCAGTATGTTTGTAAATCGACAAAACGTCATCCAATCGGTCGTCCCAAGCAGGCTCTCTTGCCTATTTAATCCATCACACTAATATTATAAAGGCGAAAGTTGGTGAGTGTGATTATGTGCATGTTTGTTACTTCTTCACGCTCAAACGGCTGGACCAATTTTGATAAATTTTGGTATGAAGGTAGTTAACTCACTGGATTAACCCATAGGCTAAAAATGTATAGTGTAGTGTTCCCGTCGCTAGTGATTTAATAAAGAAACTGTTGGTACGATTCCAGGGGTGGCGGCATTCATCCTCACAGTGCACTGCGCGATGAAGCTGCTGAAACCGTTCATCGCACAAAACCAAGGTAATCTCACGTGTTCGTAGCTTTGCAATCAATCAATCATTTATTGCAAGAAACATAGTTACATAAGATGCCTTAAAATTGAAGGTAATGTTATACGCTGGTTTGCGATATTGAATCCGCCTATTGTATAAAAACTTTTCTTTGGTGGAACAAAAAATATGTAGCTAAGTTTACTGTTATTACCTATCTTAACCATTACAATGTTCTTGTGAATGGAAAACACATATTACGAAATACGAAGAAAATATTATAAAACACATGTTTGCTTACAATACTTAGGTATTATGAAGTGATGGTCAAATTATCATAAAACTTTAATAACTAGCTTAGTATAGTACACAATAGGAATAGTTTACAGGTATTCCCTTGTTTTGTCTAAAAGTTATTTGCCCAATTTCAGTTTGACTAACAACTTTTAGTATAACCAACGGTATGCCTAATTTCCATTTTCGTAATTATTGTTTCGCCACAGCATCACTTTACCGAAGCTCGTTTTATCTAGTCGTCATTCGAAATAACTTTAAAGTACTTACTAGTTGAATTGAATAATATTTTTTACTATTACGCAAAGTGTATGTTCTCAAACATGCAAGGAAATGTCGCCGTAACGTGCGTTATATTATAACAGGCTTTGAAGTATCACGTTTTGGGCGGAACAAGTCGAGAGAACGGTAAAGGAATTCATAGAATTTCAGAAAGTTTAAGGCCTTGGCCGGGAAGTAATTTTTTAGGGTTCCGTACCCAAAGGGTAAAAACGGGACCCTATTACTGAGACTTCGCTGTCCGTCCGTCCGTCCGTCCGTCTGTCACCAGGCTGTATCCCAACAACGGTGATAGCTAGACAGTTGAAAATTTTACAGATGATGTATTTCTATTGCCGCTATAACAAGAAATACTAAAAATAAAATAAAATAAATATTTAAGGGGGGCTCCCATACAACAAACTTGTTATAGATTATATATATGTATAGGTACGGAACCCTTCATGCGCGAGTCGGGCTCGCACTTGCCCATTTTTAGGGTTCCGTAGTCAACTAGGAACCTAGGGTGTGTGGGGTATCGTTGAATAGGTATTGTAAAAATAATAGGGGTCTTCTAACATTATTTTTTGATAAAGTCAGCAGTTTTGTAAATATTCACTCCAAAAACAAAAAAAAAATGTCCCCCCCCCCCCTCCCCCTCTAACTTTTCAACCACGGGTCAAAAAAAATCGGAAAAATTCATGTTAATGAAGCCTTATAAGTACTTTGAATGAAAAATATATTGAACAAAATCGGTTGAGCCGTTTTTGAGTTATCGCCAAATTTCATATTTTTTCTTTAAAAGGTCGTAAGTTGACTTCCGGAAGGTAATAAGTGATTACAGTTTCTAGGGCGTTTACGACCTTTTTATAGAGCTTAAAATCTTTTTTAACGTAAACCTCGGGCTTAAAAAAGCAGTTTATTGAGAAGGATGAGCAACTACGGAACCCTACACTGAGCGTGGCCCGACATGCTCTTGGCCGGTTTTTTAAACATGGCGTCTGTGTTTACGGACAGGCTAAACAGGTGAATTATATATTTTTGAGTGGTGTATTTTTTTATTTCATTGCATATGTTTGAGTAAAGCACTATATATGGGGATCACCTCTAGTGGAATAAAAAATCTTGTCATTGATTGTCATAACTCATTCGCATAATGGCTTTCCTCATACATGTAATTTGTCATAAATTATTATTTGCGTAACATTTTATATGTCGTAATTGTTGTTTGGCAGGCTTTTCATAAGCATAATTTAGTATGGCACAAAATTTCAAGTAATATTATTGAATGTCATAATAATTGATAGTACGAAGAAGACCAACGCATAAATTATGGTTTTCATAATTAATGGCAATAGAAATTATATAGTATAAGTTATATCACATGTACCAATCATAATACTTTATAACATTTGAAATTATGATACAAAAGTTACATGAGCACAAAAACAAAAAGGGGGGACGGGGGGGGGCGAAGCCCCCCACAAGGGGGGCTCGGGGGGCAAAGCCCCCCGCATTAATAAATCCTTTTCCACACTGACCTCTTTGCTGTAGGTTAGGTTAGGTTAGAATTGTGAACCTACAAATACGAACATCGGCCAGAAAAGTAGGTTAGGTTAGGTTTGAAAGAACTACGACTCCCTCAGAAATGAACTGCTGCCAGAAAACCAGGCTGATGTTGAAATAAAAAATTAGGAGCTTGATATTTATGTTCTTCAGTATTATGCCCCAATCAGAACATTATGACGATTAATGATTATGATTCAGGTTGATATGCTCCAAAATTATATGACATTCTTTACTTTTGCATAAAAACATTAAGGTCATAAAATTTATGCGGATCAATTAATGACTATACACCTTATGCGCAAGGACTATTATGACAAAAGTGGTTATGCGCACCGACATTATGGCTTTAAAATTTATGCAACCCAATAGGAACCCTATATATGCCTTAGCAGTGAAAAGGGCTTGCCGGCTTCGTATCACTGTCCGGCCTCTTCCCGGCAAGCGGTTGTTTCCCGGCGTCTGCCATATTAATGTACTATTACACTAAATGGATATTAGCCAACTGAATAAGCATTGGTCGTTGTCCGTCGCGCTGCAGTGGGCTTGGAGTCGCTGCTGCGCGGGTTCTCGCTGGCCCACGCCAGCACGCTGCTGACGCTGCCCGCGCTGGTGTGGGGGGCGGAGCCGGAGCCGCGCACGCGCGCCGCGCACGCCGGGCTCGTGCTGCTCTACAGCGCCGCCGTCTACCTCAACACTTTCGTCGGTCAGTCTGACAGTTCACTCGTTACTCGCTTGGCGCCGAGCGCCAAGGTTCTAATCTTGAAAAAGTACCTACGCATTACAATATGAATATCTAGAAATACTCTTTTCTCAAACATGCAATGAAATGTCGTCATAACGTGCGCTGCAGGCTTCGAAATACCACGTTTCGGGCGGAACAACTCGAGACAACTGTAAAGGAATTTCATACAAAATTGAAGGCTTAGTGAAAATAATAATATTGCTTTGCTATTCCGCGATATAATATCGTGCCAGTTAAATTTGTGCTAACCCGTTATACTTATTTGCGTATTTTTTCATGCATACCTACATGCATTTAATGGTCCCACCCTCCCACCGCGATAAGAAAAATGAATACGCAAATAAATATAACAAACCACCACCAAAATAACAGAACTTACTCGACACGTGTTTCGCCCCTCTACGAGGCATCATCAGGAGATGTTGACGGTCTGGAGTCCGACAACCGAATGAGCTGCCCAGACTGGTCGGCCATATTTATAACCTGGCCACCCCTATTATGCAACTGAGAGTGATTAGCAAAAATTCGTAGTAACGGTGATGTAACGACATTCAATTGTTCGTTAAGAATCTCACCCCTATTGTTGTACCTAATTATTTCCAACTGTTCCAGAACACTTAAACGCAATCCTTTTTCGCAAACATGTAAAACGGTAAAAGAATGATCTTCCTGCAGAGTATGGCCACTATCTATTAAATGTTTTGCGAAATTGGACTTTTCAGGATGGTTATGTCTATATGACGCAACATGCTCTTTATACCTCGTGCTGAAATTGCGGCCCGTTTGTCCCACATATACTTTATTGCAATCGTCACAAGTTAGCTTATAAATACCGGACTTTTTCCCACTCTCAATTTTATCTTTCCCATTACAAAGTTTAGAGTGCAGGGAATTATTCGTCTTAAAGGCCACATTAATGTCGTTACATTTCAAAATTTTGTGAATAGTATCCGATAACTTGCCAACATAAGTTATGCTCGCCTTATATTTTTTAATAGGATCAGATGGTTGTGCAGCATACAACAAATCGTTGACCGTATTATTGAGCTTTTTTCTGATTATACCATCCACCACAGACTTATCGTAGCCGTTTGAAACCGCTAAGTGATAAATATTATTTAATTCTGACTGATAATGCTCCTCAGAGAGAGGCACGGTCAACAGCCTATGCACATAACAATGAAAGGCAGCTAACTTATGCTGCCACGGATGCGTGGAAGAAGCCGGTATAACCGTGTCAGTATGTGTGGGCTTACGGTAAATCTGAAAATGATGCCTATTACTCAATTTAGTAATCGTTAAATCCAAGAAATTAAGTGAGTTGTTTTGCTCCAGTTCGTTTTTGAACTTGATCTTTGGATGCTTGTTATTTATCTCATCAATAAATTCGTCCAGCTGGCTCATACCCCCCGTCCAACAAATAATCAAATCATCCACGTATCTAAAGTAATATAAAATACAATTATTACCCACAATGTGCTGGTTTTCAAAATGGTCCATAAAAATATCCGCCATTAAAGGACTCAACGGGGAACCCATAGCCAAACCATCACTTTGCAAATAATATTGTCCATCAAACCTAAAATAATTTTGTTTCATACAAATCGTAGTTAATTCTATTAATTCATCTATCTCCCCTGGATGTAATCGCTGCCTTTCAAAAAGTCCCCTAAGTATGTCTAAAGTATCACAATATGGTACATTCGTAAATAAACTATCTACATCCAAAGACAAAAGGATAGCATTATCTGGTATATTAATATCTTTAATCCTCTCTATTAAATCCAAGCTATTCTTTAAACAATATTTTGGCTGAAACTGTGACTTTTCCTTAATAATGCAATTCAATCTCTTTGCTAAATTATACGTAGGAGCACCTAAGTATGAGACCACTGGACGAATAGGGATATTGTCTTTATGAATTTTCGGAAGACCATACAGAATAGGAGCTCGTGGATTCATAGGCAGAATCATATTCTTCTGATGCTCGGTTTCAAAAACAAACGAAGAATTTTTTATAGCTTGTCTAAGAACTTTCTGGTATCCTGGAGTAGGGTCTCTACGTAAGCTTGAAAAACCATCACCTTGAATAAGATCCAATACTTTCTGATTGTACTGTCCCCTCTCCATAATTACAATGCAATTGCCTTTGTCTGCTTTTGAAACCACTAAATCATTATCCTGCACTTTCTGTTGAATAGATCTCAATAATAAACCATCAGAACAAGCATGCCTGTCTACTAATGAACCAGTGCTCTTACTGCTCTTAATGACATTAGCTACCACAGTCTTCGTATCCAAATCACCACGACCCCGTACAATTGCTACCTCTGAATCCACTGCCAAATTCTCTAGTGTTTGGGGAGTCATCTTTGGCTGGAAATTATACTTCAAACCTTTCTGCAAAAGTCCCACTTCATCTCTTAAAAACTCAACATTGGTTAAATTCTTTACACGAGGGTGAAAATCATGGTGCGGCGTTGGTTCATTATCCCTCTTCCTTAAAGGTGAATTAGAACTTGACCCTGTCAACCTATGCAATTTGTTAAGTTGTGTAATATACATCTTATGTGCAAGTTCAGACGCAAAGTACCTCGCCTTTTGATCCAAAATATCGAACTCAACATTATGTAACTTAAATGAAAGTTCTGAATATAACACCTTAAGATGCAATTTCAAATTATCTCTAACTGAAAACCAATGCCGAGATTCTTCGTTAAGCCAAATTTTCTGAGCCCTATTAATGGCCAACCTAGCCGCCCTGGTGTTACTACTACAGCGAAAATGGATGTATTTAGGTACAACATTAAACCGCTTGCACTGTTGGTTAAACCAAACATTCTGGACAGCTGCACGATGCTGTTTGGTAAGTTTGACATAAAGTCTAGCCTGTTCGACCTCGCTAGCCGTTTTTAAGTAATTAATTGAATCAGGCGTTACTTTGCGGAAATCCATATTAATGAAAATAATAATATTGCTTTGCTATTCCGCGATATAATATCGTGCCAGTATTATTGAGATCTATTCAACAGAAAGTGCAGGATAATGATTTAGTGGTTTCAAAAGCAGACAAAGGCAATTGCATTGTAATTATGGAGAGGGGACAGTACAATCAGAAAGTATTGGATCTTATTCAAGGTGATGGTTTTTCAAGCTTACGTAGAGACCCTACTCCAGGATACCAGAAAGTTCTTAGACAAGCTATAAAAAATTCTTCGTTTGTTTTTGAAACCGAGCATCAGAAGAATATGATTCTGCCTATGAATCCACGAGCTCCTATTCTGTATGGTCTTCCGAAAATTCATAAAGACAATATCCCTATTCGTCCAGTGGTCTCATACTTAGGTGCTCCTACGTATAATTTAGCAAAGAGATTGAATTGCATTATTAAGGAAAAGTCACAGTTTCAGCCAAAATATTGTTTAAAGAATAGCTTGGATTTAATAGAGAGGATTAAAGATATTAATATACCAGATAATGCTATCCTTTTGTTTTTGGATGTAGATAGTTTATTTACGAATGTACCATATTGTGATACTTTAGACATACTTAGGGGACTTTTTGAAAGGCAGCGATTACATCCAGGGGAGATAGATGAATTAATAGAATTAACTACGATTTGTATGAAACAAAATTATTTTAGGTTTGATGGACAATATTATTTGCAAAGTGATGGTTTGGCTATGGGTTCCCCGTTGAGTCCTTTAATGGCGGATATTTTTATGGACCATTTTGAAAACCAGCACATTGTGGGTAATAATTGTATTTTATATTACTTTAGATACGTGGATGATTTGATTATTTGTTGGACGGGGGGTATGAGCCAGCTGGACGAATTTATTGATGAGATAAATAACAAGCATCCAAAGATCAAGTTCAAAAACGAACTGGAGCAAAACAACTCACTTAATTTCTTGGATTTAACGATTACTAAATTGAGTAATAGGCATCATTTTCAGATTTACCGTAAGCCCACACATACTGACACGGTTATACCGGCTTCTTCCACGCATCCGTGGCAGCATAAGTTAGCTGCCTTTCATTGTTATGTGCATAGGCTGTTGACCGTGCCTCTCTCTGAGGAGCATTATCAGTCAGAATTAAATAATATTTATCACTTAGCGGTTTCAAACGGCTACGATAAGTCTGTGGTGGATGGTATAATCAGAAAAAAGCTCAATAATACGGTCAACGATTTGTTGTATGCTGCACAACCATCTGATCCTATTAAAAAATATAAGGCGAGCATAACTTATGTTGGCAAGTTATCGGATACTATTCACAAAATTTTGAAATGTAACGACATTAATGTGGCCTTTAAGACGAATAATTCCCTGCACTCTAAACTTTGTAATGGGAAAGATAAAATTGAGAGTGGGAAAAAGTCCGGTATTTATAAGCTAACTTGTGACGATTGCAATAAAGTATATGTGGGACAAACGGGCCGCAATTTCAGCACGAGGTATAAAGAGCATGTTGCGTCATATAGACATAACCATCCTGAAAAGTCCAATTTCGCAAAACATTTAATAGATAGTGGCCATACTCTGCAGGAAGATCATTCTTTTACCGTTTTACATGTTTGCGAAAAAGGATTGCGTTTAAGTGTTCTGGAACAGTTGGAAATAATTAGGTACAACAATAGGGGTGAGATTCTTAACGAACAATTGAATGTCGTTACATCACCGTTACTACGAATTTTTGCTAATCACTCTCAGTTGCATAATAGGGGTGGCCAGGTTATAAATATGGCCGACCAGTCTGGGCAGCTCATTCGGTTGTCGGACTCCAGACCGTCAACATCTCCTGATGATGCCTCGTAGAGGGGCGAAACACGTGTCGAGTAAGTTCTGTTATTTTGGTGGTGGTTTGTTATATTTATTTGCGTATTCATTTTTCTTATCGCGGTGGGAGGGTGGGACCATTAAATGCATGTATGCATGAAAAAATACGCAAATAAGTATAACGGGTTAGCACAAATTTAACTGGCACGATATTATATCGCGGAATAGCAAAGCAATATTATTATTTTCATTAATATGGATTTCCGCAAAGTAACGCCTGATTCAATTAATTACTTGAAGGCTTAGGTCGGGAAGTAAATTTTTTTAAACATGGCGCCTGTGTTCATGAACAGGCTAAACAGCTGAATTATATATTTTTTTAAGTGATGTATTTTTTTTTGCGAAAAACACTATACATGCCTGAGCCGTGAAATGGGCATGCTGGCTTCGTATCACTATCCGGCCTCCCCGCGGTCGGCCTCTATACCTACTCACCCGGCAAGCGCTTCTTCCGCGGCGTCTGCAGTAATGTACTATTCCGTTACAGTGTTATACGGCTGCCCCGCGTTTGTGACGGCGCCGGTGCTGGCGGCCGCCTACAGCGCCAAGTTCCTCGCCACCCTCCACAGCTCGCCCGCCGTGCGCCGGCTGCTCGCGTAGCCACACTGTCCACGAAACAGGACGAAACACGTGTCCAGAGTAGTGTATGTTCTAAGTTCATGCTACAATAGTACTAATACCGAGACATCAAAAAATTTGATTGGCTCACATTTCTACGACGACGGGAAGATATCTGGAAAACATCGGCCAAGTGCGAGTCGGACTCGCGCTCACTTATCCCATCTTGACTGGCCACTTCCACACGCGGCCAGTGTCCAGCCGTGGCGTATTTGGTTGATAACGATGTTGGACCCACATAACAAATGTAGGTACGGGTCCAAGACCTCGCTAGATTCGACGGAATGCGAGTTTGTATAAGCAGTCTTCGAGCATTATTGGTACATGCGACTTTCTCTAACTTCAAAACAGTGAGCCTCACTACAAAAGACTGCAAATGACGTCAATTAATAGCTGTGCTCCAAAAGCCACAACACCAGCCGCTATACAGTGTCATACTTATATATTTTGTTTGATTTTTATCTTCAGACAATAGCTATTTTGACACAGCGGGCATTGTCGGTGTAAACCCAAACTCACATGCTCCGCTAACTCGCAGAGCTCTGGTAGATGAGACCTCATTACCTAAGATGAAATTTGAATTTGTATATTTTTATAAGAGATGTTTTAGTTAAAATGCTGAAAAAGGAATAAAAGATTGTGACCGTGTTTGAAAAGACTTTGTATTTATTTCAAATATACCTTACGTTATAATCGGACGTTGACGTAGAGGACTGCGACCAGCGCAAGTATCTAAATTTTGGGATATTTTAATACGGTGAGTACCGGAACCGCGAATTTCGGTACTGATATACTATTAAAATTTCCCGGTACCTATTTCAACCCAAATAAGCATAAACTTGAGGAGAACTCGGGAGGTAGCGATTGAGCACTATCAATTTGCACCTGGTTCTGACTTGGTAACCGACTATAACAGGTTTTCAACCTGTATGTGTGTGGTAAACACACAGTGTGTTGGTATAATAGACTATGTCACGGAGTATCCCTTTGAAGAGATCATAACTTATGATTCATAAGTCGTCATCGAAAAGCTTGAACTGGTGGACATGACTTTGATTAGAGAGCTGTCAAGTGGCAGTGAGCAGAGTACAATCACAATTAAATCTTCATTGGCGATCATGAGAATGATCTACCTGAAGTGTTAAAAGAACCCCTTGTCTGGAAAAAAGCATAGAATCGTATCACTGGTCATTCCTTGCATTTTTACTTTACCAATCTCAATACCGATATACAAGTAGAAATGAAAACGAATACTAAATCTAAATACTCGTGAGTAGCTCAGTATAGTCTTGATCTTGAAGCGCCCTGACCATCATCCACGATGTGAAGGAAGCGAGAAATTTCGCTGTACGTTTTTTTCAGGCGCTTGTTCATACGTAATATGTAATGCTCCCCACGATTCGAATAATATTAAGATCACCCAAACAAACAACATAATACCAAGATATATAACTGTAGTTTGTTTAGAATTAAATACCGTCCATTCGTAGAAGTATGTTCATTGAAAAAAATTTAAGCTCCGTTATGTTTAATGAAATAATGAAATTTATTCTGTACGTAGGCCACAAGGGCACTTTTACATGCCTGAGTTTACCCGCATTTCACAAGAAGAGACCACTGTTGAGAAGAAACTCCGAAGGAAACTCAACAGATAGTCATTTTCTTTCAAAGAAATACTTAACTATTACATAGGTACTTTACAGTAATATGAACTGACTTTTTATTTTACAAAGATAATAATTGGACTGGACGATGCCACAAGGGTTTCCACGATGACCGGTGATGTAGCCACACCACAACCCACATTTCCGTAGTCAACTATTAACCCTTAGGTATAGTTTCGACATGACCGTCTGTCCGTCCGTCCGCGGCTCAGTTCCGTGATCATTAGTACTAGAAAGCTGAAATTTGTTACGAGTATGTGTATGTATTACGCCGACAAAACGGTAAAATAAAAATAAACTTTTTTTCGGGTAGGTACCTCTCGTACACCTAAAGTGGGGGTGAATAATTTATTTTTTCGTTCCAACACTACCCTAGTGTGTGGGGTATCGTTGAATAGGTATTTTAAAAATAATAGAGGGTCACCAAACATTATTTTTCGAGAAAGTCAGCAGTTTTGTAATATTCGCTCCGGAATCCAAAAAATGGCGCCCCCCCCCTCTAACTTTTCAACCACGGGTAAAAAAATTCATGAAAATGAGGCCTTACAATGAAAACTATATTGAATAAAACCGGCGGTGTCCTTATACTTCGAATGTTACACATATTAGTTAAGTGCCATATTACATTTAAACATTCCGCTCAATCTAGCGCGTATAATCGATAACTTCCAGAAGGTAATAATTAATAACAGTTACTTTGGCGTTTACGACCTTTTTATAGAGCTTGAAATCTTTCTCGTGATTTAAACCTCGGGCTTAACCGCTGTTTTAAGCGCGTCTATTGTGAAGGATGGGCAACTACGGAACCCTACACTGAGCGTGGCCCGACATGCTCTTGGCCGGTTTTTTTATTGGGCTTTAAAGCCAATAAAATTGTCTCTTAGGGATCACATCCGAAACGAAGTAATTAGACAGAGAATAAGCAAGCCGAAGTGGCAGCGGGCTGGTCATATCTGTCACAGAGCAACACTGGGGCAAACAAGTTACGGATTGGAGGCCACGAATCCGTAAACGTAGTGTAGGGCGCCCTGTAACTGTAACAAGGTGGAGCGATGACATTCGTAGGACAGCGGGTGGTAACGGAGGAGGGGACCTGAAAATCGAGCTCAGTGGCGTGCCATGGGAGAGGCCTATGTGGACTGATACGGGCTGATGATGTCAAAATTTTAAAAATTACTTTGTAAAAACCAAGTAAAAACCATGATAAGGCAAAATTAAAAAGCTGTTTATAAGTAGATCATAACAATGAGCAGTCGAAAAAAGAAACACAATTTCCTATTTTATCTTTGCTCACCTACAGCTACCATTTTTTTTTTGCCTAGGTACCTACTTGAGTTGAGAGTAAGGAATTAATGCAGTGATGCAGTCACATACTATTTAAGACAGACGTCTTGTGTTACTTGTGTTGTGAGAGAGTGTATCAGTAGGTAGGTACCTATGTTATGATACTATCGCTTGTCACTCCAAATATACTATTATCTATTCTGTGGTTGTGTTGAGAATGACTCTCTGTCCATTTCATGATAAATTTAAGAGCTCATCCAGCTAAGGAGGGTTTCTGCTTATTACTTGATGTGGGTTTGATGTACCTAGTACAATACAATAAGTACAAATCCTCTTTATTACACACCTCAAATGCACATAAGAGATACAATAAATGATAACCAGATGTAAATAACATGGGGTTTTATTGCTAAATAGCGATCTCTTCCGAAAATATGAAATTGTCTCTAACTCTGTCCATAGCCACTTCTTTGACTACCTTATACGACATGACGTCTATCTGCTCTTAGATTTGCTTAATGTAACTTATTATTGGCCTTGGTTAAACCGGCTAAGTGCGAGTCTGACTCACGCACCGAGGGTTCCGTACAAACTTTCAGTTATCCCATCTTAATTGGCCTGGTTGAGTTAAGTTTGCACCTGAAATGTATGGCGCCGCATACAAACGAGGTGCAAACTTAACGCAACCGAATTCTCCAAGTATGATGTTTGAAAAGGACTGATATTTTTTATGATTTTATTACAAATGTATAGTTTTCAGATTTTTATATGTATTTGTAGTATGTGACGATATTACTTGCAAATTTCATAGTTCTAGGTCATCGGGAAGTACACTATCATTTTGATTCCCTTGAGAGTGTCGAAATGTACGTTTTTTGTGACAGCGGCCGTATCTTTTTTTCACGTTAACGTAGAAGTTTAATTTTTTTACAGCTTCAAGGAACCATAGACTTAAGTAAAAAACAAAGTAGGTAAGTACTACAGTTTAAGTACTTATATAGTTTAAATTTCAACTCGATACCTCCACGCGTTCTCGAGAGAGGGTCTTGACCGACATACAGACGGACGGACAACAAAGTGATCCTATAAGGGTTCCGTTATTTCCGATTGAGGTGCGGAACCCTAAAAAGCGCCATGTCATATAGTATAAGGTAGCCAAACACTTTCCCCCTCCTATTCTCTATTTTATTTTCAGATATTTTTTTCCTGCACTCCTTAACTACTTCTTCACTAGCAATCTCTTTCCATAAAACTAATCGTCGCGTCGCCATCCTTCGCCAGCACTACAATTCGAATGCCTCCAATTACTCGCGGTCCCTTTGCGGCATGCCCTCCCTCTGTTTATTTACAAGCAATAAATTGAACTTTCCATATTGCAAAGTATTGGTATTCCTTAGATTGATCAAGTAGGCATAGTTAGATTACGCACTCATTTCAGCAACTCCTTAATCCGAACGGAGAATTAGCCTTAAGCGTTGTGAAAGGCGTTGCTACAGTAACGGCTTGTCAAGCAGATCGCATATTTATTCAGAGTTGCCCAACGGTTCAGTTGAACGGTGAAGGTCGCGAAATTTGACCGAGGTGTTTCACTGATTTCCCCCAATAAATTTGTTCGGATGTCAGTCTTGTCTCGCACTGGTAAGTTATAGAAGGAGCCCCCTGAAGTATTTCCGGGGCACTATTGTTTGCTCAATCGGCTGAGAACAGCAGTTGGTCACTGCACCCAATTACGAAAGGATGGGGCTTGACCGAAGACGCAAGCTGCGGATGGGGACGCCCAGATCAGACTACGCCACATTGTCATGGAATGCCCTGCCCACTAACAAATGTCGCAGTGGAAGATCTCAAAAATATAGCAAATGAAGCTATTGATTTTCTTGCCAATTGTAAATTCAAACTTAACACGCAGTGTAAAGTTTAGCCATACGATAAATAAAATAACTATTGCTTGGAGCTGAACCGGTTGCTATCTCGTCATAAATAAATGACAAAGCATCTGTCACTCACACTCGCATTTTGTCAAAACGTGACGGAGGCTTTGTCACTGTTAGTCGCGTGAGAAAAGCAACCATCCCCCAGGACACTTGAAGTTTTGGCAACATATAATTGCGACTCTTCTGGTGTCGCACGTGGGTGAAGGTGACTACATTACTAGAGGTTTGTCTGGTAAACGTAGAATAAAGTTGTTAAGTATAACGTGGCTGAATACTGTCGAGATATCAGATAAGATACGCCTGACGTTCTCTACCAAATCTGTGACATACGACTACTCATCGTGCGAGAACTTAGTCTCTTTCCTTTCAACACCGCGGCCGGAAGAAAGACTGCAATTAAAGTAAAGCAACGATTGAAGTTATGGCAAGTTACCCTATCGAAATTCGCAGCTGGGGCGACTTTCATGTATATAGCAAAAAAAAGCTAGCAAAAAAAAATTGCAAGAAAAGGTCAAGCCACTATTCAGGTGTTGGGTCCAAGTTTAGACGGACCGCTCACACAAACATTGTTTTACACTCAATACGAACTCGTGATTAACCTCCTAGGGGTCTGTGCTGGTCGCAGAAATGTACCTTAAGTACTGATATGGGTGCCTTAACGACTTTATCTATGGCGCGATGAAAGCAACCATCATAGACCCTGGGTTTCCTGCATCAAATTTTCTGTGCGTATACGAATTACGAGTAAGTACAATGTGTATCATGTGCGAAATGAACTCTTCCTTGCCGATCATTATTATGCCATGGCGATCACAAATTCTCGATATCTCGATAAAACGCGAAGTCATTTTCATTATGACATTATGAGTGCTAACTCACCCTTAGAGAAGCAGCCTTAGGTGCAAATTTTAGAAGTTACCTAATATAAAGTTAATCGACACCTAACATTAATACTTGTAATTTTCAAAATGCACGAAACCTGATGACTTCTTCTTAACACATAGATTATTTTACAAACAGCAACAACCAAATAAAAGAAAATATAAGTATGTAATAGTGTAGATATCACATCTCTGACGCCATAGGTTGGGTTTTCTCAAGTTTCATACCTACTATCTCAGCGTTTTAACACGCCGTAAAAAGTTGTTTAGGTATATGACCTGTCAGGAAAATAGCCATTTTTTGTTTTACTTAGTTGAAATGCCGCGCTACTAAGATATAAATATCGTACACAAACAGATCAGATAAAACCGAGGAAGACCGACACGTGCGGACCTGCGTCATTCGTTAAGTGCCTTCTAGCACGGCTTCTAATTAATACGAGACCGTCACGACAAAAAGTGGTGCAGGCGTACGCAGCTGAAAGAAGACCTTTGTTACGGATGATCATAACAGGTTATGTACAGTCAGCATCAAGGTAGCTACAAATTTTAGTATGCAATTTGACGTAACCCGGTTGAAAAAAAAATTGACAGCTACTTTTGATGCTGATACAAACTTACGAATCACATCCTTTTTGTGAAATTCAGATATTTATTTGATGTAACACCTAGTTTATATTTTATAACAGACATTTTATTAGCATACCTAAGGTAGTATTTTAATGTGTTTCCGCGATTACTGATGAAACTGCTTGAATTCCTGCTGTCTAATTTCGCCAACTAAGTTTTTCTTGACGTAGGTACACTTTTCAAAACTTTCATAAAAGAAACCTAAGTTAAGGGGCTCTGCAAAATGATAAAAAAATTGCCGGAAAAGTTCTTGGCTAAAACGTGCGTTAGGAAATAAAACAGCTAGAGAAAAATAGTTACCTAGGTATGCAAAAATAAATTTCACCCTATTCATATTCATATTTGTCCAAGCAGGGATCGTTACCGGTATTCATTAAAATTAATTTTTTTTTTTAATTTCAGGTTTTATTTCAAACGCTATACTAAATTGAATTTAGGTATTGATATAGAGCTTTGAAATTAGCTCACTAAAATATATAAATATGTAATAATAAGAGAACTCATCGAACTCATTGGATCAATAAATATACCAACAAAGTACAGCAATTATCAACCTGCATGCTCCCGGCCCTAAATTTCGCATTGAAAAAGGAGTTAAACAGGGAGATCCGCTATCTCCAAAGCTGTTCAACAACAAGTTGCCTTCAAGCGATCTTCCAAAAGCTGGCGATCTCTTGGGAGACAATGGGCATCGATATAGGTAGGTGGCAAAAAGCTAACCAATTTACGTTTTGCAGATGACATTGTCTTATTCTCCCATACGGCACCCCATCTAGAGCAAATGTTGCAACAACTGAGCACGGCAAGTCTTGAAGTCGGACTCCAAATGAACAGGGACACAGTTAATGACCAATAGCGTGAAACGTAGGGTAAAGGTAGATGGGGAAGATATACAATACGTCGACGAGTATATATACCTACTTGGGCCAGATATCATCCTTCGAAAACAGGCAGTCTAAAGAAATCGATCGACGCATCGAAAGTGCCTGAAAAAGCTTCTGGTCCATGAAGTCACTAATGAAGGGGAACCTTCCATTGACTCTGAAGCGCAAACTCGTCGAAATGTGTATCCTTACTATCCTAACCTACGGCAACCAAACTTGGTCATTAACGGAAGCTCAGAAGTCCCGACTCGAGGTTTGCCAGCGAGCGATGGAGCGCAGCATACTTGGAGTTCATAGGACTGATCGTGACAGAAACACCGAACTGCGCTCCAAAACAGGCATTGCAGATGTGGGTGTCAAGGCCGCCAAGCTCAAGTGGGACTGGGCAGGACACGTCTGCCGAATGCATCCGGGGCCAAACTATCCACTGAGTGGATACCGCAGGATGGGTACCGGTGCAGAGGCAGACCGAAACAGAGATGGCGGGATGACCTGTACGCATTTGAGAACGTTTGGGAGGAACTTGCTCTTCAGCGAGACGACTGCGACTTCAGGAGCCGAATACCGGTATCTGATCCCTGTCTCCAAGCCCATGAAATTGGCAACTTTTCATTGGCAACAGAAACCATTTCAAAACCGGCGTGCGACTGTAAACAGACCTAAGTCCGTTAGCTAACACTGACCGGCGGCAATTTCAGCGGCGAGTCATAGTTGATGTTGTTACCTTCACCTTCTGGGTCGATGTACGCGCGGCAAGGAAAACTGAAGCGCGCTCGAACCGGCCGCCATTGCAATCTTCGCGCCGCTGCCGCCAGTACGCATGCGCGATCCGCGCGTGTTCCGTTTTACGAAGTTTGCGAAGTGAGTGCGTGTGTGTGATTTAAGATGAAATATAAGGTATGATTGATTTCAATAAGGCATATTACTTTATTTGTTATTTAATTTATTTTATTAATATTAGCCGAAAAAAATGACACTATGTTATGCCGGCAGAATGGGTAATTAACGTTAATATTTAAGAACCAAATTTTACTGACAATGACCGGTAAATTAAAATTTATATTTTTACCGCACACGTTAAAGAAAATCATAATAGTATTTACATTTAGGTTGGGCGCCGGGCAACAAGTCATAAATGAAAAGCAAAATTATTAAGCAGAACGGAATAAACATACTAATTAATTAGACAGTAAAAGCACAGGTAAAACCCTGACACTCTGCATTATTAGGGTTCCGTACCCAAAGGGTAAAAACGGGACCCTATTACTGAGACTTCACTGTCCGTCCGTCCGTCTGTCACCAGGCTGTATCTCAAGAACAGTGATAGCTAGACAGTTGAAATTTTCACAGATGATGTATTTTTATTCCCGCTATAACAACAAATACTAAAAATGAAATAAAATAAATATTTAAGGGGGGCTCCCATACAACAAACTTGTTATAGATTATGGTACGGAACCGAGTCGCACTCGCACTTGTATGTAGTGATACTTCATTTCATACACCTTGCGTATATCTCCATATTATTATTATAAACTATGATTTGGGACTAAGATCCCTAATGAAATCAATAAAAATTGAGACCACTTTAAACTTATAATACATTTTATTGTTTGATGAAAATTATATTTACATATAAGTAACTATTATTAAAAATACTATTACTTACCATTATCACCATTAGGTACTACATATATCTAGAAATAAAAATACAATTAGATATAAACTGAGCTAAACTAACTAAAATAAACACCAAAATGAAGTAAGTTTAATGTTAAAAAAGACTTAAAAAGGCCCCTTTGGCTGGCAGCATTTCGTTAACTTATTAGTTATTAATAATTCCTTGACTATTATCTTTGGACCTTGACGTCACGCAGACGACAATGCCGCCCAGCAGCCAACTGTGACCAGTGCCTGTTTTTTTATCATGACCTCTTGATGAGGATGCAGCCACAAAATCCTATTGTGTTTTAATACAGACGTTTATCGTGCCATCGATGTATTTAAATTATAACCGAACAAGTTGCGGTTTTGCCCTGGGATAGTGGCGCTACAAATAGCTTTCATGTGGCTGAAAATAATAGAGAATAGAAGGGGGGAGTGTTTGGCAAACTTTATACGACATGACGCTTTTTAAAATACCATGGAAGGAAACGTTGAAGGGACGAGAGGATGAGCAAGGCATAATAAGTTACATTAAACAAATAAAAGAGGAAGGTAGACGTCATGTCGCATAGAGTAGTCGAAGAAGTGACTATGAACAGAGTTAGAGACAATTTCATACTTTCGGAAGAGATCACTTAATTACCCTTAAAACTGATTATTATTTATTGTTTGTCTTATGTGAATTTGAGGCGTGTAATAAAGAGGAACACTTAGCTAACGAAAGCATATGGAAGGCAAAGTTAAAATGTCATAACATATTTAAGAAAAAGAGCGTTGCACACACGGACGGAGTGTATTATTGTTAGTAACGATAACATTTGCTTAATTCAAACACTCCGTATTGAATTCGACGTCTCGATTGTCATCTTAATCGGTGTTATGTTATTTTAATAATAACATGCGACTGGCAATAAACCAGAAGAGGACTCGGGGCTCGCTTCACTAAGTGATGCCATATGGGAGTAAATGCGTATGTACATGGAAAATATCCTAATACCTACTGATGACGACTGATTTTAAATTCTACAGCATACTGTAGTTATATGAATAAAATATGCTCAATATGTCATGAAACGAAGAAAAAAAAAATTAAAATATGTGACTTAGGTGCGCAAATTTTTATCTATTTTTTTACAACCGTAAGAAATTTTAAAATTATTTTCAGAATTCTCATAATTTAACGACACTATAATTGTATGACAATCATGAACTTAAACGCACTTTTTCACAGTGAAAATGGCAAATTACTTATTGTATCTATACAATATTGGTAGGTACCCATAATATAATAATCACGTCACGATTAGGTGGCCATTTGTATGGAGCGTTTTTAGCGCTCCGTAGGAATGTTGAACTTATTTCTGACTTTTAGAGCAGTCTAAGTGTAGTTAGTCCCATATAGACATTAGACCACAATAAAAAAATTAATCGATTAACATCCTCAAAAAAATTTTAGGATTTAGGACTATAACCGTTTAGGAGTTCTGTCTATTCTTCATAGACCCCACCGACCAGCGAACCAATAGGAATGATGACTGATGAATTCTACAAAATACTTTAATAAAATAATATGAATAAAAATAACTCAATATGTTGGAATGTCAAACTTTATCGGTTCAATTCTGACTCTTAGAGCACTCTAATAGTTCCATGTTGACATTTGATCAGTTGATCACAATAAAAAATAGGATCGAATAACATCTTCAATAAAATGTACATCATGCTTATTTTGACGGGGACCGTTCGTGGAACGAAGAATCTAATGAAGAATGTGAAACATAAAAAAGAATTAACAAAATCTTTACTTACCTACCTATCTCTAAATACTGCAGTCCGAACAACGCGTCGACACTGTCGATTAAAAAGGTGACTTATTTGTACGATTAAACCAAAATGGCCAAAATTAATTGCTCATTAATTTCCGAGGACTTTGACATGCAAAATGATTATCGGCCTGGCCCTTTTGCCTGATAACGATGCAACTTAAATATGTTTTAAAAAAAGGTGTCTTCGGATCTTTTGGTTATGAAAGTATAAAAGGCCGCTATGCGAAATTTGGTTTTCGATCATAGGTGATCTTAAATTAGAGCATTAGTATTACATAATATCGATTTTCCATATTTCAACTTCTCATAATCAGCTAAAAATTTTCATTTCTTACGTTTTCAATCCCCATATATCTTACGCCATCTTGAAAATTTTCGAAAATCTGAAGCCACGATTTTTTTTATAGGTACTTATCAAACCTACTCACAAAATTTCATGAGAATCGGTTGAGAATTGTGGCCGGTGGGTACAAACTGTCGGAAATCCGAACATCGGACATACGACAGAAATTTTGTTGAATCTGAAACAGAGACGCATGGCTCGCTTCGCTCGCTCGTTCAATAATATAGTAGGCATTATAAAACAAAAGTCCTGTTCGTCTGTTTCTAATTGTCCATGCAAAGAATAGGCCGGTTTTGAAAATACATGTGACAGAATAAAACACTACAGGCGGTTCTCTCTTTTGGTCTTAGCAAAAGGCGCCTGAGAATTATTACCTATTCATATGGTCGTTTGCGTAAAATGCGTTGTAATTTATCGTGGGTCGTGGTGACGCGATTGACTGTCGCATGCGCATCGCTATGACTGGTTACAAACACGCTGATTTTTCCGACTAAATGCGGAAAGAGGAGCCGGAGGAGCCTCCTTGGTGCATGCAGCGCATCGGCGCAGTGAACCCCTCTGGAATATGTTTAGATCCCGATTTTCTGTCATTGGGATGGCTTATATTCACAAAATTAAACGTGAATGAGGGCCCAGGTCGTCGTCCGAAGCGGAAGGTGACTTGACAGAGGATTTGGGAGCGGGCCACCGATGCTATCGTATCGGTTGATGTTGATGTATCGCGGCGCATCGTTACTGTACGCGCCGAAGAGGAAAACGTTGGCCAAAATACTTGTTTAAAAGTTAGTTTAGTAAATATTTCTCACAGAAGGCCACATAAAAATACAATGGAGCGAGCTATGCGGGCATCACTTCTGTGGCGCGGAGACATTTCCGCTATGAGTATGAGTATTAAATTAAATCAGAAATGAGGAGATCAATAGGAGAACTAAGGTTGTAGATAAGATATAGGTCAGTCGACAAACTTTGGTAGTGTGCGGAGCACATTGTCCGTAGAACCGATAGCCGTTGGGACAGAAAGGTTCTTGAGTGGCGACCGCGTACCGGAAGACGCAACGTAGGAAGACCCCCGACAAGGTGGCCCGACGACCTGGCTAGGATCGCGGGAAGCAGTCGAATGGCAGCGCATAGCATAACCGATAATTTTGGAGAACTTTGTCTAGCAGTGGACGTCTAACGGCATCATTACATAGTATAAAACAAAGTCGCTTCCTGCTGTCTGTCTGTCCCTATGTAATGTATGCTTAGATCTATAAAAATACGCAACAGATTTTGGTGCGGTATTTTTAATAGATAGAGTGATTCAAGAGGAAGGTTTATATGGTATAATACATGCATAATTTATCAGCATTCCACCCGTGCGAAGCCGGGCGGGTCGCTAGTATGATATATGATGATGACGGGAGTTCTTTTCGGGCGCGACGCAACCCGCGCTTACGCTGCAAATAAAGCTCAGCTATTGGCCTACCACTTTTCGACTTTATTTCACGAATATCAATGTTCAAAAGTGGTAGAGCACTTTCTTGGCAGACTGTACCTATTGGCGGCCGCAATATAGGTAAATTAACGTTCATCGTAGGTAATCCACGAATACTGTAATAGTACCTATTGTTTCTTGTGCTCTGTCCTTATTCTTCCGTCCGTCAGTGTATATCTGCGACGAGTTACGACGTCCTTTGTGTCCCGTTTTAATGTGTCCCATTAAGGCCGCGCCGTTACTTCCGATCCTCCGTCATGGCTGGACTGTTATCCGTGAATGACACATGGAAATTAGGTCCACGCTTATGGGCAAGTCAAATAATATAAATACTGGTTTAAATAAAAATTGTGGTGTACCCACATTAAAAAAAATGAGACGTTACTTACATGTTTCATAAATTTATAATATAAATACTCTTTATTGGTGTGCAAGTGCAGAGAGGCACAACTTCACACGTATCACCGACATCACCATGCCTAGTTCATCCCAGATATAAATAACTCATGGGGTAATCTTGCGTGTCATATGTTCACGGGTCAAAATAAACTGGTCTTCAAGCTTATAGTAAATAACTCAAAAACAGCTAGGCTGACATCTATGATTATGAATATTTCATTCGTAATTTTTAGGGTTGGAACCCTTTTAGGATGCCATTGCAATTTTCACCGTGAAAAAGTGCGTTTTAAGTTCATGATTGTCATAAAATTATTATTATTTAGTTTCAAAATTTTGAAAACAATTTCAAAATTTCTATTGGTTTAAAAAAAAAGATCGTTGTCTTTTCTTCGTTTCGTGACATATTTATAATAGTTAGGTTATATTATAACCATGGTGAGGGCTGTGCCAAGTATCAGCCATGATATGACGGACTTATCAACAGACATTCAAAAGTTAAATGAGCCACGTTGGTATAAAGTAATAAATAAAATAACTGTCAAGCTTTGATCGATTGAATCTTTACGATCTTCCGTTACGACCCATATACGGATAAGCACAGGTCGTCGGCTCGGCGTTAGGGAACAATGGACAAACATACAGTTACATTAATCTCATATGCAGTGGACAGTTATCTGGAGCACAAACAATCGCTTACGGTGCCGTGCTTAACAGAATGTGTAAGGAATAATGTCAAATATCTATGTAAAACATCTTCATTGTGACTTTTTTTATAAGTACCGCACGGGACTCATACGAACATAACTTTTTGCAGCCCGTCTATTGGGTTTGTTAGGGTTCCGTACCCAAAGGGTAATAACGGGACCCTATTACTGAGACTTCGCCGTCCGTCCGTCCGTCCGTCTGTCACCAGGCTGTATCTCAACAACGGTGATAGCTAGACAGTTGAAATTTTCACAGATGATGTATTTCTATTGCCGTTATAACAACAAATACTAAAAATAAAATAAAATAAATATTTAAGGGGGGCTCCCATACAACAAACTTGTTATAGAATATATATATGTATAGGTACGGAACCCTACATGCGCGAGTCGGGCTCGTACTTGCCCAATTTTATTTTTATTGTTACCAATCTTAGGCCCCCATACATGCAGGGAAGGCAAAACTGATCAGGCCGATGTGATTGAATCGCTTCAGTCCATCCGGCCGCCGTAAAGCGTGGTGACCTTAAGGCCGGCCGTTTCATTCATACACGGTACGGATTTAAGTCCGATCAGATGGAACTGAAGGTAAACCTGGTCATGTATGGGGGTGTACTCGTAAAGAATAATTTATTTCAACACAAGAAAAAAGGAAAAACAAATAAACAGTAAATAAAAAACATAAACTATATACTACTAACAACTATGTAATACAGAAAAGCTAAAATGAAAATAAACTGAAATTCATAAAAATGCCCCCTTGTGGCGTGGTAAGTACCGAACATCCTGGCAGCATTTCCTCGCTGAAAAGCTAATCTTAGTAGATTATTATTGTTGAGCTGTGTTAGCAAACTGGGCTCTACTCGTAATTCAAAAAGGCATTGCGATATCGCCAATAGATGGCTGAATGAACGCATTCAAGCGATCGACAGCCCGCCTGTCTCCGGCCAGGCGTCCCTACACCAAATCGCCAATAGATATCTTGATTTTATCACAGTCATGTAAATGGGCAGATATCGATTATACGTATAATTATAACGGAGCTATAGATCAGTTTTAAAATAAAATATAACCCGTAACTTTCTCTTTGGCGATTCTGTATGCCCGACAAAATAGCATACGTTAATTTCAATGAGATTTTTTCTCTAACACACTATGTATATAGTAGTTGCGCCGCGCGGTGTCAGCTCGATTCATACTTGGTCCTTTGTTTCTTATGATGCAATTATTATTTCACCAAATCTCTCTAAGTATCAAAACGTAACTCATTGTAACATGATATTATTACTATTTCCGAAGTACACTATCGTAGTTCCGATCAATAAATCTTGCTTATACAAGATAGAAACATTATATACTCTTATACAAATTTTACTAAGGTCTGTGGTGAAACTTGGAACTAACTTAGCTACAAGTAAAATTATAAAATATGCATAGACGACAACGCCACTTTCGTCGGATCACATAAGTTTGTGATGCTGTTATGGGAGAAATGAAAGCTTTGGCGGAAATAATGATCTTAATGATGGCTCGAGGGCAATTGGTGTGTAATTTGGGCTTTATGCTGTCGTCGCTGGGCCATGAATTAAATGAATGAATAATATTTATCCACCAGAACTTATGGTACATAAAGTCTCACTGTAGTAACATGGTAAAATATGTTCATAGAAGTCTTAGACCAATCAGCAGGACTAGCATAATCTTGACGCGACTTCGCTTGTCGTAACTCAGCATCATCTGCCTCGTTTGCACGTTACTTTAAGGAAAGTGACAGGTAGTATTTATCGCGCAACAAGAAGTCGCGTGTCACAGTCTGCTAGATGTACTGGGCTATTCTGATTTACATATTGCCGGTGAATCGGACAGACTTCAGAAATATAGCCGATATGGTTATATCGATATTCAAGCATTGCATTAATTGGCGAAATAGAAAGCTAAAATAAACAATTAGGTATATAGCGTTAAATGTCGACTACGGACACGTTGTCGTCTTCGTCAAAAAGAAGTAAGTATAGGTATATTTTCTTCCAACTTCCCACGAAAACAAATTGTTAGGGCAGTTCAAAAAAATAGTTGATTAACCTGGTCACCAAAATACCGTACTCTTTGAAATTGTTACTTAATTTTTAACCGACTTCAAAAAAGGAGGAGGTTCTCAATTCGAACTATTTTTATTTTTTTTGTATGTATGTTACTCGATATCTCCGAGAACCGTGAACCAATTTTAAATTTTTTTTTTAATGGAAAGGGTATAACTCCGAGTTGGTCCCGTTGGCACTAAGTCGGGATCTGATGATGGAATCTTGGAGAAATCGAGGGAACTCTTCAAATGTTATAGGGACATGTACGGCGCTTTCGGTAATTTATTGATAAAGTCAAGAATTTACATTCAGTAAATAGGATTTGGTGTAAGGAAACTGATGAGGAACACCACAGATGGCCACTAGAACTTTTATATGAATCACTAAAAAGCAAAAAAAAAAAAAATTTTAAAAAGCCAAAAAAAATAGCCCGTTCAAGTACAGATTACATTTGACTCACCCTTCGAAGTCGGTGCTAAACCTCGCGTAAACTATAATATATAAATATAAGAACTGAGTGGTTTCGGATCGACTTCGAAGGGTGAGTCAAATGTAATCTGTACTTGAACGGGTTATTTTTTTTGGCTTTTTAGTTTTACTGAAGTCTGTTCTTTTCTCATCAAACATCAGCCTAATATAGACGTCTACTGCTGGACAAAGACCTTTAGTTTACCTTGTAGGGGTGTCTTCGCACTATTAGTATTATTATTTGTAACTTAACTTGTCCAATTAACTCGTAATGGCAAATTCGGTGCCCTCTTTGTATGACTTACATTTAGAGAAATAAACAAGCAAAAAAATGATTACACCTCGCATCTCATTAAGTGTCATATATACGGCGTGTCTCAATTCGTTTAATCGTAAGATCTATAAAATTACCAACGCAGTAAAAGCATGGCGCGCCCGCCATGCCTCGTGGCGCCGTAAAAGCTCGCGTCCTTGCATAACTGATGCGCCAGCGCATGCTATGATTGCCTCACGCGATAGGGCTGTCAACTTACTTAATATCCACTAAATTATATCTACTGTGAAGGAAAATAACTGAAATAATGAAAGGTTTGTACAAGCGTATATTAACGATAGCGTACAAAACATTACTGAAAGCTATTAGCAGATTACGGCATTGATACTTCTTCATTCTTCGATTCAAATATGTACCTATGTTGTAGCACTGTTGAAAATTAAAAATACAATAGGTAAGTACCTACACATTTTATACATGAGAAAGGAAATACTGTCGGAAATCAAAATACTATCAGTTTGTACTTAATTATATATTTTTATTATAAATACAATTTAAATAAATCCAATTCTAGCGGATCATGTGCACATCGCATGACAAAGTGCAGTATTCGATCAGAAAGTACACCCAAGGTTTTCCTACTTCGCACGCCGCATTTTAGGGTAAAATTGTAAGTAGGTCCTGTAATTTATTTATTTAGTAGTATGTCGTATTTACATAAACATTTGTAAGAAACTTATGACAATAATAAAATGTAACAACTAGTGTAATTTAATGAATACGTGACAACCCTAAAGCCATGCTATAAACTCATTACAGTACAGCGCTAACCTGTTAAGCTTACTGACACGATTCCTATTGGAATTAAATGTCATCAATATTAAACAATATCTTTTAAATACAATTGATTTACAATTACTTCATAAAAATTTAATGTTTTATTTTGAATATGTACTGAGGCGTAATCCGATTGGCACATTGTCATTTATCGGTGGTATCAGAATCAGTCATATCAGAGATAAATTTATTGATTCAGGATTTACGTGAAATGAGTGACTGAGATATCATCACCAAAGTATTCATCACAGGCTTATTGATGATATATCCGACAAATGTTAATAATATTTTAAATTAGACAATTAAATAATACAAAGCACATTGGACGCAGTTGCTGCAGTGGGAGTTGAATTGAATTGAATTGTTTATTTTAGAGTAATCATTTCCCATAGTAATAACAAATTGTATCGTTATTGACTAAAATGTATTTATCCGTATAGAACCTGTTAGAGCTTAATGTGGGATTAGATCGATTTGTGCCATGTGCATGTGTGAGTTTGTCTAATATTAAATTTATTTATTTAAATTAGCATCTCTTACGTAGGCTTAAATATATTGTGGTGTCGTGCACCAAGGTGCAATAAACTGATTCTGTAATCGTCTTCACCATCACCCGATTGTCGGGTCACGGCGACCGACATATTGACGCGATGCGGACTTGCGATGGACTCTGTCGCGCGATAGACAACTGTACCCTTACTATGAGTTTACATTACAGTGACCGTACTCGCTAGCGTAAACGATTTGTCTCGAGAATTGTAGTTGTACAAAGCAACCGCTAGGGCGCTGTGCTCTGCTCCATGCAAATCGCTTACGCTGTTACTAGCGAGTTGGTACGGTAACGTTAACTCATGGTATGGGTACGGAACGGTTATTTCAGATGTTCGAAATTCGAAGTTTGTACTGTGCCGTCCCTCTCGAATTCGTGTCAAACAATATTCGAATGAGCGAGACTTTCGAACATCGGAGCATCCTGAGAAGAAAAGTATTCGTCAATGGCCTACGCACCTGAGGGCAAGGCGCCCGGCTTCCCCTGCCGAACCGTAGTTGTTCGGACAAATTCAACGCTTATTAAAAGAATTGTACCGCATTTTAAAAGAACAGCCAAAACAGTACAGTTCTCTGGCAGTTTATGCAAATATCAAGAGTTCATTAAAATTGAATATTTACTTTCTTTTAAACTTGATGCTAGTTTCCTTTAATTGATGACTCAAATTTACAACCCGGCTTAAAAAAAATATCTAACAAATCTTCTTTTCTATAAACTAAATTTCTTTAATGGTTTTCACTTTCGTATAACACCTTATTTAACAACGTTTATAAATTTTTGTATTGTTAATATTGGGTAGAGATTTCCCGGAACTAAGTAACAAGGTCCTTACCACATTGTATCTGATTAAAATACATTTCGTAATGAAAATAAAATTAATTGGTAACAAAACGGACAGTTTAGTTATAGGAATCTAGAGTTAAACTAAATTCTGAAACTCATAGTGTTTATAACCGTAATAATTAACCACGCCGCCGATGCGTAAACTAAGGCAGTGACTTTAAAGCACAGTTTTAATACGTCTTAATAAGCATCATATGTAATAGACTAGATCAAACAAGTACACTAACTAGCCACGTATTATTAAAAGAGTGACTTTTTAGGGGTCTGTTTCTTTTATGTTTACGGGTCTGAAAATGTACAACTTAAGAATGGAATAGAATACAATATTCTTTATTGCACACCTCAACAGGAAATAACAAACAAAAAAAAACAAATTACACGTAACATTCTATAGAATACAGGTAAACAACAGGCGGTCTTGTCGCTAAAGAGCGATCTCTTCCAGACAACCATTAAAAGTAAAAGCGTCAGAAATGAGTAGGCGATGCAAAAGTAATCATGGAATCTGTAGAAAAACTACTAATGTAGTGTACATAATTACGCACAAATACACCTATTTAAACATACTTACATAACATAGTTATATACATAATATAAAATAACATTAGTAACAACCACACTTCATGTCGGTCACAATGCCAAAAAATTAAAGAAGGGACAAGTAATGTTCTTTAAGGAGTGTTTTAAAATTGGCAACGGATTGGCTATGTTTTAAGTCTACAGGCAGAGACTTGCACAACAAGGTACCCTGGAAAGTAAAAGAACTGTTGTAAAAATTAGATGAGGAAGAGGGGACGGCCAGAAGCAAATTTTAATATATTTAAGAAATCTGAGTTGATGAATTATTAATTTTTTACCTCAGTGAGCGTTCAAAGCAGATCGTGCGTCCAATCCAAACTCTAGCGCACCTAAGCATTTTAGGAAAAAACATTTATTAGGAAACAAAACATTATTACATAAATAATAGTGACAAACAAAAAAAAAACTATGAACTATATTACGAATTGCCTTGAAAAGGTCCCACCTCAGCATGATACTAGCTCTAGAGCCGGCGCTGATGTTCCGGTGGGACCAATAGGTGGCGCCACGGAGAACTGATACTGATAAGCACACCTAAGTAAAGTTATTTCTTTGACAATCGGTGCTCGGAAGTAAGAACCTAACAAACTCTAAGCCTGACTCTACACTATCGCGATAGTTGACGATAGTCGAAGTTGACCGAAGTATGAGTTTCTGCAGCGAAATACGGATAGGATAGCGCGGAGAGGCCTCCACACTATCCTATCCGTATTCGCCTAACTTTGGTCAACTTCGCGAGTAGTGCGAAGCCGGGGTATATCTAGCGCACTCGAGTAAAGTTTATTCAATAACGGTTGATCAAAGAAAGTCTAGCTAACAGACTCTAACTATAGTAATCTTAAGAGTCCTAAGTAAAGTTCATTCAATGACAACCGGTCCTAGGAAGTCTGCTAACAATGGTGCGCGGGCGCAACCGAGTGTGGCCGACGTAACCCGCTTGTGCAACTAATATGCCATTATCCGATAAAACGTGCGACGACAAATGGGAAAGTAATCAGACGGTAGAAAACAATTCACTCATCTTGCCCTTGCGCACCTAGCGTGCAGGGATGGGTATATTATTTAGTTACCGGTTAAAAATATGATATTAGTAACTATAGTTGCATTTGACTTTATTAGACAAAATTGTTGCCAGTTCTTAAAAGTAATATTGAGTGTGATCTCTAATCTACTTTTAGATGGTGTCCGTCCAATGGTCAACGGAAATTAGACCGCAAAATACGTGAAATTTAAAAAAATATCTTAATTGGCCAAAGCTATGTTCGAGCTATTTTTTTTTAGTATTCTTTACACATCTATTTGTCCAAAAAGTATGAACAAGATTAAATCCTTCTTCGAGCGTATTTCAACTTGTACTCACATTTATTAGGTAGTCAACTCTATGAAAAATTATGGATTAATTTAATTATCTAAATAAACTTCGTTAGAATCGAATAACAAATGAGGACAGGTCGTTTTTTATCATAATTCAACGGCAAAAACCGGAAACGCTGTAAACGCCAAGGGAATTCACTGGCGTTTACAGCGTTTACGCTTTTGGCCATCGAATCTTGAGACTATAATGGATATTTATTCATATAAAGGCTAAACAAACATATGAGTTTGTTTTGTTGTATTGTTGTTTGTTTGTACATATGAATTCGTTCAACAATCTATGGGCCACAGTTGAAATGAATTTTAGGGTTCCTTACCTCAATCGGAAAAACGGAACCCTTATAGGATCACTTTGTTGTCCGTCCGTCCGTCCGTCTGTCTGTCTGTCAAGACCCGTTATCTATAGAACGCGTTGAGGTATCGAGTTGAAATTAACACCATATACTCAAGTCTACGGTCCCTTGAAGCTGTGAAAAAATCAAACTTCTACGGTAACGTAAGATACGGCCGTTTATATTATAAATGTCGCAAAAAACGTAAATTTCGATACACTCAAGGGAATCAAAATGATAGGGTACTTCCCGATGACCTATTAACTATTAAATTTAGAAAGTATTATATTATGTGGCGAACACACTAAAAATACTTATAAAAATCTGTAAACTATACATTTGTAATAAAATCATCAAAAATATAGTCCTTTTCAAACATCATATTTGAAGAACTCGGTTGCGTTAAGTTTGTATGCGGCGCCATACTTTTCAGGTGCAAACTTAACTCCACCACTAGGCCAATTAAGATGGGATAAGTGAACGTTTGTACGGAACCCTCGGTGCGCGAGTCAGACTCGCACTTGGCCGGTTTTTAGGGTTCCGTAGTCAACTAGGAACCCTTATAGTTTCGCCATGTCCGTCTGTCCGTCTGTCCGTCCGCGGCTTAGCTCCGTGATCATTATCACTAGAAAGCTGAAATTTGGTAAGAGTATGTGTAGTAAACGGTAAAGTAAAATAAAAACTAAAAAAATATGTTTTTTTCGGGTACCTCTCGTACACCTAAGGTGGGGGTGAATTTTTTTTTTCGTTTCAACCCTAGTGTGTGGGGTGTCGTTAAATAGGTCTGTTAAAAATAATAGGGGTCTCTAAACATTACTTTTTGATAAAGTCAGTAGTTTTGTAAATATTCGCTCCGAAAATAAAAAAAATAGTGTCCCCCCCCCTCTAACTTTTCAACCACAGGTCAAAAAAATATTTAAAAATTCGTGGAAATGAGGCCTTATAAGTACTTTCAATGAAAACTATATTGAACAAAATCGGTCGATCCGTTTTTGAGTTATCGCAAAATTTCATAATTTTCTTTAAAAGGACGTAAGTTGACTTCCAGAAGGTAATAAGTAATTACAGTTACTTTGGCGTTTACGACCTTTTCCCGTCTTTCCGTCTTTGACCGTCTCTTGTGAAGGATGAGCAAATACGGAACCCTACACTGAGCGTGGCCCGACATGCTCTTGGCCGGTTTTTATTATTCATACACAATATATTCATTTAACCTCTTAGGCTAGGTCTTTGACAATATAATTATGTATATAAAAAGCCAGATAAAAAACCTAACAATAACTTATTATTATTATTCTGCGTAATCAAAACCCCAAGGAAAAGCTAGTAATAAATAAGATGATGTTTATTTCTAAATTCTAAAACAATTAAAATAAATTGGTAAACAATTCAAAGCATCAGCGACGTCGCGTGAGTCGCGGGCTGCGTAAATACCCACATCACAACATAAAATTGGGCCAGTGCGAATCCGACTCGCGCATGAAGGGTTCCGTACCATAATCTATAACAAGTTTGTTGTATGGGAGCCCCCCTTAAATATTTATTTTATTTTATTTTTAGTATTTGTTGTTGTAGCGGCAATAAAAATACATCATTTGTGAAAAGCGGACAGCGAAGTCTTAGTAATAGGGTCCCGTTTTTACCCTTTGGGTACGGAACCCTAAAGATAATGAAAATGAAACAATTCAAAGCATCAGCGACGTTGCGTGAGTCGCGGGCTGCGTAAATACCCACATCACATAAAAACACCTGGCTTCATCTCTAATCGAGCTCGCTGGACAATAAGCGGCTCGGGCGTGGGAAACGCGTGCCGGCTGCCGACACGTGCTTTCACACTCGTCTATCGCTTGTTTGTAAACAAATTAACTTATATCGCTGGAACAAGGCTTACAGTACATCTATATCTGGGTGTTTCTACTCAGGAGGGACGAAAATGAAGTGATTTGCGGCACACCATTTTTTTAGCATCTAAGGTCAGAAAAGTAGCTTGACGCCTAGCGGAGGTCGTTCTTTTACTGATCTCAAACGGGCCAGTCAAAAAATAAAATATACCAAATTTACGACCATTTAAACAATATATGGGCCCTGGAGACTGAGGACAGGATACTGAGATTATTGTAAGTTTTTAGCCAATAACTACGTCAATGCAACATTTAATATTGAAATCATGCAGTTCTGTACTCTAATGCAACGAATTTATGACCTATGAATGCAAAAAAAGTGTATAGAAAACAATGGATTTTAAATAAATACGGGCCAGGATACTGTTAAACTGACTGGCCGTAGCACAACTTCACTTACACAACTCACCGTAGCGACTAAGCCAACCGCGAATTGAGACAAACGCGATCATTTATATGCTAACTTCACTTCGATCTTTCACTCAGACCGAACAGCAACCCGCTAGACGTAGTAACTCAAACTGATTTTAACGTGTTTTGATGTAGCAGGAGACTGAGGTAAAAAACGAGGGACAAAATATAATGCACTTTTTTTTAATAAGTTTCGCATTTAAGGTAAAATTAGACAAACACATTGAAACTACATATATTATAGATAAATAAATAAATATTAAGGGACAATCATACACAAATCGACCTAGTCCCAAACTAAGCAAAGCTTGTACTATGGGTACTAGACGACGATATACATAATATATAAATACATATATAGATAACATCCATGACCCAAGAACAAAAATTATGCACAAATAGGTATTTGCCCCGGCCGGGATTCGAACCCGGGACCGCCGACTCAGTAGGCAGGTGTCTACCAACCGAGCCAAACACAGACGCGGCGTCAAGATTTCTATTTTAGCGAAAATATGACGTAAATATTCAAAATGCAGTTATGATGCAGCCATTAAGCTTTCATTTCGTCCGAGAGACATGCCTGGAGACTGCATGAGAATTTGGCACTTAAAAGTACATTTTTTGAGAGATATATATTTAGGGCTTAGCTAATTTTCAGTGTCATACTAGAAACCATTTAGTTGTACAGTTTCGATCGTAAATCAATATAATTTGCCTACAAAAACTATACAAAATAAGATGAGCCGCGGAAAATTCCCTTGTGAGTAGAACCACCCATCTATATCTATACTATTATAACATTCTAGGTTTGTATTAATAGTCATTTTCTATGGAGAGGGGTCATAATTTCAGGAAAAATCTTAATAGCGTGATGCAGGATCGTCATTTGCTTTGTATGGGCGCGCGGCGCCATGCCAGTCTGGCGCCATCTGTTGGTCATAATTTCCATTGTCCTCGCATCACGCCGAAACGGCTGGACAAATTTCAACCAATTTTGGTACGGGGATAGCTGGACATCACCAGGTGCAGTTTGAACAGACTTCGCACTGGTCACGGCCGCTGTGCTCAATACAAATACCGCTGCGGGTGGGTGGATTCTCCGGCCTGTGCCTGTGGAGCCGGAGAGCAAACCATCCAGCACATCATCCACGACTGCCCCATAACGCGCTATGCCGGCGGCCCTCCCGAAGACCTGTTCTCCCTCAGTGACGAAGCCATTAAATGGCTAACTAATCTTAATGTTGATTTGTAATATTAAGTACTCGAGTTGTCTGATGTTGTCACTGTATATGCCATACGATTAAATAAAGCTAGACATCCAAGGATGGTTATAGGATACTTGTTAGCTGTCCATTACGGTAAAGAAAAAAAACGCGGACGAAGTTGCGGGCGCCTCCTATTCTATTATAAATGAAAGGCCGATATGTATAATAAGTATAATCAACACAAGGCATAATAAGTATTGTACAAGTAGTTATTTCGTAATAGCTACATTCTTGCTCGAAGTCCAGTAGAAAAGTGATGACTGCCCGGCGCGATCCTCCCTCCATGTCTTCGCTGCACTCGCGCCATCAGCTCGATGTGACGTCAGCCAGTGTTGCCGTTTCATAGCGACAACATATTCCTCAGTTTTACCTACTGATTTAAATTGTTTACTTTTATATTTAGTAACGCCCTTGGTTCCGAACCCTAGAAACTGATGTAAATGTTGATTATTTACATTACTTACTTTCACTTAAATTGGTTTATCTCTAAAACAAATATTTAGGTCAACTATATCGAACGAAAACTCACTTTGTTTTCACTTCGATTGCATTTGCCCGTTTGCGTTACTGCCTATTTTAGTAATTAGACGTAAACGGACTACTCACGTTTTTACATTATTATAGCGGATTACTTGCAGAACCCACGAGATTTCTATTCCATTTTCAATAATTTGGGGTACCTATGGAAAATTATGGTCTTACAAAAAACAATGGCAAGTTTAGAAAGCAGCTACCCATGTACCTACATACGTGCATTATTTTATGTTTATCAAAAAAATACTTAGACGTTAACATGAGAACCTTACCATTTCTTCGTTACGTCAGTCAAAAAGTGTGTACTTACATTGTAACTAAATTGAAAGGATACTACACGAATTATTACACTAAGGCAATATCACACATTATCGTCGTCTAGTTCCCATAATATAAGCATTACTTAGTTTGGGACTAGGCCGATTAGTGTAAGATTGTCTCTTAATGTTTATTTATTTGCTATAGTAGCGATTGTAAACTTCCTCAAATCACTCCTGCTGTGACGCGGCGATATTCCCATTCCCCTTACTGGATTTGTACTCCCACACAAACCGACTCACTGATTCAGTTCATGTCATGTAATTTTTAGGGTTCCGTACCCAAAGGGTAAAAATGGGACCCTATTACTGAGACTTCGCTGTCCGTCCGTCCGTCTGTCACCAGGCTGTATCTCAAGAACAGTGATAGCTAGACAGTTGAAATTTTCACAGATGATGTATTTTTATTGCCGCTATAACAACAAATACTAAAAACAAAATTAAAATAAATATTTAAGGGGGGCTTTCATACAACAAACTTACAGATAATGGTATAGTTTGAATCCTATTTGCTAAGCGAATCCCATTAGCTTTGTACCCGATGACCAATACTTATTATCTGTATTGTTAACGGTGGCCACAGCTGCCACTTCGAAATGTAAGGCGTTATAAGTGCAAATTACTTTTACACTAAATTAGTCTTTAAATCAAACAAAATAAGGTTTACTCTTAAACAAAGAGAACACAGATGTTGGTCACTTCGTAAGTGAAAGAGCAGTGAAACTCGTTTCGATGCTTATAATGACAATGAAGTGACCAACATCTCTGTTCTCTTTGTTTAAGAGTAAACCTTATTTCGTTTGACTTAAAGACTAATTTAGTGTAAAAGTAATTTGCACTTATAACGCCTTACATTTTGAAGTGGCAGTTGTGGCCACAGCTAACAATACAGACAAAGAGTATTGTTCATCGGGTACAAAGCTAAGTGGATTCGCTCAACCAAAAGAATTACTTCTATACGGAACCCTTCGTGCGCGAGTCCCCCTCGCACTTGGCCGATATTTTCTTTTTTATTGCGTTTACGCCACGCTTCGCAACTAAGCTGTTACTTATTCATTTGCCTTTAAAGACTAAATAATACTGACCCATCAAAGAAAATAAAGGCTACTGTAAAATTTGCATGAAATTGCACCGAGCGCCGTTAAAATGATCTTACATTTCATTAAAATTCTTGAACACTTAACTTAAGAGATAACACCAGTCTAATCGTTCCAACAAAATCTTGCGTGATGCCGACTTGCCCTGATCACTTAAATAAATAAATAATAAATAAATAAATATATCTGACAACCTCACACAAATCAATCTAGTCCCACAGTAAGCTCTAGTAGTCTTGTGTTATAGACACTAGACGACAATAAACATACTTATATATAGATAAATACATACTTAAATACAAATAACATCCATGACCCATGCAAAAATATTCGAGTTCATCACACAAATAGTTGCCCTTGCCGGGATTCGAACCCGGGACTAGTGATGGGCCGTTCCCGGGAACATTCCCCCTGAGGGGAATATAGGGGAATTTAGGTTTTGTATATGAATAACATATATTTTATGACATTCTCTATATAAGTAAATGTTTATCTATTTAATAGGTTAACAATTCAATAGAAAAAAATATAAAAAGTCAGCTGTAAATGTAAATTCCCTTTGCTCCCGGGAATATTCCCATTGTTCCCCGGGAATAAAATAAATAAAATAAATAAATATTAAGGGACAATCATACACAAATCGACCTAGTCCCAAACTAAGCAAAGCTTGTACTATGGGTACTAGACGACGATATACATAATATATATACATATATAGATAACATCCATGACCCAAAAACAAATATTTTGCACAAATATTTGCCCCGGCCGGGATTCGAACCCGGGACCGTCGACTCAGTAGGCAGGTGTCTACCAACCGAGCCAAACGCGTCGTCAAAAATATTCCCAATGTTCCCGGGAATATTCTCATTGTTCCCGAGGAATATTCCGCAAGTTTTTAAATTGCTCTCAGGAATAACATGGTAAAATACTAGTGAGACGAGCAAGTTAATTTCTGATAGAAAAGAAATAGAGACAACACGTGTGTTGTGAAAAAAATAATCCTAACATAAAGCTCAAGTTTCAACGCAATTAGCAAAATAATTGTATTTTGTTTAGTTTTTATCGTTTTTATGTATCTATTTATTTCATTATTTCACTAGTATTTTAAATAGGTAGTGTATAGTAGTACCAAAGACAGGCATGCCATAATTCATTAATTAATTACCCCATCAGCATTTAATCTTTTGCAATATTTGATAAAATAATTTTTCTTTAGTCAGTTGGATCCTAGCCAATGTTGATGCTCCAGGCAGGGTTCCATAGCCGTTATCACAAAAATATTACAAGATCAAGAAGAGAAGTCTTGTTTTGGTGCGGGCGGCTCATCCCCCCGAGCCCTCGTTTCGTAAATCTACTCGTGACTTGAAAGTTCAAAGTTGTGTTTATTATCTAAATACGGGGGCTCTGCCTCCTAGAGTGTCTCTTGTAGTCATCGTCTCATCACTTTGGATTTTAACTATCTTGTTTCTGTTCTTATTAGTTGCTTTGATTTTAGTGCCGCCGCCGCTTGTCATAGCTCCACTTTGCGACTTCAAAGTTATATCTTATAGTCATCGTTTCCGAAGTTGACTTAAAATAATCAAAAGACTAACTATCTTGTTTCCCTTCTGTTCGGTTTCTCCCCTAGGCCCCCCGTATTTAATAGTCTTCGACTCCTCACTAGATTTTACAGCATCAGAAGACTAATACTATCTTGTCATTTTCGGATTCAACCGTAACTTTTTGCTGGAAACGTTATTCGCCCCATCAATGAGGCGCATATTTGGCGCACTTTCAGTGGATGATTTCTGCCATGTCTCTGTAGCGGAAAATCATGCTGACTGTCTTTCGCGTGGCTTGACATCTTTAAAGATTCCAGGCCAATTTTTGGTTTCAAAGATCTTCTTAAATACAGCGAGATCCTACCGACTGGTCGGTAACCTCGTTTGATCCGTCAGTAGTTTTAAAACCAGCCCAAGAGAAGACACATGCATTGATTTCAAATCCATTAATTGAATTACCGCTCTTCCTTGTAATAGCTAAACGGTTATCTTCTTGGTCGAAGTTGTTGCGCTATGTGGTAGACGTCCTCGATTTGGAAAACTGCTTCCTCAACGTCAATATGTGTCTGCTTCAGATTAAGATTTTGCGCAGTCTATGATTGTGTGTGCTACAACAGTGTCATTTCTGAAATGAGTTTGCGGGAAGATAAGCTGTGTTCAAGAGATTTCCAGCTCTTAGAATTATTTCTGCAGCGTGGTGTTATTGGAGTAGGGGGTAGCTAGGCTTCTGAATTAACCTACCAACAAAAACACTAGATCATACTACCGCAAAATGGAGACGTACACGTAACCAATCTGATTGTAGATTCATAAAATATATTGTAATGCTGGGCCAGATGAATTGTTTTGTGGCAGCGCATCAGTGTTAATGAACTTTTTCTACTAAGAAAGTCATACAAGCAATTTTCAATTGAAGTTTTACTTCTCTGAGTACTCTTTATGAGTTGGTTGACTATTATTACTCGTAAAATTGTAAAGCCTACCTTAGCAGTGATTAATTTTAATTTCGGTAGATATACCTAACACTATAGTGAATTCGTTTATATAGCCAATACCCAAGTACTACCAAAATTTGCAATTTAAAGTTTGACATTTCACAAACAGATCTTTAAATCGGAAAATTGTTGCAACAAACCTACAACATTTTGAAAGGCCTATCCAACGACATATCACACCATGGGGTAGACTAGAAAAAAGACATCCCCACTTTAGTATAGGGGGAGGTACAGTAAAAATTTTGTTTTCCAAGAATTTGTTTTACCAATTTGTCAAAATGACTAATATGTATCACCATGCCAAATTATAACTTTCTGGTACTAAGAGTTTCCCTAGTACTAATAAATGTTCAATGTTCCCCATTTTGGGGAATATTCCCGGGAACAAAGGAAATTTCCGGGAATATTCCCGGGAACGGGAATATTCCCGCGACCCATCACTACCCGGGACCGTCGGCTCAGTAGGCAGTTGCTTAACCACTGCGCCAACCGCGTCGTCGTAACCCCTTCGGTAGTCAAATAGACATACTTAAATACAAATAAAATTGCCAATGTAATTAAAACTATGAATAAACTCTTTACGAATTTATGTGACAAGTAATGTCCCTACTATTTTTAACGTGGGTACACACCACAATATTTATATAAGCCATAGTTGAATTTATGTATTTCGGCAATTTAAAATATCATGAGTTGGTAACAACGTGAACGCTCGACTGCGCAGCCGCGAGAGAAACGCAGCTTTTCCAAAAGAAACCTCAAGTTCAAGTTAATTGCCGCAAACGCAATATCGGTTACCGTCGAAAGTGAGCCCTTATAACAACCAAATAATTTTATTCTTGCATAATTTAACCACCAATGTCCACAACACGGAGTATTCTTATGGTCTGTGGTCCACAACTATCGAAATCCAAATTTTGATAGTCGCGGCAAGATTAATTAATTTATTTATTTATTCAAATTAGTTACACAGCATTACAGTAATTAAACCAAGGCACTGTGAACTACAAAATTATACATAAAAAAAGACTTAAATCTAGTTTGATTTAGGCGACGTAACAGCGTGGCTCCGTTGCGTCGTCTGATCTTAACGACCCTGGATGGATCCCGGAAAGATATGCTAGCCCCGCACCTCCGGCACAACTGTGACACGCGATTCTTTCTCGCGCAAGATATACTATACCTATCTCTTTCTGTACAGCACTGTGAGAGAGTGACGGGTGATGCTATGTCGCGGGACATGAATCGCGAACCATAGTCGTGCTAGACTAGCATATCTTGTTACTTCGTTTGTCACGCGAGTCAGCAATGTCAGCATACTGTCTTGTTCGCACGATATTGAAAGGAAAGTGACAGGTAGTATTTGTCGCGCGACAAAGAGTCGCGTGTCACAGTTATGCTAGACGAGATGGCGTTCCTCAATACGTTCAGTGCAGTACAGGTCATAATAATATATGGATTTTACAATACACAAGTATGGTTAATTATACGTACAAGTTAACTTAATTGCCGCAGCGAATGTGTTAAAATTCTTGACAGAGGCTTCAAATGACATTAGTCCGAAATACTACCAATACATATATGTCACTAGCGATACCCGGCTTCGCACGGGTATACATGATGCATTTATTATACTGTAGATATAAAACTTCCTCTTGAATCACTTTATCTATTTAAAAAAAACGCACCAAAATCTTTTAAAGATATAAGCATACAGTCGAGTTCATTTACATCTACACACTTACGAGAACAAAAATATCTGAACACGACCCTATTGTCAGGAGCATAAAGTCGTGTTCAGATATTTTTGTTCTCGTAAGTGTGTAGATGTAAATGAACTCGACTGTACATAGGGATAGACAGACAGACAGACAGCCGGAAGCGACTTTGTTTAATACTATGATGCGATGCACTACTTTTTACGTAGACAGACCCATACTAACGACACACCGATTTGGACACCAATTTATATGGGGACGTTGAGAGGACGCCCGCGATTAGGAACCTACTTGATTAGAACAGTTATGTAGCTACGAGTACGTAGATTCGGAATATGTGTGAAAGCTATCAACCTCGTTTATTTATAACCGACTTCCAAAAAAGAAGGAGATTTTATGTTTCACTATTTTTTTAAAATTGTTTTTATAACACAGAATCGGATTAATATTATAGAAGTCTTCAGATATGATTATATCTAAAGACTGCTACATAGCTTAGGTATAATAAATAAATAATAAAAAATAAAAAAGCCTTTTATTTCTTGCAAGAACAAAAAAAATATATATTACACATGTTGGTTAGTAGTACTTTATAATTAAACTGTTAGTTAACTAAGCTATATCTTAAACTAGGAGTTAGTCTGCAAGAACCCCTGTACGGGTAAAGGCCTCCTCCAAGGATGACCATGTGTCTCGGTCCTGTGCCACTGCGTTCCAAAGCGGGCCGGCGGTCCTCTTGACCTCGTCATCCCACCGTGTCAAGGGTCTACCCCTACTCCGACTGCCTGGTGGTCCGCGCCATAGAGTCACTCTTATGGTCCATCTCTGATCTTTTAACCTGGCGACATGACCAGCCCATTTCCACTTTAGTTTCTGGGCGTGGGTGAGAGCATTTTTTGCTTTTGTAATAGCTCTTATTTTGGTGTGTCGTATTTTGTCAATTTTCTTTATGTTGAGCATGCTGCGCTCTATTCCCCGTTGGCAAGTGTTAATCTTGTTTTTTATTTTATCCGTGAATTTCCACGTTTGGCAGCCATATGTCAGGCACGGTAGGAGGCTAGAGTTCATGACTTTCGCTTTGATTGTTGTTGGTAAGCCGCTTTTAAATATTTCCTTTAAACTCCAGTATCTGTTCCATGTATTTTGTATTCGGCGTTCTATTTCCATTTCATTATTTTGTTTATCAAAACTTATTCTTTTGCCGAGATATATATAACTGTTTGTATACTGTAGTGGCTTGTTGTTCACTTTTATTGGTTTTTCCAGAGCGTTTGTCATTGCCATAGTCTTGCTAAGGTTCATTTCCAAGCCAACCTGACTACTAGCTGCATTTAGTGATTCTATCATGAGGTTCAACTGCGAGCTAGTCTCCGATAGCAGCACTAGGTCGTCGGCGAATCTTAAGTGGCTTAGATGTACCTTGTATATTAAGGCCGCAGTGCTTCCAATCCAGTTTACTGATGATTGATTCGAGGGTAGCGATAAATAGTATTGGTGATAGCGGATCGCCTTGTCTCACTCCCCCCATAGCTTAGGTACGGCAACTTTAATACGGAGTATACGAACTTAATGACAATGCAATAATGATTATAATATAACGAGTAAAATATAACAGCAAGTCTGTAATAAAACTTTTCTTTTTATAATTCAGTTTTCTTGGTTAAAGTACCGCATGTCAATGAGTACCATAAATAAAAACGATGTGTATGTAGAAAATGTCGGTTACGCCACATTTTACTATTAATTTATGCAAAATGCTTAGTAACACACGCGCTTTTAATTAATCATTATAATTAAAGATAATTTACACCTCTTTTCTCTCAATATTTATGTGTGATCTACCGACATTATGTATATTTTATGTTTCGACCATAAATTATCTAAAGCTCTCACGCATATATACAATTAAAACCAATTGACAACATTCAAATAGTTTATTATCATAGAACCCAAAACTATTTTATTATACCGACTAGTTATAAATAAATAAATAAAAATCATTTATCTCAGACCAATTTTCGATCCATATTATGTTGGGCATTTTAAACTTTATCATTAAGTTAGTATTTTATTCTAAAATTAATAAAATAAACAAAAAATGTAAAAGCAGCGTATCTGAGACTCGGCCCTCGACATGACATGAAAATTTGACTCTAACAGCATACAAAAATAACAGTGGTACCTATATAAATTTACATACTAAATCCGCCTCAGCAATAAAATAGTTCGACTGTAAGATTTTCTGAGACCAATTACTTTTCGCCTACGCCTTTTTAGAATGAGGAACTTTTCAAATGATCTTTTTAATCATACAGAAATTGGGATATTTTATTTCAAATTGTATCCTTTATCAGTAAAAAACCTGGTCTAGAAATGAAATGTTGGCAATTCCACGTGACATAGTTGTGCTATGGAGCTCTAAATTTTTCTTCAAACTGACTAGCTCATCCTATATTATAAATATACTCCTTTTTGCTATAAGCTGCGGTTATTTCCACGGTAAACAAATCGATAATCTCCTGAGGTATCTCGGCGTCGTCACGACAGTCTTGGTAATTTTTGCGGTTTGCGACTCTAAACGGAAACTTTAGCACGAACAACAACATAGCTCACAAATACGTATAGTACGCCATAAATTGACGCAATATACGAATTTGTGTCGTTGTATCAATCGTCTAGTGTGTCAATCGTTTTATGAAGAATATTTGTCATAGCAAATTAATTTCAGGCTCACTTTGATGGATGACGTACTATCTGATAACATTTCTCAAACTGCTTTATTTCATATCGTTAATAGTACTTACATTACATTACACCGGCCAGGAAAATGGGAATTGCCTGCCGAGTAAATAGGTATAGCCTCCTTTTTTCAGTTTGCATCAGACTTAAAAAAAAGTGTTGTTTAGTTTAAAATTAGTTTGAATTAAGTATTTGATATTGATATTAAAAGTTATGTATGTTAAAAACGTTATGTGTATTAAAAGTACCTAAGACTAAGTATTTTTTTATAAAAACTGAAATCGTCGCTTATTGCTTTTTTTATGCACGTGGTGCCAGAATGTCTTAACACTTAAGTGTTTTTTTAATGGCTGAACGTAATAGTGTTGTGTAAAAAAAAAATTAAACAAAAGAAGGTTGCTCTCTAGCGAGGTGCCTGAAATGTTGGTTTGTATTGTAATTATAATTGCTATATTATCATTATATGCTCGCTTCGTATCGATCGATCTCAAACCCAAAACGTTAGACTTCCAAGCCAATTATATGACAAAAATATAATATTACATAGCACATTTGACAAATATAATTATACATTTTCGCGGATACAAGTAATCAGTACCACATTATGTTGACTGACAAAAGAATACACAAGACGATAATGCACCACACCCTTGTGAGAAAACAATAGCCGCATGCATCCGCGTCCTGCAATCTCAATCACACATACAATTTGTGTAATGTGTGCTCTCAATTAACAAAACAGTGTTATTCCAATCAGACATTCGACGTTACTTCCCAGCGAACGAAGACGCCTCTCGTGAATAATGCATCGCCATGTTTTATGTAGCTGTTAATTGCTGTCATTATGGCGGATACCATCTCGGTATTTGCATTTCTGGTTCGTATTATTAGTTGAGGAAATGATTTGTAGTACTGGCGTCAACATGGAGATAGGATACCCTGTATACTCGTAGCCTGAGTAGACGTGTAAAGAAATGGGTAATATAATAATTATTTTAATTAAACGGTTGTTTTGAAAATAAAGATTAAAATAATGTATTGTATTCAATGTACTAAAAGGCAAAAAATTATTTGGTACTCACGAGTGATCGGCGCGGCCCGTGCAACATAACATAACCTTTAGGCGAGGCAGGTCGTTTTCGTGGAAGTCAATGTAGTGAAACGTCATGTTAGGTCTATTTCGCAGGACGTCATTTTCTAGGTTAGTCCTCTTCTAAGTAGGTCTATTTTGCAGGACGACATTGTCTGGATTAGTCGTCTTCTAAGTAGGTCTATTTCTCAGGATGTCATTTTCTACTTTAGTTATCTTCTAAGAGGGTCAATTTCGCAGGACGTCATTTTCTGGGTTAGTCACATCCATTACTTAAACGAGTAAATCTATTTCAAAATTCTCTAGGCTTGTAACTAATATTATGGTATAATTTTGTAGTAACCCCTTGTATTTTATCCGTAAAAGTTGTAATTATATTAATAGAGATAAGCAAATAACGTTGAAGTTGTTAAACGTAGATGACCTACTAAGAACATGACATTCTTCGAAATTGTCTGGAAGCGAAGATGACCAGCTGAGAAGGTGACCAGCTGGGAATATGACGTCCCTCAAAATTGACACGAAACGAAGATGACCTGCTGAGAACATGATGTTCCTCGAAATTGTCACGAAACGAAGTTTACTTATTAAGAAATTGACTAGCTGAGAACATGACGTCCTTCTAAATTGTCGGGAAGCGAAGATGATCTGCCGAGAAGGTGACGAACCGAGAACATGACGTTGCTCGAAATTGACCCAAAACGAGGATGACCTGCCTCGCCTAAAGGGAACATAATAATAATTAAATGTAATTATATTGCACTCAATAGAACGTATGTTTTTAATCAAGATCGTGGGTTTATATTTATAGCGTGTTGCCTGCAATAGGAGCAATAAATTAAAGCATACATTCTACTCTTCAAACTGAACAACTTTTGTTCAGCAACTTAAAAAAAAGTCAGTTTTGCAGAATTTCATTATTTCAAACAAATCAAATAGTATTTTCAATGTACGTCGTCCAACATTGACATTCCCTGACCATTTTTGTGTAAACATTATTTTACAAATTATTAAACGATAATTTCAATATCAATAATCACAATCAGTTTGAAGGGTAGAATCTATGCTTCAATTTATTGCTCCTGTTACAGGCAACACCCGGTATATTCATATTAAAATATATATACGAAACCCGTGTTGCACGGGCCGTGCCGATCACTGGGCATCACACCACTCTCCTCATCAATCTAGGGCATTGATCAGACCAAAAAATAAAATCGTTGGGCGCGCGTAAACTGCTCAAATATGTAAATATAGCATTTATTATGATATAGCAGTTGACTTGATAGAAATTTAACATGCCGATTTTATTTTTTTGTCTTAACAAAACCCTAGATTGATGAGGAGGGTGGTGTGATGACTGGTACCTAGGACCTACTTTAATAATTAATAGCACATTAGCAGTAACGTTTATGTATATAATTAATAGCACATTAGCAGTAATGTTTCAAACCGCTTTAAGTACCTTGAACTGGCTTGAAAAGGGTATATAATTTACAACACTTCAAATTTTCAAATAGGTAGTTTTCAATTTAAAATTATTTCACTAATTTATTATCATAGAACCCAAATTATTTTTATTTGATTATACCGACTAGTTTTCAAAATTTTAAATAATATATATGAAAGTAGCGTCATCTAAGAATCGGCCCACTACATGACGTCACCTTTTGGAAATATTAACACTCACAACGCACAAAAATAACAGTGGTACAATTTCCATACTGAATTTGACGTAGTCCGACTGTATGATTTTCTGCGCTGTGACCAATTACTGGTCGCCTACGCTTTTTAGAATGAGTAATTTTTCAAAAAATTGCTATCACTAATTGGGATATTGCCGAAAATGTAAAAATTTGGTAATATTTAATTTTAGTCCTTTGATAATATCGATAAAAAGCCTGGTTATTAAATTGTCAATTGGGCAACGTTATACGTTATGTAAACAAGGTAAAAAGACTTTTAGAATGTAGGTAGTTTCCTAATATATTAACGCTCAGGTGAGGCAGTAGTCAGAGTAACTCCATTACGGCGAGATAGAAGGTAACTTGCCAAACAAACGTTTTGTATCAAATTATAATCATAATTGTATTAAAATGCACTAAAAACCTCAAGATACTTTTCGACATATCGTTGTATGCAACTGTAAAAAGCAAAAAGTCTATTGAACAAATTAGGGCAAATGTAGGGTTGTCACACCGACAAAAGTATAAATAGAAAACTCGATACAGCTACAGTAAAATTGAATACTTTATTTCCCAGTTTTTCTTATTACGGGCAAAATACTATTTTCCAATGTTCAATCGTTCGTTAACTTCAGCAATCTACAGGTTAAAACTGTAAACAAGCTAATTTTGTCAATTATAGACAATTATAAATCATTCTCATTGTTTACTAGAGGTCTGAGAATGGCATAAAAGCGATATTATTATTGAGAGGATTCCATCGTTTTGTGTCCACATTTTCAGATTTAACAGGCGTAATAAATATAAATAAAAGCTGGTCAAGTGCGAGTTGCATTCGCGCACCGGGTGTTCCGTACGAACTATGAAAGCACTGTACATTTCTCTAACTGATGTAATATTTTTTTTTCAGACAGATTCAGATTTCTTTATTTATCAATAGTTTTACAGCTTACGAAATAGAAAATATGTCTACATAGACGTCGATTCAATTACAAACGCTTACGAGTTATAAACTCCGCTAGCTTTCAATATTTGATTTTTTCAAGCAAAAGGTTATTCGTAATAAAATTCAAACAAATTTGGTCCACATGGCAAGCGGCAAAATGGACCCTTTTGGTTAAAACGTGAGATATAAGTATTAAAAACTAATCGATTTTATGTGTCAACCCTAGCGTCAATGGAAGTAGAACATTCTGAACATTATGACATAATGGCCGCGGATAATAGCAACACTTGAATAACGCGTGCACTTACATTATTCTCACCGCGCGGCAAAGAAACGCGCCGAACTTACTAGCGCAGCCTTATCAGTATGGATGTTGACTTATTTATGGTGTCAAAATTTGCATGAATTTATGTACATTTGTCACATGAATTGATGTACATCTATGGTAGGGTGACGAGTTGTGGGTAGTAAATTAAACTGTTAATTTCTTATTTTCTTTAAATTTGTAATTTCTGATTTAGTATTGGCTGAGATCTTTTCACTTGTTTCAATTAAAGCTGAATATGTCAGAAACTTTTGATCCAATTTCTACCTAACATAGCCTTAGCTATTTCCACCAAACATAGCCTTAGTTATAAACTCCGCTAGCTTTCAATATTTGATTTTTTCAAGCAAAAGGTACCACTTCGTCGCTTATCTTAAGGGCGCGTTGACAGGTTATTCGTAATAATATTCAAACAAATTTGACCAACTCGACGTCCAAGTCTTTCGATAAAAAAAACCGCACTCAAATTGGTCCATCCGTTTGGGAGCTACGATACCACAGACAGACACACAAATACACATGATAGACTAACTCTTTTTTCGTCGGGAGTTAAATACTATCGTCTCCACCTTCAACTTCCATATCAGATCGTATTGATGATCTATTGATGACCATCATTAATTACTAGTGGTCGATCGGCCAGATAGATGCCAAAATGATCTGAATTCTGGCTCCACTCGAATGCTACACAATTTGTTTTCTATTATCTGCCCAGATTTTCATCACTAATTACAGATTAGGACAGCGTGTCGCAAACGATGGCGCAAGTTATAGTGTACAGGAAATATTGCACATTTATTTCACTTTCGAATTACTTCCCTACTTTTATTTGTTTTATGTTTTACGTAAAACTTCGCGGAGTTCCTCGTTATGGATTAACAAATCACTATTTTTTACGTGGATTATTTTACGTGGTATATAGAAATAAATAGGTGCATATATAATATGTATACATGTATAAAAATGGATCTAATAAAATCGTTATGTGCCCTAAAAGTATATCACTGTTAGGACTCCTATTCCTACTATCAAGTGATTGAAGATTAGCAATTATTTTATATAATCAATGCTTGTACTATTAGCACTAGACGACGATAATATTTATGTCCGTAAATAACCTACAGAATTAAAAAAATATCATCACAAATTATTTTTGTTTGTTGGTCCTGTTCCTCTCTTTATTATTCTTAAGGTATCGTAATATTATGGTTATCGTAATAGGAAATATTTCGTATTTCTGGTTTTATCAACTTGACCTAAAACGGAATTATCTACGAAAAAGAGTTATTTGCATTTCGCATTTTCCATTTATAATTTAAGCTTGAAATTAGACGCATGAGTAGGTTCTAACGAGATGATGACAGTACAAAATAACAACTAAACTAGTACGTGCTCAGTCAACCACACGATCAGCTTTACAGCAAAAGGTATTGTAGTTTTGAGGTTGTTAAAATTTAAGTTAAAATGCAACCGGATACTCTCTTAGTAAATAATCCTGATCATACAATTGGCAAAATTGTTCACGGTTAACCTTGTTATAGTGCACTTTAAGTCAAAATGGCGCAGTAGTCACGTTTTATTGAACGAGTGACTACGACAAACAAAGTTTGGCTTATTGTGGGACTAAACTAAACGAAGATACATCGTAATCAATTGTTTTACGTGTAATTATTTTTGTTCCGGAAACGTTACGTTTTTAGGAAAAAGTAACAAAATTCATATGAATTACGCGATAATAGCGGTACGACGTTTCTCATAACGGGTTAAAGGGGTCATTACGAGAGCCATAACAAAAACTTCACCATGTGGATGTTTTGCAAACGCGTTTTGAACTTGTGGATTTTTTTTCTGGAATTTGCATCCACTATGTTTATAATTACAATCTTCGACCCATTTCTGCCATACTAACTTGTACTATAGTATATGTAGCCGAACTTCGCGGCGCTATTGACACCTGAGTTACAGTCCTTGTAATGCATCTTATGATAATTTTGAACAATTTTATGAGTGACGGAACATTGTAAGCTAGCTTGCTAAGCCACTATCTATGCAGCCTCTACAATTGTACATGCGGCTGATACCTTATCTCGCGCACAAGGATGCGCCGGCGACGTCAATGTGATGCGATTGTCGTTAAGTGGATATGACGTGACACGACATGGAGCTACTATGTTTTGATACGGACCGAGATCTTTGTATAAATAAAATGATAGATAAAATGTAATTCTCCGGTAATTAAATGTTTAATTAAAGCGCTAGATTCCTGCTGAGTTCACGGCCGTGACGTCGCTTGTTTTTCTTCTGATAATGATGAAGTTTGGTAATAATTAAAAAAAAATTTAACAAAAAAAAGAACCGACTTCAGTAAAACTAAAAATCCAAAAATAACCCGTTCAAGTACAGATTACATTTGACTCACCCTTTGAAGTCGATCCCAAACCACTGTTATTATATTTATATATTAAAGTTTACGTGAGGTTTGGCACCGACTTCAAAGGGTGAGTCAAATGTAATCTGTACTTGAACGGGTTATTTTTGGATTTTTAGTTTAACTGAAGTCGTTTCTTTTTTTTGTTAAAATTTTTTTATTTTCGCTTTTTAGTGATTCATATAAAATACTTATGGCGGGGTGATCAGGGAGGTCTTGAACGAATGCATCTCGTTTTAATTATCTCCTAACTCCTAACCGTTAAGGAGTTGTACCTTCCATCATCAGTTCAGCATTGGAAGATGATGACTACCATATGCAAATACTTAAATAGTTTTAGAAAATATATGAAAAATATTATGACTGCCTATAAAATTTCAGGAATTCCTTCGATTCCTCATGGATCTCGTCATCCGATTTTCACCAAAATTTTATGGGACCAACCTTGAAATGTCTATTCATGAACCTAAAATTTTCCAAATCGACTCATAAATGACGGAGTTATGAGGTAACAAACATTAAAAAAAAAAAAAAAAAAAATTTACACGACTGTCGATCAAAATATTTGGATTGTTTACCTCTATTATTTATTTTGACAACAACAATAAAATTATATCTTTCACGTAAAATCTCCTTATTTTTTACAGGCTGATGTAGATTGACAAAATGTTTCTTAAATGTTTCCTAATTGTAGTATATAGGTAGTATTTGACTAATCCTATTGGATAAACTAGTCTTTTTGTATGACATGATAACAATATAAAAATTAGCTTGTTTCGTGTCAGCAGTATCAAAATAAAACTTACTGATAAAATTAGAAACCAGCTATAATACTGGAGACAAAAATGTGTCAAAAATAATATTTTTTACATTTGACTTACATAAAATAATTCACCTCAAAATTTTAATTTAAGTCAAACTTTTGATCTCCCATAAATCCCATAATTATCTGTAAAAGTCCAACAATCACAGCGCCAATAGCGCACTAATCGGCATCGGCGAGCATGACGAATGTAACGCAGCGTGTTGTTGCAGGTCAAGGACGCGGACGCGGAGAGCCAGCGCGGCGCGCCCGCCGTCGCCAAGCTCGAGGAGAAACTGTGAGTTCATCTACCCTTGCCTTCTCCGTCGAGTCTCTAAGGAGTCTCTAGTGTTTTATGACATGCAGGTCAAGGTTGCGGACGTGGAGAGCCAGCGCGGTGTAGCCGCCGTCGCCAAGCTCGAGGAGAAACTGTGAGTTCATCTACCCTTGCCTTCTCCGTCGAGTCTCGAAGGAGTCTCTAGTGTTTTATGACATGCAGGTCAAGGTTGCGGACGCGGAGAGCCAGCGCGGCGCGCCCGCCGTCGCCAAGCTCGAGGAGAAACTGTGAGTTCATCTACCCTTGCCTTCTCCGTCGAGTCTCTAAGGAGTCTCTAGTGTTTTATGACATGCAGGTCAAGGTTGCGGACGTGGAGAGCCAGCGCGGTGTAGCCGCCGTCGCCAAGCTCGAGGAGAAACTGTGAGTTCATCTACCCTTGCCTTCTCCGTCGAGTCTCGAAGGAGTCTCTAGTGTTTTATGACATGCAGGTCAAGGTTGCGGACGTGGAGAGCCAGCGCGGTGTAGCCGCCGTCGCCAAGCTCGAGGAGAAACTGTGAGTTCATCTACCCTTGCCTTCTCCGTCGAGTCTCGAAGGAGTCTCTAGTGTTTTATGACATGCAGGTCAAGGTTGCGGACGTGGAGAGCCAGCGCGGAGCGTTCGCCGTCGCCAAGCTCGAGGAGAAATTGTGAGTTGATCAACCCTTGCTTCCACTGCCGAGTCTCTAGTGTTGCAGGAATTGTTAGTTAGGGACGCGAACGTGGAGACCCAGCAGTGTTGCGGGACTTGCAAGCCAAGGACATGGAGAGTGAGGGTGGTGCACTCACCGTTGTTAAACTCGAGGAATAATTGCGAGTTGATCAACCCTTGCTTCCACTGCCGAGTCTCTAGTCTTGCAGGACTTGTTAGTTAGGGACGCGAACGTGGAGACCCAGCAGTGTTGCGGGACTTGCAAGCCAAGGACATGGAGAGTGAGGGTGGTGCACTCACCGTTGTTAAACTCGAGGAATAATTGCGAGTTGGTCAATCCTTGATTCCTCTGCCTAGTCTCTAGTGTTGCAGGACTTGGAGGTCAAGGACATGGAGAGTGAAAGCGCACTCACAAGATTTAATAATTCAGATGCTCTAGTATAAGTGTGAGCCAAAAACGTCTGGAACACGTCTGTGAACAATGTGATAATGATAATGTTGTTCAAATATAAATAGGTAAACATGATCGAAACGTTTTTCTTTTACCTGTAACTTTTTAGATGACTTTGGCAACCACCATGTCACATTACGATGAGCCTAAGAAACACATTGGAGACATCCAATTTTTTTTTTTAATTGTATGCTTTGAACAGCGTTCGAAGCTCTATCCCTACTACTACACTATCATCATTAAGATCATGTAAAAACAATGTAAATATAAAAATAAATTGAGTTACATTTTAACAAAAGACGTGCAAATTGGAAACGTAATGAGGCATTCAAGACCATGTATCCGAAAGCAATAACGCGCAGATTTTACGGCCCACAGTCCGGAACATTGCGCAACGTGCAAAAGTGAATCTGGTGAGAACAAAACGTCGCGCGCTGAGAATGCCTGCTTTATAAACCGGCGCTTGTGTTTTGTATTATTATAATCTATAGCCAGGTGAAAAGGTACGGAACCACTGTAACATCATAGACATCAAATTGACAACATTTCATATTTTTAATTAAACAATATAATTTTGTAACTCTTCTGTATTCCGTTTACAAAGATACGTTTCCGTTTAGAAAGAGGAGGTTATCACTGTTTTTATATTTTCTGCGATTACTAATTATTTTATTATATATTTATTAAAATGTATTTATTCTCCACATCTATGACACAATGGAAAGATTACTTTAGTCTGGTGTCTAATTAAAAATAACGATTGACGTAGAGCTTCCCGTTATTGAATTGACAGCATATTTTTTTCGGATAGGTCGAATATTACAACTCTTAGGCCAGTGTAGTTGAAGTAGATTTCGGTTATTTTATGTATTTTCTTATATTTATTTACATACAGAAAAATAAATTCATATATTTTTTTAGGGTGAACACGACGCAAAACTCTAAAACTGTATTAATTTCCACCTGTTAGAAATGAAAGAAACTGCTAACATTGTTGACAACTGTCAAAATCCTATATGCGATGCGATTCGTGTAATTCGTGGATTGTGACACTTCCTCTTAAATATATGATCTAATAAAAGTATCGCCATAATTTCGGGAGTTAACACACGATTAAGGGGCGAATATGATAGTGTGGAGGGGCCCTTCGCAGCGGAAGCTCATACTTCGGTCAACTTCGTCTCGCTCGACTAACTTCGCAAGTAGTGTGGTGCCGCAATTAGATTTAAATGCACTTACTATGAGCAACACGACACGGCCTTCAGTGGACAGGCAACTACTTAATAAATCTTTTAAAAACAAAACCTCAACTAAAATTATAAAAAAAAATATCCTTTGACACGACGCCTGCAATTATTTTACATATTAAATTCGAATAACTATGTTCCGAAAGCAATGAGGCGCGGATTTCACGGCCCGGAACTTTACGCAACACAAACTTGCAACAAAAGTGAATCTCTGCAAAAAGTTAAAAACAAAACGACGCGCTGCGCGATCACCGAGCTATGCTGCGTACACACCGCCAGTAGTGGTGTTTGTTTTTACAGAGATTCATAATATTATTTTTATCGTACCATTGATACAAAGAAAAAATTAAGGCTTCATTAATTAGTTTTCTATGTAAAAAATTAAGGCTTCTTTAATTTATGAAACATTATAAATACCTCATTTTTTTCAGGTGCTCACCGCAATTTTATATTGATAAATTATTGATACAATGATCAAAGCTCAAAGAACAATTGAAATGCGTAACCTGGGGGAAGAGACTGGGAAACTAACCCGGTCCCTCTGGGTTGCCGGTCTGGAACGCAGTGGACCGGCAATTCAGAGGCACCTACCGGGCTTCTTTAAAAAAAAACATAAAAGAGATAAGTAAATAGTATATTTGGGATGACAGCCTAGTCGAATCAGTAGGACGGTTTTGATTTAAAAATATCATCAAATCAGAAGCGAATTAAAATTGTGATTTAACAACTTTTTCCGTGTAGCTTCATTAATGTTTCAGCGCGAGGCCTGATTTTTTTCATTTCCTTTTAGGCACTTTTTACTTTACTATACTTTTTATCTTGAGTAAAAACTCTCTAACTCTGCTGCTGACACTTTATTGTATTATACATTATTTAACACGGGCCTGTGTGGCCCCAGCATTAGCAAGTGGGTCAAGGTGCCAATTTTAAGTAAAATCTGTTTTGTTCTTTTTCTCATGGAGATGAATCGACAGCAATGAAACATGTAACTTTTTACAATTTAGATGCAATGCCACTTTACTGGGTGTCGAGATAATAGATCCATAATATGATATTATGTAGGTACGTATACATAGGCTAAAATGTTAGAACAGGCTGGAATTTTTAAGATCATACGCATTAAATTTTCAACATATTATATTTTCACCCCATTAAAAGCCTCGAGTTTTGTGATTTATATCAACCGACTTCAACGAAAAGTCTACTTAGAACTAATAATATTACGACCTACGAATCGACTTGACATCGAACATCGTACAGACTAATCTAAAATTGCAGATATTGAATGGAATATCTGGAAATGATGAATATTGACACAACTTTAAGTTCATCACTCGTATCTCGAATGGACGATCTTTAGGCTTTATACCCCGGCCCGGTAACTAACAATCAGTAAGGCTCTAAAACTTCTGTATTGTCATGATATAGAATAACATGTTTCTTACTAAATAAACCATAAAATTACATAACTATACTTGTACACCGCTAATAAAACTATACATCGCTGCGAATAACTTTAACAATCCATTGTTCTTACAAAAATAAACTGCAAAATCTAATTGAAGAGATACAGCCTATACTTATAATTAGATCCGCGTTGGCCTATTATTTGTGTTATCCAACAAGTCATATAAATACGTGTTTCCCGGGAATCTTGGAGGTCATGTCATGTGATTATGATACACAATCGTAAAAACCAACGTCTTTCTGTGGCAAAATCGTCAATGATTATAAGTAATCAAGAGTAAACCCGCTCATCTCTCTGACCTACCTTTACACCAACAGGGGCTAGATAGGATGTGAAAAGTGTGTATAATACTGACCCTGCTTATAGTTGCTTTTAATCCGCTGTTTTGTAACATAATTGTGCGCAACGGGTTACAAGCATGACATTTCTACCACAGATAGTGTTCCACGGTGATTATTTTCAGATGTGGAGGAAAGGCAGATTCGTTCCCTGTGTGGCGGGAGAGCGGGGTAAATAGGACCAAGCAGTCCTCTTTTTCGTTATTTATTGCTGGTTAGTTAAGTCTACTAGGGCTTGTGTGTGTAATCGCTTTCCATCACGATCCGTTTGCTCGTTTGCCACCTATGACCAAAAAAAAAAAATAATAACAAGCGCATCGTTGCGCGACAATGGCACAAAAAACGGTAGTGCTGTCAGTTACGCCGCTCACACATCGCTGGGAGGGTTCCGTGAGAAGCGACGCTGCGCAAGAGTGGCGCGTGCCGAGAAAAAACGAGTTTGGAACGGAAACTGTGCCTTGCGAAGTATCAGTCTATTAGCACTTTTGAATAATAGCCATTGCCTCGCCTCGCCGGTGAAAAAGCAGCTTAGCTTATCTATAAGTGCAAATACCTGACAACATAGCCATTGCTCACCAGTGCCTAGGCTCAAGTTGTACAAAAATACAAAATAATTAAGATCTTGGTATGTATGATCATCCAGAGTTGAACCAAAGATCTTAAAATTACAAAAGTTATCAACTATCACTACCCGAATCGATATAAAGTAACGTTGCATGCAGTACAGTTTCTCATAGCCGGAATGGAACTATGTCACTGCAATCGGTGTGGAACCCACGTGTTTCAGCAATACTTAGATGAAAGTAGTATATCCGTGTGATGCGATATTCTTACAAATGTTACAATACCAGTACTTAGTACGTTGCTACTCTACTCTTTAGCAAGTTAAACAATACTGAGTTAAGTTAGTAGAGTTCACTATTTAAGAAAGATATTTATTTTTATCTCGTAGATATCGAGGTGTTTTTAAGATGTCAACTTTTACATTCCAGATGATCACAATTTGTAAAAAAGAATATTCTTATTTATGCGACTTACTGGAAAATCATTTTCCCATACAACATTTTAGGAAACTTAGACTTAGCTTACTATGAATTGTTTGTCGTTCACGGAAATTCACTAAAGTGCAAGAACCTATATTTAAATAAAATATTTGAATAGTTTTTTTTTTTTTTAAAACCCCCATACAGACTGTTCTATGGCCGGCATGATCCTCGGCAGTCTCGATATAACTCACATAACTCTATACTTACTGTGATATGATACAAGATATCATCAGACAAAAGCCTTTGTCCAGCCACGGGACATAACGTAAGCGATAAAAAAATATTCTCTCGCAGTTTTATCATGCAAATGGCTACAAGTGAGTCAAGTCTGTGCGTTTCCTCATTAGATTAGATTACGCGCGAGGCGCCGTACATTCATTCACACCGGCTTTTTTATCAGCTATGGGAAATAAATCCCAGACATTTTTGATTCGTGGCAACTTTTTTACCCCCGACGAAAATAAAAATAGTTTAACATGTGTATCTGTGTGTCTGTCTGTGCATCGTAGCTCCCAAACGGATGGACTTTGAGTGCGGTTTCCTTTAATCAAAATACTTGGCTGTTGAGATGGTTCTTAGCTATGTTTGGTTGAGATGGGACCAGTAGTTTCCAAGATATTCAGCTACAAGTAATCTCAGCCAATATTGAAGCTAAAAATTTATTTTTTTTTAGTTATAAAAATAAATACGAAACGGGTTTAGGTACTCACGTCGCAGTAGAAGCCGAATGTCGCTCGACAGGTTTCGAATTCATCATCAGGAGCTACGATCAGTCGCGGCGGTGACCATTCGAACATGTCTGAGGCTCACGAGTTTTCTATATAAAATTTGTTGTTATGTTCAGTTTTAGCATTTTCTATATCACACATTGAATGAGGGTCTCGTGATGAGCAGTCACTTGTGTCGGAGGTGTTTTAATTTTATTATTTAGGCTATTTCTCTTCATTGTATATCTTAAATAGACCTATAAATACAATTTATGGGTTAACCGTATACTGACATAAATAATAATGTAATACAAATGTGTTTACGGCTTTAGCCTCTGTTCAGTTGGGTACAGTCAAAATGCTTTGCAATACACATCATATATGTTGGGGCGGAGTGGAGGTGTGTATAATGCACCAATTACATTCCTCAGATTTAGATGCATGTCTTTTAGGCTTTACGTTGACAGGCTGCGTTTTCTCTGCTCTGCTATCTTTATTTTCTCCGCTCCACTTCAATGGATAGGCAGCCTGAGTAGTCATACTTAGGGGTCACCCTTATCAATCCTACCAATTAGCATACCTGTGCTAACTCGGGGCACGCTCTAGGGATTTGATATCGATAAAAAAGACGTCGATGTATATTATGCATGTCTCATTGAAAGTTCTCGATTACTATAAAATGGTGCGATATCATGTCTGATGAAGTGGATATTTTCATCTAGATGTCAATCTTTAATACCGACGAATACGGAAAATACATTGATTGTATACTTACTATGAAAATTATTTAAAATAATCAAATAGATTAGATTAGATTAGATTTATTTATTTCATAATATAAAATGTCAATATAAATTACACGAAGTCAATTTACATGCACTTATACTATGATCGTCATATATTAATATTAACAGATAAAATGTGATGAAATGGATAGTAAAAACAGCGGAATTAATAATAAAACAGATTAAATAATTACATGTCACAATTTTAAACAAACAGATAGAAATGTCAAAGTAGCTCATAAATGGATTGTCAAAATACAAGAATTAACACGATAAAAATAACACTGAAACTAACAAAGTCAAATAAGGCAATAATTAGGAATAAGGTCAACAGGAACTTAGGTATTGTCAGTATATAATGTCATAATTAACAAAACTGGAGTACTTATAAATAAAAACAATGTCAATTATACAAATATAAATTACGTTTCCATATACTCATTTATTGAGTATAATGGATTATCCAATAAAAAGTTTCTCAATTGTCGTTTAAAACTGTCGTCAGATGGCTCGGTTCGTAATTCCGCGGGTAGACGTTCATAGAACGTGGGACCGATGACGCGCGGGTTTTTACAGGCAAGCGCCAGGCGACGCGGAACTGTCCTGAGTCTTCCTGTGGATCTAATTTGTTTGCCCGATACCAAACATTGGCAAATTATTTCTCACGTACATTAGAACCTCAAACATGTAAAGTGAGTAGTGCGTCATGATGCGATACTTTATAAAGAGATTTCTGCAAGAATGTCTGGGTTCCACTCCAGCCAGTATCCGAAGTGCTCGTTTTTGGATTATAAGAACGCGTTTGGCATCGGTGGAATTACCCCAGATAATTGAACCATAGGACATTATTGAGTGGAAATGCGCAAAATATACAGATTTTAATGCATTATTCGATATTAATGGTTTCAATTTTCTTAACGCAAAGACGGCACTACCCAACCTATCACACAGTTGGTCGACATGACACTTCCAGTTTAAGTTTGAGTCTATCATGAAGCCGAGAATCCTACATTCAGTGCATAATGGCATCGGGACGCTGGTAATACATGGGGGCACTGCGGTGTGGCGGCCCGAGAAAACCATGACATTGGACTTCGTTATGTTTAAGAGTAAACCGTTCGACAGAACCACTTTTGGAGTTGCCCGCAAGCATCATGGATTTTATTGGCTAGCTGTTCGTACGTTTTTGCGCTAACTATGACTGTAGTGTCATCCGCGAAGAGCACCGACAGACCAGTCGTGATTGCCGATGGCAGGTCATTGACAAATATAGTGAACAAAACATTCCCGAGGGCTGATCCTTGAGGGATGCCTAGACGTACGCAACCAGCATCCGATGTCACCGTTTTGCCATTGGTAGACACTTTTACTACCTGCTTCCGGTTGGATAAAAAAGACGTCAACAATTGGTGAGCGGAAGTGTCAAAACCATACAGACTTAACTTATTTAATAGTAACCTGTGACTAATAACATCGAACGCCTTGGAAAGATCACACAAAATTGCTGCCATTTTGTGTCTGTCATCCAGCCCAGTCGTTATGCAGTCGGTAATTTTATGGGCAGCCGCAGTGGTGGACCTATTCTGTCTATAGGCATACTGGTTTTCTGTAATGAGGTCATTCGATTCTAAGTGTGTCATTAGGCAGGAGGAGATGATACACTCGATTAATTTTGAAATAGTGGGTACAATTGTGATAGGTCTGTAATTATTAACATCAGTCCTGTCCCCTTTCCCCTTATAGACAGGGCATACCCTGGTATTCTTCAACACATTCGGGTATATGCCAGTTTTAAACATATCGTTAATGAGGACCACCAGGATATCAGACACAACCGGCCAGACACTTAATATTATATTTAATGATATTTCGTATACGTCTATAGTTGTACGTGTTTTTAACAATGACTGTATGGTCCTGTCTAAGAGCTCGCGTGTTACAGTAGGAAGGCTGAACATGGGCATATCGCAGCTACCGAGGTGACTACGAACGTACTGTGTGGACAATGATTCGTCGCTTTGTATCGTGAGGTTTGATGCTATGTTTATAAAGTGAGTATTAAAGGCGTTGGGGACTTCATCGTGAGATAAGTAGGAATTTGACTCATCATTTTGTAGACAAATATTATGAACATTTGATTTTTTACCTATCTCATCATTAACAACCCTCCACATATCCTTGGACGGATTCTTACTTTCTACTAGCTTCGTCTCAATGTAGGCGTGCCGAGCACGAAGCGTTTCTGACTTAATGAGCTGGTAGTAATGGTCAATACATTCGGATATGAGAGGATTGTTCGGATATTGACGCCTTATTTCTTGTAGGTCATTATGTTTTTGCATATATCCACACAGCTCATCCGTGAGCCACGGGACGGATGATTTCTTTTGTACCTTTACCTGTTTTAAAGGAAAATGTAAGTCCATATAATATTTAAATATGTTAAATAACTTGCTAAATTTAAAATCAATGTCTAATGTATCATCATAAATAAAATTAAAATTATAATTGGAAAAGTCAGAATAAAATAAATAAATGGATTCGCTATTGAATAACCTGCGTTCAATTAAATTATCATGTGATGTCGCAGGGAGGGTGCCCTCTATTGTGAGTACATAGCGCTGAGCGTTGTGATCGCTAATAGCAGTATTCACCGCTGTCACAGTAAGACAGTCTCGAACGTGATTCGCTATCCCGCAGTCGATGCATGATTTAGAATCCTCAGTTACGCGAGTGGGAAAGGTCACCGTGTTTGCGCAGCCATAGCTATTAAGTACGTCATCAACCCTACGTCTCATACTATTATCGCAAAGGTAATCAACATTTTGATCACCAACAATGAGAAACTTTTTATTTTCGTCAGTTAACTTACTTAATAATAATTCTAAATTCTCTAAGTATATGTCAAAATTACCATTTCCGGTTCTATATAAGACAATAATAATTAATTTAAAAGAAATAATCTCAATGGCTGCAAATTCAAAATGATATTGAATAGCATAGATAAGCAGGTCTGCGCGCTGTTTATACTGCATACCTTCAAGTATGTATAGCGCGGTGCCCCCGTGCGGTATGCGCACTCGACAGTAGCAGCTCGCTAACGCGTACCCACTTAACCTTACTCGTTGTATTTCCCTATTTTTACACCATATTTCGCTCAATCCTAGCACATGAGGTTTCTCATTGTTACACAGTACATTTAATAGTGATGTTTTGCCACAAATTGAGCGAACATTTTGGTGAACAACAACTAACTGACTGTTTTTTATGTCGGTATTTGCTTGCCGCCGCGTACCGTGGAGTTTTTTGAACGCACAACGTTGAACATTCGTACTTCCGCACCAGCTGGCCAATTCTGAGTGTTCCTGGCAATCTTCAGCTTGTCTGCAGGCACTTCCAAACGAAAAGATGTGTAACGGCCCCGCGTGACAACAAGTTGTTCACATACCGGCGCGTGAATATTCATCTCAGTCTGGACATGCTGAATTACATCGTCGACGGTGGTGTCCTCGCTGAGATTAAATACATGCAGGCTGACAACACGGGGAGCAGCCGCACGAAGACCCGACTGATGTGGTGGTGGTGTTGAAGGAGCATCATTCACGGCCCCCCGGGGCGGGGATGGTGTCGGACACAGCATTTCACTGTGTTTCGCATTGCTGGCATTCGGTTCTTGGGGTTAAATACACGTTTTAATTTGTTTATTGTTTTCATTCTGAAATGAAGAGAAAAAGAATATATTTATCTTGATTAACATTTAGATGTTGACAGTAACATCGATATATTTATTGGTTGATAAAATATTTTGCTACATTACTTTAGTATCAGTGCCCCGAGTTAGCACAGGTATGCCAATTAATAAAAGCAATCACAGGATCCCGCGATTCCTATTCCCGGAAGTCCTAACCCCTACACACTTTTGATGAACGATATATTCGTAATCATTGATCTCTGTTTTCACACACTATCGAAGCAACCTAATTATTTTAATAATCTAGTTCTTCTCATGGAAACTTAAAAACTAAAATAATGATTTTTTTTTGAAGCCGTGGAATCCCCGCGTTAGATACAAAGAAATCAGAAGTCGTGAGTGAGTCGAACGCGTAAACTACACACAGACGAAAAATAATTAATTAATGAGACACAACAATGTGTCATGCGTCTTTGACGCTTGTGAATGCAGCGACCGCGACCCTCCAACGCTGACCTTTCGCGATATCTAATGAATTATTATGGATTAGAATAAAATTTAAAATTAACAAAAAATGCAAAATTATAACTACTTACTTAGGTACTTATTAACAGAAAGTTTGTTAACCGCCGCTCGAAAATTTATGTGTGTGTGTGTGTGTGTGTGTGTGTGTGTGTGTATTATGTTTGTTGCTACTTCACATCGTAAAACATATTTTAGAAATAACATGGTTCTCGTAGGAGATAGTGTATATATCAGCAAGCAAAAGCTAGTTGGCTATATGCGAAATGCATGACTGGACTAAAGTAAAGTTCATTTGCTCCCTATGACATAAAAAGAAAAACGATAGCGCCGTGCTAAAAAATGTTAGTAATTCTAGAGGCCTGACGGATTAGTTCAAAGCTCTTGGTGTATCATCCTGTGATCATCATGCAAAATACTGCTTAAAATGCAACCGAGCGGATTGCTAATTAAAATTTCGGTCTTGCAAACAATGGAAAATCTCCATACTTTATATACCTACCTATAATCTATCATGTATCTTTGAAAAATTTATGAATCACTGTAACCAGAACACCCCTGTCAAGATTAGAATCGAGCGACTAGTGCCTCGGTTCAAAAACACCGTGAGTCACCTTTTGTTTAAAGTATGCTAAACGTTTACCGTAAACTTTTGAAAGGATTTTAGCACAAGTTTAGACAAACAACATGCTTAGCTCAAATACTTAAGCTCAAACAGTTTTAATTAGAGCTTAGAAATAGCTGAAATGTAGCGCAGCTAACGGTCCAGGCAAATGGTTACCGTATATATATGAAACAATTGGTGTAACGTTTGTTGAAGACACAAGAGGTTCTCCTTAAAATAACATACGCTATTATCATCATCATTCTCTTGCCTTTATCCCATTTAATAGGCAATTTGACTAATGTCTCTACAGCGTACTGTAGTTATATGAATAAAATTAGCTAAATATTTCACGAAACAAAGAAAAAAAATCCAGAAACATATATCTTTTTTGGAAATATGTGACTTCAAAGGTACGCAAATTTTATGATATTTTTTTTTAATCCAAAATAAATTTTGATAATGTTTTCAGAATCCTCATAATAGTCTAAGATCCCTTTAAGAACGACCTTCACCGAGATGTTTATTTGATAAAATGTATTTTATATTTAATTTAATATGTCAATAAATATATTGCATATGGGTTGCCTAACAAATTTTAGTCCAGGGTATGTTTAATTAATAATTAAATATTTTTTTTTTTTAAACATTTGATTATTGGATAAATTCTATACCAATCGAAAGTATGAAGCCCATAGAATATGCAAACGCTAGGTTGCCTATTCTTTTCCCGTCACAACTATCGGGTAGCCAGGTTTAAACTTGTAAATCTATACTAGCATTTTGCAACGGTCTGATTATTGAATTGAAATTAAATAACATTAAAGATTATTTTATTATGAACACGGTGGTATAGGGTTGCCTGCGAAAAATCAGTCCAGAATTCCGGTTGTCGAATTTTGAAAAGTAAAATATTGCAGCGAGTGAATGTGTGCGACTAAGAGGAGATTTATTATTTATTTATTATTAAAATAGAGAAATAGTTATTAAATTTTTTTTAAATCAATTAATTAATAAAATAATGAAATAATTAACTTTATTCTGCAAGTAGGCCACAAGGGCACTTATACATGTCTGAGTCTATCGACATTTCACAAGAGGTGACCACTGTTGAGAAGAAACTCCGAAAGAAACTCATTATTTATGTGTGTATATTTTTTATGTGATACTAAAGTATCTAGTCGTCTTTAGTAAAAATGAAGGTTATAGTAATACATATATAATACTAATCTTGCAAATTTTATCTTTATTATTATCAGACAAAATAAAAAACAACAATTAAAAAAAAACTTCTGTTTATTATAAATTTTTTTTTAAATTATTCAGGTAAGTAATCAACTCCAGAAGAAATTAAAACGAAAATTGCTTAAAGTGTCAAACACCGTTTATTGATTAAATGTGGATTCGTTTTTCAAACGTTTCTCTTGTATAGATAAATAACATTTTGATTTAATACATTAGATTTGTTTTATTCTACTACCTATGTTTCTACTTGAATCACTTAAAATAAATGCCGTTTAAATACTTTTCACCGTTGGTTAAAATTCTCCCACATTTTAAAGTATGAGAATCTCTGAACACCATGATGACGTAGGCTTGTGTCAGTCACGTGGTTCGCGAGTCGCGGAAGAGAGTACCAGGCGGAGTATATTATTATACCATGAATTTTATTGTATCTATAGCGACAATCTACTCCAAAATAATGCAATCATTTTCAAGCACAAATAGCATGCGCACTCTCTTTTTTTAAATGGGCGGACTTCAAACAGCTGCTATGCTGTGTCCTCTTCTATCGTATGGGATGGTTTTGGTTAAGACCTCTCAGTCGCACACATTCACTCGCTGCAATATTTTACTTTTCAAAATTCGACAACCGGAATTCTGGACTGATTTTTCGCAGGCAACCCTATACCACCGTGTTCATAATAAAATAATCTTTAATGTTATTTAATTTCAATTCAATAATCAGACCGTTGCAAAATGCTAGTATAGATTTACCAGTTTAAACCTGGCTACCCGATAGTTGTGACGGGAAAAGAATAGGCAACCTAACGTTTGCATATTCTATGGGCTTCATACTTTCGATTGGTATAGAATCTATCTAATAATCAAATGTTTAAAAAAAAAAAAATTTAATTATTAATTAAACATACCCTGGACTAAAATTTGTTAGGCAACCCATATGCAATATATTTATTGACATATTAAATTAAATATAAAATACATTTCATCAAATAAACATCTCGGTGAAGGTCGTTCTATATCGGGATCCTCTACTATAATTTTACAAACGCACTTTTTCATGGTGAAAATGACAAATTTCTCAATTTTTCCATACAATTATTGGTACCTATACCGGCCTGTGACGTCACTGGCCTGACGCGTTTTGTATGGAGCGTTTTTAGCGCTACGTAGGAATGTTGAACTTTGACGGTCATTTCTGACTTTTGGAACAGTTTAAATGTAGTCAGTCCCATATAGACATTTGATCACAATAAAAAATAGAATCGATTGACATCCACAAAAAAAATTAGTCAACATGCCTATTGTGGTCGGCGCAGCATGGCTTTTTCTTCCATTCTTATCTTCATCAATTTCTATCATCTCTTCATCAATCAATCATTGTGAGCCGCTGCAAGATGATATAGCTTCGGTGTACCGGTGGAGTGTGGACAACAAGCTTCATCACAGCTAAGTGTTATGTCGTTCTTACACTCGTGCTTGTATCCCAATTCATGTCAATTACGTGCTTGGAACGGAGCCCATTAATAGAGTCTTCTCAGTAACGGATCTCGGTGTTGTGTTTGACACTCGTCTGACTTTCCACGACCACATCAAAGCTCTTGTCACCAGTAGTTTCCGTAGACTAGGATTTGTGGTTCGCAACACAAGTGATTTCCATGATCAGGGGGCCATTAAGATTCTGTATAACGCAGCCCTGGTGCGCAGCAAGTTGGAGGCTTCTGCAATTATATGGAACCCTCTTGAAAGCACCTACATATTACTTTTAGAGAAGGTACAAAAAGCATTCCTGAGAATGCTATATAAAAAAATCTACGGGTAATTATCCTTTTTTATACCCTACAATTTTTTTACAAGGAGCTTTGGAATTTAACTCCTTAGAGGTGACACGAAATTTCAACCTGCTTACTGTCGCTTGTCGCATCATTCGTGGGGAGTCGGAATGCCCTGAACTGGTAGAGCAGCTGGTCAGGTTATTTGTTCCACAAGTCCCGAGGATCAATCTGCGGTCGCGCTCGCGCCCACTGTTTGCATTACCACCAGTGCGTACCGTTTTGCACAGGAACTCTCCGCCCCTTCGTGCTCTTACGCTTCTTAACGCGCTCCTGACAGCAGCACCGGAGCGTGACCTTCTCTCGTGGAGATGGACGACTGTTTGTCAGGAATGTTTGAGATTTTGCGAGATGAAGTAGGGTAGTTTAGCCGGTTTTCGGCCAAGTAAGCAAAATTTTGAGTTCAGGTGGATTTATTGGGCGATATATTTAGCATACCTTAGTCTAAGTGTTATTTACGAATCATAGACATATTGTAGTTTCCTATTTCGTATCACATTTTGCCATGAATAATATAGTTTTATTTTTATAATATAAAATATCAGAAAGTAGCTACTAAGTTGGCTTTCGGCCGCTTGTTTTGGTTTACGGCCGTTTATTTAGCCAGTTCTCGGCCACTGTTATTTATATTTTAGATGACCCTTATTTGAGAAACAATAGGTTTTCATATTCAATAAAACAAAAAAATAAAAATCTATGGAAAATGTAATTAGCTGCAACCTTTTTTTTACTGCATTAATACGGCTGACATCTAAAGATATTTAAGTCGACTTTCGGCCGTCTTATATTTATAGGGACGAAAATGGAACACATACAAATTGTTTTTCGGCCGCATGATAAAGCAGGGCCGAAAAACTAAATTTGTTTTAGTTTACGGCCGCTTTCTGTCACCGCGGCCGAAAACAAACAATACTCTCCACCGATGCTCGGCCATATTAACCGCAGTGGCCGTAAACTCGCTTTCAAAAGACTTATTTTCGGCCATTCCTTTATAATTTTTAGTTACCGGCCGAAAACTAAATTAATCGTTTGTATTTTCCGGCCATTATCATTTACCTAGGCCGAAAACTAGTTATTCAAAATGTAGTTCTCGGCCGCCAAAAACAAGCAATCATAAACTGATTTAAATCATTAATTTTTTTAAGATACATGCGGCCGGCACCTAAATACATGAATGAGATTGTATCCAAATTTGTAATTGACATGATGTTTATTAAATAGATTTTAATTTAATAGCGATTTTGATCATTTAAAAATATACGTATTCAAGTCATTTCTCGGCCCGGAGGCCGGAAGGTAAATGATTTGACAAAATGCAATCTAGTCATCCGGCCATCACATTTGAAAGGATTTTGTTACATATTTTATACATTTGAATATAAATGACATTATTTCAACTCTTCTAGAGCGTATAGAAGTCAAAGCAATGTTTCTAAAACCAAATAATCAACATTTTAACTTACCTTGAAGAAAATGGCGCGCACTATTTTTTTCACTAATTTTGACACACACTCACACTGACTAAATTGCGTTGGCGTACTGGCTAGCCAATTGAAACGTTATTAAGCGAAAACATTTAGGAGGCGTCAGTGTTAAGTGAATTTGAGTGACAAAAGTATTTTTTTGAATGAGTGAGGTAAAATTTTCTTGTTATTGTAATTTTACTGCGTAGAGGCCGAAAACCAGAGGGGGCCGGACAACCGGCTAAACTACCCTATAATAGGCTTACTAGTACTTAATCTTTTTTGTCTGTAACTTACCCTAATTTCACAGTGTATTTGGTTATTCTACGGTAATACTGTATAACTATTGTTGTAAATAAATAAATCAATTTCTTACTTCTCCACATCTCTCACACAAATCATCCATCTTTTCTTTGGTCTTCCTCTTCTATTTCCCTCCACATTCTTCCTCAACGCTTTTCCGTCATGTTTTTTTTTTTTTTTTTTTCCTCTCCTTGACGTGACGGAAGCCTAAAAGGCTGCATCCGTAAGTCTCTAGATGGCTGGGGGCGGGGCTAACCCACCTCGCCTGCCCGGTTGAATTTTCCGTCATGTGGCTATTACTATCCTTATATACTATGTGGTTGTGGCTATTGCTATCTGTGCATCACGCGTCTACACCACCCTAGGCTTAGGCTTACTGGGCACAACAACTCGGGTCGCCGAGGTCACTCTCAGAAGCCGTCGGCAACATAATGTGACTGCTAGGTTTTCTGGTAGAGTTGGGTTGGCAAGAGTAATGCCATCCACCCCTCACTCAAAATAGACGCATACACCCTAGGCTCAGCTTATCTGTGATACGTATTGGTGCTATTCTCAGACTTCCTCTTACATACTCATTCTTTATTCCGTCATTTCTCGCCCTCTATATAAATCGTGAAAACTTCAAACTATGTTTGTCGTCTTTCATTCGACAATGTCTGCTATTCGAGGCATTTGTTATTCTATTTTCCGCCCTAGATGTGTAATATGAATTTATTTTATAACCTGAACACGCGAAACTGTAAATGTTCATCAGCGACATGCAACATGATATAACGACGTGAGATAACCGATATAAGAGTGAAGCGGAGCGCGTAACACAATCGGTTATGCTTCGTTCGGTTATAGGTTAGTACTCGTAACAATACATAATGTTTGTAATAGCTTAAATCATTAAATTAGCGGGTTGTGAATTTAATCTCACTTCTGGATGCATTACGCTGACAGTATTACATGACAGTATTTCATCTCATTTCATTTCACAGTATTCTGTACTTTGCTATTCTTAGAATATAAAAGCAATTTTGTAGGTTGATAATATTTCATAGCTTGGCCATAAAATGAGCACCGGTTAGATTCCTCGTTTCTAATGACATTTTATGTCTGGGTTGTACTATTTTAGCGATGTGCTATTTGACTTTATTGTCAATCAAATTGTCAATCTTAGGAGGTGGCTCCAACAGCAAAAATCAATCTACCTAAATAAGGATTGAAAGTAAATGAATTTAATACAGTACGAGTACGTTTGCTCCGTCCCACTTGACTCACACCATTAGAACTGCTGGGGCGGCCGCGGAGTGTGCGGCAAGAGTGAAGCACACTAAATACAGTGCCTTGGAGCCAGCGTACGATTTTGTACCTATTGCAGTGGAGACTGGTGGACCTTGGGGCTCGGAGGCCAAGGATTTTATTAAGGAATTGGGCCGCCGGCTTAGGGATAGGGGCTGTGACCCGCGTTCTGGATCGTACCTGGTGCAACAAATTTCGTTGGCCATTCAGCGTGGTAACGCCGCCAGTGTGATGGGTACGTTTGGGCCAGGTACGATTCGGGGCGTGCCTCATTAACGAAATTGACGAAGCCTGTTGTGGATCATATCATTGGTTTGTATTTAACGAAGCCTGTTGCTGATTTGTTGTTGTATCTCACCTAACGAAGCCTGCGATGCGGATCAGAACTTATTGTAATTTTTCCTTACGTGTTTCTTTTAATAAATAAAATATTTACATAGATATGAATTTAATACATAACTTACAATTATGTCAGGCTCACTTTATAACGTATTCAAATAACCCATCAATACTTATTTAAGTGACAAAGAACACTTTCACTTTAATATATAGCACTAGTGACTCCAGTATCTAAGGATAATGCTTATGTAACAAACCGGACCTGTTTAAACAAAGTGAACCATAAATCAATATGTAACTTTTCTGTAGTGACAAAATTAAAGTATAAAGTAGACAATTGTACCTATTGCATCTTACTCGTACTTAGATTAATTGTTATTGATACTAAAATTGAAAAAAAAAAACTATTACCAACATTGTTTTGCTTCCTAAAATTGTATGTCAATCTTCCTCTCTTTTCCATCATGACTGAAAATCGTGGTCACCAGTTCACCACTAGATGGCTTACATTTGTAAATGATTTGCCTTTGTCCATTGCTTCCCTTTCGACCGAGCAAAACTTGGAGGAAGACGGTACCTTTACTTGATCTTCCTTTATGTCAATAAAAACACATAAAATATCAATAAATAATATTTAATATGTATTGAATTAATTAGGCATGTATTTAAATCGATATCTGTATAAGTATTCCTTTTTTTCGATCAAAATATTTGAAAGTTTCACCAAAAATACTGACTTGCACACTAATTATGCACACTAAATAATGCGAATTCATTATACTATTTAAAAGTATTTGCAAAACTATTTACTGGATATAAAAAAAAAAAACTAACCTAACCTAACCCGGCCGAGTCGGATTTTAGTGTGCAGTGCGGGAATAATTAGTGTGCAAGTCAGTATTTTTGGTGAAACTTTCAAATATATCCGATGTACGAACCATATTTTTGGTGTGAATTCGGTTAAAAAGGTCATCTCGTTTTGTATGTTTAAGTTTTTTTTGTAGGACATGTTCAGTTAATCAATTTTTTTTTGGCACAGCATTCGTTTTTCTGGTATGCATTCAGTTAATTAGTGGAGTTACCTAGTGTGCTGAAAAATTATACAGATGTGCATTTAATAATATCCCAATTAATTATATTGAATATCTCAAACATAGGATACTTTTAACCCGACTACGGTGAAGCAAATAAGAAGATTGTCAGCTTTATCTTCTTCGCTCGAAAGAAGTGGGCACCATCTACATACCTAGTAAAGTAAATTAACGATGTTTTTTCTTACTTAAATATGTTTTTATTACGGTCTGTAGGCAAGGACATCCGGAAATCCGGACAAACGGACATCCGAACACGGATATACGGAATAATTTTTGGCGAAGCTGAAAGCGAAGCGCTTTGCTCACTCGGTCTATTAAAATATAGGCATGCTTGTTAATTTAAATGCCACTCATATTAGTAGGTTTCTTGGGTAGGTTTATTGGCAGCTTCAAAGCAACGTCACGATAAACATATATATTTATATGGGATGAGAAAGCTAAAACAGAAAATTACTGCAGCGATTACAGTCTTCAAGGCCTGTCCTCTGACTATACAAAACATTGATAATGCTACTCGTATAATATCACAGATAATATTAACAATCATCTTAAGGCAAATGACTATGCACGTGATAGCTAGACAGTTGAAATTTCTGTTGCCGCTATAACAAAAAATACTAAAAACAGCATAAAATTAGTATTTAAGTGGGGCTGACAAACGTGATCGGCTGCGTTAACTTTGCACCTCATTTGTATCCGTCGCCCTATATACCCGCTGCGGAATCCTTGGTGCGCGTGTCCGACTCGTACTTGGTCGGTTTTATTTTTAATTACTATTAATGGTTCGGTTAAATAAATCTCCTAAACATTTTAACAGGCTGTATCGCATATTGATTTAAGTTTCTGCTTTTTCACGACGTGACTTGAGAAAACCGGGTTTCGTATCTTAAAAACCTATAGGCTTTTTTATGACTATGGCCTTATTAAAATCACTAGCTGTTTGAAACTCATTTCATTAAACCAGCTCTAAAAAGAGCTCGTGAGTTTTCAAATTCGGACTAAAAGGGCTTGAGTCCTATGGAAGACTAGTGTCTTTGAGATTAAACAAACTTTTCTATCGAAAACAGCGCATTTTTATATGATTATTACTATTACAAGTTATCACGGGTTCACGGTAAATAAAGATGTAAAGAAGGGAACATAAAAATGCATCTAGACACAAAGTATAAGTAAATGTTGTTATTAAAAATCGCCATCACAATTTTAAATAAAGAAAAAACATTTGTTTTGCGAAACTATCGCGGTTTAGATGCCGAACACGTCTTGAGGCTTTTGCTTCTTTTTTAGAAAAAACATAAGAAATAAGGAAAACCCTGAATATTAACTAAACCAGTCGAATGGCACGTGTCAAATGATTCCGTGTTTATTTGTTGTTGCATACCTACTGTATACATCTGTATAGGTACATACATAGTGAGTATTAGTGATCCTGCGATTAACCTAGGTTGTAGTTTCGAGATAATAGGATTCGATAATTTTTTGATGAGTGTCCATCTACAAAAGTGAAAATTCCATAGAATATTATTTTCATCATGATCATATTTTACCACCCGTGCATCCCCATTGACGACGCGTTTGGCTCGGTTTGTACAGACCTGCCTACTGAGCCGGCGGTCCCGGGTTCGAATCCCGGCCAGTGTAAATATTTGAGTGTTGAACTCGAATATTTGTGCTTGGATTGCATCATGGTTGTTCTATGTATTTAAGTATATATTTATCTATATAAGAACGTAATATCGTCGTCTAGTACCCATAACACAAGCCTTCTTGAGCTTAATTTGGGACTCGATTTGTGTGAGGTTGTCCGATATTTATTTATTTATTATTTATTAATATCCTTGTACAAAAACGGGTCAAAACAGTCCAACCATTTTGGCGTAATGTGATCAAATTGCTTCTATTTGAAATTACATAAAACATTAATCGATTATTGTTGTTTTCCCGTAGGAGTAGTATAGGACCGAGTGCATGACTAGAATATTTATGTAACATTTGTTGTTTGTGTTTCTTATCCACAGAACCCTAATAAATAAATGTCAAACGCAAGAAGAATTTGACATGTCTTTTTTACGGCATCATAAATTCGCGTGCGGGCGACACAGGTTCAAAAAGAAATGAAAGAACTCGCCGCTGACCCTCGGTCGCCGAACTGCGAGGAGTGAGTCACTCTATCAGGAGTTAGTATGTTAATAAGCCAACCGTTTTTTGCAAAGACTTCACTGGTATAAGGCTTAGCTGGGTGTTGGGCATAAGACAAAAATAAGTTCGAGTCTTAAAAACCAATAGGCTTAACCTTGTAATGGTTGGTTAATTTTGTAACCTTAACGATTCCTTTTTGAGCCTTCTAAGCTTGAGTTGCACTTGTATAGTTAAGACAATGAGAAATTTTGCAGTTAGAGACTACTGGGTAATTTAAGATATTTAAACCCCTTTGGGATTAATTTCATGGGTTTTTATGTTCAAACATATAGAGAACTACAGTCGCTGTGAGGACATAAAGTTAACTTTTACGTCCGTAAAGATATTAAGCACCTACCCGTCTAGCACACGTGATTATTATACTTCGCGACTTGTCGCACGGCATAGCGTTACCTATCACTCTCTCACAGTACAGCACTGAAAGAGATAGATAAATATCTCGCATGAAAGAGTAGCGTATCACAGTTATGCTAAAGGTGCCATTCGCACATGCATTGTTACACCAATGAGTAAACTCGCAATTTCACCAACTCCGATAATAACGCGGCGACACAAAGAGACAATTCCCATTCACTCGTTTAGCAATTTCCTATCCGCCTCGTTTCCTGGTGTGAGCAAATGCCGGGAGATGCGGTTGTACGGTTAATATTAATATGGGATTACGCGCGGTTTTGCACGAGTAAAAGTTACAAGCATTTGGCGACATCATTGTTGATTGTGCCACAGTTGTGCGGACGACTGTCAAGTCCCGCGTATGCCTTTCTGAAGACAAGTAGCTTCTCTACCTCGAACGTTCTCGGATGATGAATCCGAATGACATTACTTGGTAATTTAAATTATAATGTTGCCTATTTGTCGTATTTGCAAACTTGAATATTTTTTTAATTCCGTCATGCATTACCTATACTTCTAACTATAAATAGGTAATATAATTTAGGGAAGCTGTAAATTTTGAAAATGCTAAAACAGTACCACGGCAGAACCACTGCGAAGTCAAAAAAATAGGCAGGAATTGTATGAACTCGTACTAATCACTAATCAATGTGTAAAATGCCAGTTATGAGCGACTGAGCGTCTCTCAGTGAGCTCAAAAGTGATTTGATCCCGAAGTAATTATATGACCTTAAAACGTAGGTCTTGTCTATTCGATCCCGGTGCAACCTGGTACAGTTTACTTGGAGTGATGCAGTGATGGTGTTTTTACACATTTTCCATTGAAATATGTTTACTCATTAACGCGGAAGTAATCAAGCTCGTGGAGATGAGTTGGTAACGCAATTAGTTAATGACGTTATGTTTGTTGACAGTTTCATTGCATTACATCGTCAACAGTGCGGTCATCGTGTTATTCCTTCAAATTCATATGCATGCTGCTCCTACTGCTGTTATTGGGCTTGCCTCTTCAAAACAGTCACCAGGGTTGCCAGGTGTCCCGATATGCGCGGGATTGCCCGATTTCAGGGGTCTAGGGACGCGTCCCGATTTGCACCTGATCGTTAAATTTATTAAAATTCAATATTATCGATTAAAATAGGATTTACTGCAAGTAATATTAGTTCCGAAAAAAACAAATATGAAGAATTGATAAGATAAGAAAATAAAGAATATTTTATTAGTCCCGATTTAAAAACTTAAATCCCGATTTATGTAACCATCTGATTTGACCTGGCAACCCTAGTCTCCATCAAGATTAGTGATATTCGAATTTTTTACTAAAATATATTGCTATACGTAAATATAGTTAATAGCTGAGAAGCAACTTGTCTTAGATTCAGCAGTCGCTCATCAAAACGAATGGGATGGATTTGGCAATTTTTCCCAGAGGGATAGCTTAGCGGAACATTCAAGGATGGTCAGTATTTTTTTTAACTAGACTACGACTTAGAAGTTTTTTGCCCATTCTCGTTCACGGACAGAGCTGCGGGCACCTTCTAGTAGTTTAAATTATTAATTAACATTTTATTACAATGCACACCGAAACCAATTGGCAATGTAATCCAATAGATAAAGTAGACTGTGTAACATATTTAGGAGTAAAAATAGATACTAGTTTTTCCTGGTCTCAATATACCTATAGATTATTTACATCTGTGATAAGTTAAGAGTGTTGTTAGGTAAATTTTACCATCTCAGTTATAGAGTTCCTATTGGCACATTAAAATGTTTATACTTTACGTTGGTAGATTCTATACTAGGGTATGCTCTTGACTGTTATGGTCTCACATTTAAAACTTACTTAGATAAATAAGAATCCCTGCAATTACGATTTTTAATATTTCTCGTCCCACAAAAGATTAAAAACAACTGTAAAAATGATTACCTACCAAAAATTGTACATGTAAAATACTTCCCGTCACCTTAAAGCACAAATACCTCCTGGCTATTAACAACTATGACAGTCGTGAGCATAACCTGTACAGAACTACCCACGAACATGGCACGAGGTCGGTGTCCGCGGGTAAGTTTGATGTGCCCAGAGTTAAAAACTATTACGGAGACAGGACACTAAAAAAACGCCTGCCATACATTTTTAACAGCTTGACCGAGGACATCCGTCTCGAACCAAATAAACGGATATTTAAAAGAAAATTGAAAAAGCATTTACTAAATACACTGCCGTAATCATTAAAAAATTGATACCGATTTTTATAAATTGTACTTTTAGTTAGTTAGGTATTGAAAAGTCTTCCTGTAGACAAACTGTCATAACAGTTTCGCAGGGCTTTAGATTATATGTAATCTTTGTTGTAATATTAATAAATAAATAAATAAAAAATAAAATGAAAAAAAAAGCACTCGTCTAGAAGCGTATAAAGTCTTACCACATGAATATCACATGACATGTCACATGTGATGTGGGTAAATTAAAGGTGGTGATTTCATATCGTTTTAAATTTTATCAGTGTGATTTTTAAAAACCAGATCATAAATCATGCCGATGTTTTTTTCAAATAAATAAATACCGTATTAAACTCATATCTGTGGTAGCGTGTAGGTTAGATGACGAACGACGAAGTATTTTCCATATCCATGGACTTATTTAGTACATTAAGTATATTGGACTTGGAATCCCTGTAGGTACATTTTCTGTAGAATGTTTATCATCATCAAATGACATAAGGAAGCTCATTCTTTGTCGTTTTATGAGCATACTTTACCAAAATTCCCAGACCTTTAAGTTATTCATGAAGGAAGTGCCACAAAGGACATCTCCACAAAGACGAGTCATGAGTTAAGTCATGTCGAATCGATTATATGCGATTATTCATCGCTTTCTTCGAGTTTGCGGTTTAGCCTTCCTTGCCGGGAGGGCCAAGGGCTGCTTTGTTTGCTGGTTGTTGTTCAATAAAGTAGGGTTGACAGGTTGCCAAACCTAATAGCCGGACAGACCAGCCAGTTTCGCCGGACATTTGGGTTAAACGGCCAGGCAATCAACATTTTTGAGGATTTTTGTCTCAGTATTAACAAGTACGGCAAAAGCTTAACAAAAGTTGGACAAGCCGGACACCGTTTATTTTGGCCGGACACGCAATCAAAATGCCTAACCATGTCCGGCTTGATCCGGACCTGGCAACGCTAGAAGAAAGTGTCCCTGTAGCGTTTTACACCCTTGTAGGTAATCAATGTACGCCGGTAGATTACCAGACACAGTCACAGCCTGAATCTTTCAATTTCGCACTTTTATTCCAGTCTAACGTAAATGAAGAAACGATTTTTGAAAATAATAACGTGCATTGTCAGTAATTTAATTTAGATATGTTAATATGGAGCTAGTTCTGTTGCTGTTCATGTGGGGTGTATCATTTCCACCTTCCATAGGTACTTCGAATCGTATCCATTGCTGTCATACGAACATTAAAGATACACAACGAAATCCGATACCATAATCTCAGAAACACTAACTGCTGAACAAAGGTCGGCCCCGAGAATCTCCAGGAAAATCGGCTTTGCACTACTTGCATCCCCACCGCTTCCAGATGGTGGTCACCACTCGAGAATCTAAGGCTGAATACGCAGACGTCAAACTATTTCAATCCTTATTCATTCATTCATTCATTCTACATTCGTGCCAATGTGTGATTCCGGTATCGGTTTCAAATAAATCGGTGTGCATCCGCTACACTGCTCTCCAATAATAGGATCCCATAACAGAATACGCTCACGTACTGTTTATAATAAACCAATTACTCAACGGTTAATTCAATACGTGTGATGCAAGACGACGATTACCGGCGAAAGTGATAACCCTATTAGTGGTCTATTGCGGAGCGAGCGACACCGCACGAGTGACGTGCTGCTATTAAAGCTATTCTGTAAACGAACGATATCGATGACATCCGGCGGACGTATAGGGAGAGACGATATGGAAAGTACAACTTTGTTTGAGAGAAGAAAAAAGTATAACCTCTTTTTGCTTTAGGTACATAGTCGGGTAAAAAGCATATGTAGGTTCTAATAGTAAAAATCGGTGTAGCTTTGTAGGTGCAAAAAGGCCACACGGGTAAAAAGCATAAAAACAGGCTAGTAAAAATCGGTGTAGCCTTATAGGTGTAATGAGACCACATTTGCGACAAACGTGAAAAATTTGCGAAATTTTCATCGAAAAATTATATTAAATTATTTTTAATTTGTTTTCAAAAACATCTAAAAAAAATCATAAAGTGTTTTCAAGCAAGAGCACTTTGACGCTTACAGTAAAACGCGTTATTGGTATACAAATTTCACCCTTATGGGTAAGCGACACAGTTAAACCCTTTAACCCTCTGCCGCTGATGTTACGTATAACAGACACCACAATACCTATGCGTTGTTGCCACGTCGCCATTTCGCGCCCTGTCGTTCTGTCTCTCTTTATACCTTCCTGCGTGGACGCACGCTCCCCGCCAGTGCAGCGGCGGCGGCTGTGGCGTGCGTACGGGTGGAGTTAGAGCTGTTCGGTGTCCACGAGACGTAAGGTCAGTAATAAATGATCGATCTGGTAGACGTGTGCTCAGTAATATTATTATAACCCCTTACTGTCTTACATACGTCAAGTCAGTAAATGAATTATATTCATAGTGTCTGTCAGTCGTTACCTCAGTAAAATACATTGAACTGAATATAATTTCTAGGTGCAGCTCAGTATATTATTAGGTATTTCTTCTAGATGGTGAGCGGACGTCTGGCTGGGCCTTCGAGGAAAAGAAAAGCCACTCGAACATATAATATCACCAACGAGCAGCAAATTCAACAGTGGTTAGAAGATGAGGATGAACGCGAATTTAGTGATTTTGACGACGATGTAGTGGACAAAGACTTTGTTATTGAAGAGGAGATTCACGAGGAGAGCGAAGTATCAGCAGACGAAGAAGATAGTTTGGAAAATGACAGAATGGATTCCGAGCCAGGAACTACGAATGAGAGCAGGGGCGGGGGCGTGCGCGTCTGCGGGATGAGACCAGAGATCTCGATTTAACAGCTATAAACGAGAGGAGAGGGAGACGGAGCGAACGTCAAATAGAGACTGTTATCGTGGCAAAAACGGATTTATTTGGTCTAAAACCAAATTCTCAAGGACGTCGCGAACACCTGCTCATAACATTATTTCTTTACCGAGACAAAATGATCAGACGCAATTTCCAGGGGATGACCTTACGCCGTGTATTAGGTAGTGATTTACCCCCTCTATCACCACCGACTGAGCCTATCTGCAAGAAAGCTGTGCTGTATTTGTCCAAGCAAACTGAAGCGGCAAACTAGATTTGTCTGTTGTGCTTGCGCAAAACCGATTTGTCTACAGTGTGCGGCGCAAATTTGTGAAGACTGCAAGAGCGAAGTTTAGGGCTGATTTATAAAAAAACTACTCCAAGGATTGTTTTGATTATTTTTTTTGTATTAATTTTATGCCAGAAGAAGGTAAATTTTAATTAAAATTGTTGAGTTTAAGTTTCATTTTTTTTATATAGACTTTTAAAGGTGACTCGGTATAAAGTTCCTATATTGTGATGATTATAAAAAAGATTTAATATTTTATTGATCCATGACTTTTATTCAATTGAATTACCTTTTACCAGTTTAATATAATACTACAAAATAGTATAAATACACTTAGACTTATAAAAGGTTATCATCTATAAAATGAATGGCAACTGAAATGCCTGTCTGACAGACTACTCCTCAGTGGAATGATTCCAAAAATCCCACCTCAGTGGCAGAGGGTTAAGTGTAAACGTAACAATCGAAAGCGCGGTCATCAGCTGACCTTACAGAACGCGGAGCCGGCGGCAATGTCAAGTACATCGCGCGTCCGAACGCCGCGAAAGCGCGACGCGTGCTGTATAATGGCGAGCGACAATGACCGGACCCTGTGCCATTGTCTAACACACGGAAGCTTTGATAATATCACCCTCGGATGACCCATCAATTTTATATTGATAACTATTCCTCCTATTAGACCGTTCCGCGTCCCCCACCCCTCTAACTTTTCAACCACGGGTCAAAAAATATGGGAAAATTCATGAAAATGAGGCCTTATAAGTGCTTTCAATGAAAACTATATTGAATAAAATCGGCCGAGCCGTGTTTGAGTTATCGCAAAAAATCATAATTTTCTTTAATGACGTTAGTGCCACGCGATGTCCTTATACTTCGAACGTTACACATATTAGTTAAGTGCCATACTGCATTAAAACATTCCGCACAATCTGGCGCGTATAATCGATAATTTCCAGAAGGTAATAAGTAATTACAGTTACTTGGGTGTTTACGACCTTTTTATAGAGCTTGAAATCTTTCTCGTAATGTAAACCTCGGGCTTAAAACCGCTGTTTATTGTGAAGGTTGGGCAACTACGGAACCCTACACTGAGCGTGGCCCGACATGCTCTAGGCCGGTTTTTTTAATTGTCTCACCGAATGTCAGGAATAACAAATTAGGCTGTTACCATAGATATAAATATAACACTAGACAGCACCTACTTAATTTTTTCATCAATTTCACTACCCAAAGGTTGTCTGGAAGACATATCTTTTTAGCAATAAGACCGCCTGTTGTCCACCGGTATTTATAAATTGTATTTTTTTTGTTTCTCTTTGTAAAGTTTTGTTGGTGTGCAATAAAGTATCGTTGTATTGTTTAACGAATTATTATAATTTGATCATTGGAGTTCAAGGACTAAAGCCAACATTTCTAAAGACATTGTATTGATGTGTCTGAGATCTAACTATGCCATGAAATGAAATGAAATGAAATGAAATAATGAAATGAAATGAAATAATTTATTCAGTAAGTAGGCCACAAGGGCACTTTTACAAGTCAGATTGTGAATCTACCGGCATTTCGCAAGAGGAGACCGCTGTTGAGAAGAAAGCCGAAAGAAACTCAACAGTAAGTCATTTTTTCGTAAACAATACTTAGAACAATTAATTACATTACATTAGTGTTATAACTATAACTAATTATTACATGCGTACACGTATAGGAGATATATAGATACTCCAAATCAATGTTAGGTAGGAATATTAAAATAAAATTTTAACGATCAATTTAAAATGTTAAATATACCCAGAGATGTATATAAAGTCTCTAGGTGTCACAACATGCAATAAAATATAATTACTTAATTAATTTAATTCCACAGAGATGTATAAGGTCTCTCGGCGTCAATGTGAATAATTTACAATAGACAATAATTATTAAACCTAAATTTCTTAGAGATGTATAAGGTCTCTAGGCGTCACAATATACAAAAAAGAAAAAATAAATAATGATAATAATAATATGCTTATAGTTAAATTTCATTCCTCAGAGATGTATAAGGTCTCTGAGCGTCATTATTCAGTTCAGTACACTAAGTTTATTAGAGATGTATACAGTCTCTAAATAAAAAAAAATAAAAAAAATAATAACTTCAATCGAGTACAGGATGAAGTCTCTCACGTCAATTCACTAAACGCTGGTAAGCAGTTACTACACAACTAATTTGGCCCTTGCTAGTGTGAACAGACCGGACCCCACAAACGGCACCCGTTCACGAGCATGACGCATATCTCAGCCATCGCCTCCCTCAACCATATTATAGGGAAGGTTGCGACCCGATCAACGACGCCACCGTAAGCAAAGACCTTTAAGCGAGCATGACATGCTCACACTGCCGGGCATTCATCACTAAAGCAAATGCCCGGTGAGAAACAACATAATGTGCTCTCATGTTACATTACAAATAAACTAATATTACCGATTAAAATATGCTTACTTTACATTCACATGACTAAACCACTGGCTTAAAGACATCCCTATCATCTAAAAAGTCATTTACAGTATAATACGCCTTGTTTATTAGGTGACGTTTTATGTGAGACTTGAATTTGCTGGAAGGTAAACTCACTACCTCGGTAGGTATTTTGTTATAGAAACGTACACAGTTCCCCACGAACGAAGAGCTAACTTTACGGAGACGATGAGCAGGCATAACAAGCTTATTCTTCCTTCTTGTATTATACTGGTGAATGTCACTGTTGAGCTTGAATGCATGTAGATTTTTCCGGACATACATTATATTCTCAAGGATATATTGAGACGCTACGGTGAGAATGTTGGCTTCCTTGAATTTTTCTCTTAGCGATGCACGGGCTCCTAGTTCATAAATAGATCGTACGGCTCGTTTTTGTAGCACGAAGATGGTTTGAATGTCCGCTGCTTTCCCCCACAACAGAATTCCATATGACATTACACTATGAAAATAACTGAAATACACAAGCCTTGCCGTCTCGACGTTTGTTAACTGTCTGATTCGCCTCACTGCATAGGCTGCGGAGCTAAGCTTACCTGCAAGAGTGGCTATATGCGCATTCCATTGCAGTTTTGAGTCCAAAGTAACACCCAGAAATACTGTTTTGTCTTCAAATTCTAGTACATCACCTTTCAATGTCACCTTGGCACAATCTACTTGTTTCATGCATTAGGTAGGTACTTTACGAGTATAACAGCGAGCGACAATGACCTGACCACGCGCCGCTGTCTACGACACGGAAGCTTTGATAATAGCACCCTTGGATGTGGCGATGATAAATACCTAATGAGTGGTTAATTAATGACGGAGCCTACTGTTAACTTATTTAGCGAATTATTATAATCTGAGTATAGGTGTTTTAGCAGGATTCCGCATCTTTCACGATAGGAAGTCAATAAGCTCGAAAGATTTTTTTATCATTCGCCGTTCTATATGTATTATTCAGAAGTTACAAATTTTATGGTAATTATTGGAATATCGCTATCTATACTATTGGCAATTTTAATCTAGATTCTATCCTTGGATCCCATAAATCTTAAAGTTAAAATGATTGAATATGAAGGATTTTTAATTTGTCGTTAACTGTATGTGTGCTACATACCTATGACATATTATATCAGTATTGTGGCGTCCATAGAACCCAGTTTATATCGAGCCAGTGGGCTTGATTATTATTAAACGACCTTTGATTACTTTATCCTATTGGCCTTTTTCCTGTAACGGATTTTTTCTCTGGTGACAACAAAATTTAAATATATTAAATTTCGAAATCTTATTATCTTAATTTAATAAACACAATAATATTTATTGCAACCAAGTACTTAATAACTAGGTACAAGGTCCCTGTCAGGGTGTAGCAAAACAAAATAATATAATGATTAATGATAATTGTTGGAATTCTAAAAACAGACATCATCAGTAACTATGTTGTAATCCCAACAAATCCTTCAATGTTGCTATAAATATACAGAAGAACAACAACACTCAAAGACGTATTAAATTGCGCTATCATACGTGGTCCACACCAGCGGGCATAAGTGACAAAGCATCCGTCACGTTTTGACAAAATACGAGTATGAAGTGACAGATTCTTTGTCACTTATTTATTACGTGACAAACGCATCCATCATAGGCCCTCTGGACTCCAGCCCGGTACCTTCGGTGCCGTTCCAAGCGCAAGCGTAACCTTTTAATTTTTGAAAGTTATTTTGAGACATATTGAGATCACACTTGTTTGTCACTCAACAAGCACTGGAAAGTGTGACGAATGGCCATTGTACAAACTGTGCCACAGCACAATACCTCACAATTGTATATAGTGATATGTGAAAGAGCGCGGTCAACATGACTGGCATGAATAGCAACGAAATCTGCCAGTGAAATTGTCATTGCCAGGTGCCTCCGCAGTTATGAGGCCTGTTGGTATACATAAAAGCGCATTGGGGTAATCAACTAACGTTCCCTTGTGAAGCGCCGCAATGGCTGTCAAAAAATTGCTCGCTCGCAAGCGTGCACGGCGCGCGGCGTCCGTTCAGGTCACACACCTATGAGAGCCTTCAATACGTCTAATGATTTCTGGGACATACCTTACTGTTAATAAATCTTAATTCATTTCATCATCATAGCCGGATGACATCCACATCCAAAGGCATGCCCACGATACTTCATGATGCCTCGTCTGCTTCATCCAACGGTTTTCTGCGATCCTCGCACGATCGTCGGTTCATGTACCAAGCATTTCCTTACGCTACATAATTCAATATGTGATTGTCATTCGGGATCCCAAGACGCAACCTCCCTTGCCTATACTAGCTGTCACATTCCTTTCAATACCGCGCGGGCATGACAGATGACGCTGAGTCGCGCAACATGCGAAGTCGGGTCAAGATATACTAGCCCTGCACCTCTAGCACAACTGTGACACGCGACTCTTTCCCGTGCGAGATGTATTAACCTATCTCTTTCTGTACAGTACTGTGAGAGAGTGACGGGTGACGCTAAGTCGCGCGACAAGAGTCGACAAGCAGAGTTGTGCTAGACGGGCTGCTGATTGTAAAAAGCGTCAGATTCAATTTCATATTCCCTTCAACACAAAGGGTTTGGCTAGACTAGTCTTTGTCTGTATTCAGATACTATGTTACGTAACTTTAGTCATACCATGTTCACTAACCATAAAAATAAACATTTACACCAATAGCTAAGCATTTGATTGTTACCATAACATTTCCAAAACGCATAACTGCAGAAAAAACTTGTTTTAAAGGTATTGCAACGAATGGTGAACGATTTTGGACACTGATAACTGCATTAAACGTTACTAATCGCCTGGGTCTGTTCCGAGAATACTCAAACTCCATATTACATTAATAAATAAATAATTAAATATTAAGGAACAATCTTACACAAATCGACCTAGTCCGAAACTAAGCAAAGCTTGTACTATGGGTAGGTACTAGACGACGATATTACATATCATATAAATACATATCGATGCCTATTTCACACTCGTACTATTACAATTATTTTGCCAATGAACTTTAAACTACATAGAATTATGCACTAACGTCCTAATTGCAACTACTTTTTCCAAAAAGTTAGTACGATTGTGCTCTAAGGTATCGATATATAGATAACATTCATGACCCAGGAACAAATATTCGAGTTCATCACACAAATATTGGCGCCGGCCGGGATTCGAAGCCAGGACCGCCGGCCCAGTAGGCAGGTGCACTACAAACTGCACCAACCGCGTCGTCAAGCATTAAATACAGGACGACCGCAGCGCTGATGATAGCTCCATCTATTTGAGTAGCTATTTTATATAAGATAAAATAAATATCGGACAACCTCACACAAATCGATCTACTCCCAAATTAAGCTCAAGAAGGCTTGTGTTATGGGTTATGGGTACTAGACGACGATATACATACTTATATACATAAATATATACTTAAGTACCTACATAGAACAACCATGACCCAAGCACAAATATTCGAGTTCTTCACACAAATAATATTTGCCCTGGCTGGAATTCGAACCCGGGACCGCCGGCTCAGTAGGTAGGTGTCTACAAACCGAGCCAAACGCGTCGTCAAATTTTAAAAGCACAGATCGCCATTACATGGAATGAATGGATGATTGTAATATATATGTATAATAATTTTCTTTTGCAAAGTTAATTAACCAAGGGAGCGAAGTATATCTGTTTCCGCTTCGCCAAAATTTCTTTCGTATGTACGGATGTTCAGATTTTCGGCTGTTCTCACCTACAGGCCACATTTCTCAACCGATTCTTATGAAGTTTTGTGAGTACATTTTTTTGACGATTCAGTTTTCGTTTTTTTTGGCTGAGATATGTTAGGTTGGCACCGTAATATATATGTATAACCGTCCTTGTTGATCGGGGTAAGAGGCTCGGCTTGATAGTTTCTCCCGGGACATTGACCGCGACCAGCTGTTTCCGGCGCACGGTATGGCTAGTTTGCAAATAATAACTGTGGACTACCGGCCGGCCCTGCTTGCAGATTATGGCGCTTCATATCCATCAAGAAATAAACTAAATCAAAACGTCAAACCCCCGAAACATACATAGCTAGGAACCCTCTCGACAGACAACGCTTTCGATTACAAAGAACTGCATTCAAATCGGACCATCCGATTGGGAGCTACGATGCCACAAACAGATACACAGACCCCAGGACACACAGATACACATGCTCAATTACCTCTTTTTTCGTCGAAGAATGACTATAATTGGTTTTTAACTTGATACTCGTAAGTGTTCATTTTCCTAAGGTACACAAACATTTCTATCGAACGTTTCTTGATATGTAAAATAACGGAATGATAAATGTTTAAGTTCAGTAAAATTATAAACTACCAATTCTAGGTGATGTTGACATATCTCAATATCAGGAAAGAGAGTTAATTGACCCCTAGACAATGGAGCAACTGTTCGTAATCAAAGATCCACAATGCTTTAGACTAGACAACTTAAGTTGCCGAAAACTTCTCTGTTGCAAATACCACTATCAGTGAGCGGCATCGTACACTGTACATGTCGCATCACGAAGCCATCATCGTAATAGCAAATTGGCGAACAGTCGTCTGCTGTCACTCTCCCTTGAACCCGAACGTGCGCGGCATGCGCACGCGCGCACACCGTTAGGTACTTACAATACGAATACGATAGAGATCGTCACAGACACTTGAAGATACAGAAAGCGCACTACGTCCGTCACTTCAGATTTATACCGAATATGAGCAGAGGACAGAATTGGTGCGCGCTGGTTTGTGCTTCGTATACCTATAGATGTACCGTTCTAGACACACCGTTTCCCGATTTGTATAGGAAATGTTATCGAGAACGCTCTTTCCCCATACAAAACGAGAAACGTTCTCGAGAACGGCATCTATATCGTATGTAGTATGTACCTACGCGGTGAAGTGAACCCGACTTGGTCAGAGTAAAAGCTACAGAAATTGGACCGTATTTAATTCCTTTGAAGATAAACTGTACCTACTCGTCCTTGGGCCTTTGACTAAACTTATCGCCAATCACATTGGAAGTTTACTAGCTTGGTTTACTAATGAGAAAACAGCTGTTTTGGCATTAAATATGCACTTTGATGTTAGAAAGGTGTTTACTAAATAAATAACACATGTCTCTCTCTTCAATCGTTCCCTCACTGCTGAAGATCGTGACTTCTTCTGATTTCGTCAACTAGTTGTCTCCATCGGTTGCGTTCCGTTGCTTGTTTGAGTGCAGCATTGACTGATATGTCCAGCATATTTCATATTCCACACTTCAAATTAAGACAAGTAAAGTAAGACTAGCCTACACTACTAGAAAGTAAAACTAAGCTAAACTCTCTAATGTTAATTTACAATGTTCAATAAGGCTAAGGAACCCCGCTGTTATTAGTTCTGTGGTCAGGATAGAGATCGTCATCACTTTCGGCAGTTAGCGGTCGCTGCGGCGCCAAATGCGGTGGGAATTCAATGAGTCGACGCTTTTCGGAAAAGTGAGTCGGCCCGACCAGGCTCGACAGATTTGTGGGAAAGATATGCGCGCAAAACCATAAAGAAATGTTCCCAGAAGATGGTACTTAGATGTGAAGTAACAGGTAAAAACAAACTGCAGTTTTCAGAAATACCTGTGACACAGAACGTGTGTATATGTTATTACCGTAGCAGTTAATTTGGTAAGAATTGGACCAAAATTATGCCCAAATCTATGGCACGACAAATGAAAATTGGCAACCTCTCCACATGATGGTGCCAACGGCCAATTGAAGAAATGTTTGGTCTGCCTTATAATTTATATACTATAAGCACGACATTTCTTTAAAATATTTTCTACCACGATTCTACATCTATTAATCACCAGGGATCGTAAAATGCGATGCGAGCAAAATCCATTGAAATGATGTATGCACAACCAGGGACGGCCATGGCATTTCAATGAACTTTGCTCGCATTTTACTAACCCTGGTAATCACATATCAAAACGCTAACATAAAATCTTATTGTGTTTTGTTTCAGGGAGCGCACAGTACGGTGTTCCTCCGTGCTGATCGGAGCGCTAGGGGTGTCTCTGATCGCGCTCGCCGTATACACCACCGTGCTGGTGCTGACCGAGCAATGGAGCCCAAGGGCCTGCATCAGCGAGGAGTGCGTCGGGACTGGTGAGTCGATACGTCTAATACTTATGTTTTAGAAAGAACATTTCATGAGTATTTATTTTCTTGTTGTTGGACATCCCAACTACATGATCATCAAACTCATTTCGCCAGGAACTTACAATTTGTGGATAAAGCTCCCCCTGGGCTCTTAAGACAAATAGTAAAACATTCGCCACTCTGGTAGTCGTATCGAAGTGATGAAACTCCTGTGGCGCGGAGACATTCCCGTTAGTGGGTTTGTAATCCCACACAGTTCAAAGTCATGTCTAAAAAAGAAAACTTCATATAAATCAGCAGAACTATGAGCCAATGATGGGAAGAGAATACTGAAGCTTCAATACACACCAACAACCACCTACCTACGAATCATTACACGCGCGTAGAACGGATACATTTACATAAGAACAAATTAAAAACCTATTAGAATACTTCACCGACATAATAGTGACAACCAATAAGCATTTCTGATGCAAGTAGGATTACCGATGCGTGTTTCCCATTCCTACACATCAATTTGCTTCAATAAGTATGAATAATTAGATAAAATTGCCTTTTCAAGATAAAATGTAGTTTATACCACATTCCTGTCTCATCTCGAGCATATTCCATAGAGTGCTGCGTGCCATCCGTACCATCGCCATTTGAACTAGTTTTTAATTATTTTAATACGCACAGATTAAATAATCCACGCGCATAAACAAACTGCGCCATTTTCGCGGGAAAATGATACAATTACATTCATTATGGAGGGAGGTTCTGTTATTGGCTTTGGTCGCAATACTGCGCATATTACGCCAAGTATTCATATGTTAGAGATAGAATGCCACGTGGTTGAATAAAATTAAAGGATGAATCAAAATTATGACGTCATTGCCGCGCGCTTATTGATTGCGACGATCTAATAAACTGAATAAACTTATAAAATACTTATTATAATTCCGATAGCATCTAAACGCAGATTATAACTTTAACAAATAAATAATCACTCTGTTCGTGTGCTTTTGAAGCTTCATCCGTATTCTAAGACTACTTTTATAACGGGAACCTTTATAGGTACATAAAGTCAGCTTTCTAGTATGGTTGGTTAGACACGGTCGCTCAGCATTTCTTTTTTGATAAGTGTATTCGAGGGCGGATCCAGCGTGTAATAGTTGTAATCCAGTGAGAAAGGGACTTCACACAAGTAACACTTGTACCGCGGGAGCCCTCCCTTTCGTATAGCCGAAAAATATCCGTGGGTAACCGAGCGAGACCCTTTCCAATGGATGTTATGAACCTTATAAATACCCACCATTTTGCCACTGTAAATGTACGAATAGATAGTTGGCAGGATAATGAGGACCGCCTGCTAACCCCCTAGCCTAGTAGGTAAGATCGTCCAGGACGAGTTACGTCAGTCGAGCGCACACGCACGCTTTCCTCGCGCATGCGCGATTCAAATTAGACGTCATTTTCCGCTGCCCGCCCACGCTTTTCCTGGGCTAATAGTAACGAAATCGCAGTATTGCGGTAATACTAGCAACCAGCATGCCCATCAGTGCAACGGTTATGTTTTTAGATTGTTATGACTATGTCATAAATAAACGTTTTTAAATCATTTGATATTGTAAGTTGTTACCTAAGTTTAATGTCACTTATGTCATGTTCTCCAAACTTTTATTTAATTTCATTTTCAGTATCTAAACAATATCGCACGATCTGTACCAACAATCGTTTTTTCCTTTTGCTTTGTGACATACCTTTTTAATGATTTTCGCCTGGCACGTACTTTTATTCACATTAATTGTTATAATTTGCCGCATATGATGATAGGCCTAGTATAACCATCCATTTTATTTACCATCCTATGATTGTGAGTCAGCATCAAATGCTGACCGTACCAGTACTTACCGTACCGGACGTCCTTTGAGGGTCTTAAGAGGTTTCCAAAACTCATCCCTCATCATGATATTTTTCTCGGCAGCCTCCAGAGTGATCGCGGCGCTGAATAAAGACGTGGACCCGTGTACAGACTTCTACGAATTCGCCTGTGGGGGCTGGATCAAGAAGAACCCCGTGCCGGAGTGGGCCACCTCCTGGGACCAGCTCGCCAAGTGAGCCCATTGCTTATGCTATTAGTACACCCATTCTTTTGAGCTGCTAAAATGGTCTAAGAGATACTCTTTAGTCGTTCGTTCATAACCTCTCTGTTACCCGAATCCAAAGGCTATTATAATAATCTCAGAACTCTTGGACTATAGATAAAAAAATTAAGTGAAAAAACATACCTACATTCATTTAGGTTTTATTAACTTGAACAAGTGGCCTATTCAGGGCACCATATTTGACTCTAAAACGTTTAAGTGTTTAGTCCCATAGATAAGTCGTGGTTTTCAGATTACGAGAGCGGCTGGTGGCTGACCTCCGAGAGCTGCTGGAGCTGGAAGACGAGCCTGGGCTCCCGGAGAGCGTGCTCAAGGCCAAGGCTCTGTACAGGACTTGCATCAATATTGGTGAGTGTTAGGACAAGTCTTCTATTCTAGAAAATTAAAATTTGACGAGTTTACGCCACTTGGGAAGTACAGACTTAAAAGTTTTCTCTAGACAGCAAAAACTTTTAAATCTGTATTACTTTCCGTTATTTATTCAAGCTACATGAACTTACATCACAAATTTACAAAGCGTATTACCAGAGAATAGAGACACTACAGAAACCACACTTTTTTATTATTTTCCGCTTTTGCAACTAGTATCTAATTGGTAATTTTGAATGACGTGCGACGTGGTTCGTTGTAGCACGTTGTGAATGTAAATTTAAATTCTATGATACCACCCAGTAGGCATCATAAAATCTAAATATTCATTTAGGTGAGAGAGTACTTGTATATTTACAAGCATTCCTGACCTGGACATGTGTAGAAAAAACTGAGACCATTTATTATATTCCCAGACAAATTAGAAGAGGACGGCATCAAGCCAATACAGAAGATTCTGGTCGAGCTGGATCTGCCGGCGCGTCCGCCCACCGAAGCATCAGGCAACTTCAGCTGGGAGCTGGTGGCAGGGCGAGGGCGCCGGGACCTGGGACTCAGTGTGCTTCTGAGCGTGCAAGTGGCGGAGGACGTGAGGAATACCAGCAGAAACCGCGTTGTGGTGAGTGGGATGGATATAAGCTTGGCTTGGATAGCTGCGCCGCACGGTGTTATGCACTTATCCTACGGGAACACTAAATATTTCGGGATAAAAACTAGCCTATGTGTTAATCCAGGGTGTCAGCTACCTTCATACCAAAATTTATCAAAATTGGTCCAGCCGTTTGAGCGTGAAGAAGTAACAAACATACACATAAACACACTCACAAACTTTCGCGTTTATAATATTAGTGTGATGTGTCACAGCGTCAGTAACTTAAGTAATCGTAATCTCTAATTGATAACCGTGCCTTTTTTGCACTGACTTCCCTTTGAACAGCTAAGTAAGTCCCTTATCGTACTATGAGGAATTTGGTTTCTCTGTGACATGACAGCAGTCAGCGCCACATTCAATGGTAACCAGTCCGTATGTCGTCGATATTGGCCATGTTGACTCTTGGTTGTTGTTCTAGATCGAGCAAGTGTCTCCGGGCTTCAGTGAGCGCTACCTGCTCGCGCCTGAACAGTTCGCGCATGAGCTAGAGCAGTACCACACCTACATCAAGGAGATGATCGCCCTGGCCGACCCGCCCACCAATGCCTCCTCCTTCGCTGACGACATCGTTGCGTTCAGCAAGAGCCTGGCGAAGGTATTCCAAAACATATATTTTTCTCACCTTGTTCATGCCGTTAGGCCTGTGATTGCAGTTGGCTACTAGAGTGGAGCTGTGTCAAATGGAACAATGACATTAATCTGATTTAAATGCACGCTCTTGAACTTCACGAAGACGCAGCCTGATTGGTTATTTTCTCCGATCCACTTCAGTGAATCAGCACACCAGCAGCCTTAGTGTTGTCATCAAATAAGGGTGAAGCCAGAAAGCGTAATTTGAGTGGCGTAATTTAGGTCGCGCCATACGTAGTGTGACGTGATCACGTGACCTGATGTATGGCGCGACCGAAATTACGCGACTCAAATTACGCTCATCTGGCTTTACCCTAACAGTGATTGCTGATGGTATCGTGCCGATCAACAAGAGTTTGAGAAAGTCAATACTCATCATTTCCTAATAAGTTACTTACTTTTTAGGAAATGATGCGTTCATAAATATCTGGAACAGGACTCTTATTGACTGGGCGATACAGTACATGTTCAGATATTTATGAAAGCCTAATTATATACTGCGATATATCTTATGAGATGATAGAGTAGGTATGTCATTTGTGTAGGTATGTGTCGAGTGAAGTGGCATAGTCTATTCGACAATGGACTCATAGTATTTTAACGTTGCACGTGTGCAACTGGACAGAGGTATCCTCTAAAGCGTAAATGCTGCCTCAAGATGCAATTCAAACAATACTTTGGCATGTCCGTAACAATAATCTGATTATTTAATGAATGCTGCAGATAAGTCTTGTTTTTTCACGGACACCATTGTCTCTGTTTCCCACGATCGTGATGAATCACATTAATCTCAATTCAATTCTTGGTAACTAATTACCGACGACACCAGACTTAAGATCAGAGCTAAGATTATAACTTATTTGGAGAAAAACTTTTCTATTTATATCTAAATTAATGATACTTACTCATTTTTAGTAATAACGGATTTGCGGGAATGCCCACTAGCATATTCAACCTCTTTTTCCGTGTTTTTCTTTATACAGCGCGTATATTTGATATAACCGCAAATTGATGTCAGACGGAGATTTTAGTGCTACAATCTGATATTTATAGCAATTATTAATTTAGCGTTAACTGTGGCATACCGTAATTAATTTTTGGAAATTTTCTGAGCAGCAATGTATGGCGTAGTTATTACTGGTGACAGTTGTGACATCACGATGTTAAGTGTCAACAAAGAACAACAAACAAATACATTGCGTGCTGAATTATTTTAATATGAAAAAAAAAGAAGTTCGGTTTTTTTAATATTTTACGGATCAAAATATTAATAAGTGCCTATACTAAGACCCCGTAAAGTTAGCGGTTATATCAAATATACACGCTGTATATTAAAGACTATAACTTTAATTCACCCCTAGTTATTGATTGTCTCTCACATAATGTAGGTATCACGTCTGTGATAAGGAAAATGTGTAATGATGTGTTTGTGAATCCTAAACAACCCTAACTGAGTCAACAGAACAGGTTGTTCTCTTGAGTCAGAGGCCAAGATCCACTTTGAGTCACAGAGCCAGACCAGTAAGTAAGTAATGATGTGTTATCCATAATGTTTTTTTTTTACTAATCAATGTTATGATATTTGTGATTGCAGATAATGACCCCAGTGGAGGTGCGCAGGAGTGGCACGCACCTGTTCCACGAGGTCAGCGTGAAGCAGCTGGTGCAGGGCTCCGCTGGCGGCCCCGCGCAGTGGAAGGATGTAAGTCCTCATTGATTGGGATACCTGAACGGGTTACCAGGACCAAAAACTAAAGGTCATAGTTAATGCTGTTTCGATCTTTGCGATAACCAGTCATGCATAGCCTCGTGGAAGCGAGATGCGAGAGAGCAGGTCCGTACGCCATATCCGAGGAAAACCCGGACACTTTTTACGTAAATGAAAAATAAATATCATATTATTTTCGGACATGTCCGGGGAAAAAATACGATTTACGCCAAATGTCCGGGTTTTTAAGTCTTTGTTCGGGTTCGGTGAAATTAGAGATGGCATCCCTATGCACAGCATAAGCAGATAGTGGGTCACACTTGGTAGCGATTCACATCAGGGCTCGCCGTCCACAGTTACCGACTATGGACTTCTCATATTCCAGGATCGATCACAGTCACTGCATCATTCCGAAAGTCATTGTGTGGTATTTTCTGCTACGGGCAAGAAATGACGAATATTCCCATTATTTCCAGCACGACTGGAACAAGTACCTGGAGCTGGTGTTCTCCAACACGAGCGTCGAGCTGGACGACAACGCGGACCGCGTCATCGTCATGGACCTTCCGTACCTACAGAAATTAGCCGCACTTCTCTCCGATACCAAGCCGGTCATAATCGGTAAGTTGAACCGGGAAACCTTTATTCCAGTTCCGTCTTTAGGTACAGTCAAGTTCATTTACATCTACACACTTACGAGAACACAAATATCTGAACACGACCCTATTGTCAGGAGCATAAAGTCGTGTTCAGATATTTTTGTTCTCGTAAGTGTGTAGATGTAAATGAACTCGACTGTATCCTATCACAATTTCGAAACATAGTTTCCCAGCTGTAAGGTTTCGCCAAATTTTCATTTGTCCGAACGTAATCTTTCCTGAAACCCGTAATATTTTCAGGATTTTATAAACATCGTTTTAAAGAATCTATTAGGTTAGGTCCTAGGTTTGTCATCATTCATTCAAATAAATTAACAGTTTCGGAAAAAGAAAATGCTTATGGACAAATGGAAATTTGGCGGAACGTTACAGATGGGATACCTACAAATACTTGTGTTTCAGATAGGTAACCCCATCTTTACCTGAGTGTTTACGAGAGAGGTTCACCAATGTTGAAATTTCACTTTTCTGTATTCAGAGCTCTGCCTGAGTGACACAGGCAGACCACACAGTCGTATTTGTCAATTTAATCTAGGCTATGTCCAAACTCGTCATGCGCCGTTGAGCAATGCCTAGCTCAATTCAGGAACGCTACTGACCGCAAAATCTCTTATGCATTTTGTTTACGCGCGGGTTTTTATTGTTTATCGATGCCAAAATATAAACCATCCTCTGACAAGAAAATTGTAATATTACCTACGTATTGTGATACTATTAAAAAACCGGCCAAGTGCGAGACGGACTCGCGCGCGAAGGGTTCCGTACCATCAAATAAAATAACTGGCCGGGTTAAGTTAAGTTTGCGCCTAGTATGTATGGCGCCGCCGGATACGGATGAGATGCCAAGTTATAGCAACCGATCACGTATGTTGTATGGGAGCCCTGCTAAAAGGTTTTTTTTCCTGTTTTTTTTTGTATCTGTGAAAATTGTAACTGTCTAGCTATCACGGTTCATGAAATACAGCCTGGTGACAGACAGACAGTAGAATCATAGTAATAGGGGTTATGTTTTTACCCTTTGGGTACGGAACCCTAAGAACAGCAAATGCGAGTAGCAGATCCATGTTGAACTCAAGAAAAGTTAGGTACGTGTTGACACCGGGCCACCCAATAAATTCTTAGTTTCACTCCGAATTTTAATAATCCCGACGCGCGACGAGTGACTCTTCAAAATTATTTCTCTTAGGGCAGAATACTATAAAATTGTTATCTTTGCACTATGATTTCAGAGCGCTTCCTCTGGTGGAGCGTGTTCTCGACAGTGGCGCCGATGACGCTGAACGCCTTCCGCGACCTCGGGTTCGCGTTCAGCCGCGCCGTGTTCGGGCTGCAGCAGCGCACGCCGCGCTGGAAGAGCTGCACCGCCAACGTCAACTCCAACTTCGGTGTGGCGCTCAGCTACCTCTATGTCAAGCGGCACTTCGATCAGACTTCCAGGCAAAAGGTACAACCTTACCACAGGATGCCCTACACTCTGCCGCAGATAGGAACAGACGAGAGACTGTCCCAGGAGAGGAAGCGCAACCACCCTCAGAAATGAGGACACCGACGCAAGGAGTAGAAGTTTTCACATTAAAAATTCCGTCATCAGCGTCCTTCTAGTTGATATGTTCATGAGAAATCACACCAGCTCTTGTTAGAGGCGAATTATTCGGTTATCGCTCTTCCACAACTTACTTGTAACTTTATAAGTCTTTCGATACGCGTTGTTTGAGTGGTGGGCTGGTTTAGCTGCACCGCCATCGTCAACTCCCACTTTAGCGTGGTGCTAAGCTTTCTCTATGTCAAGCGGCATTTTGACCAGAGTTCCAGGCAACGTAGAAACAATACAAGATTAACCAACTTACCAAAGTTGAGCCACCATCTTGCCAGGGCGTACTACCAAACGTACCAAAGACGTTGTTAAAAGGTTGACGAAAAGGCACTGATTTCAAACGACACTTCCCCCGTTCCTAACGTTATTTGCAAACAGTTAAGTGTATATTATCGCTATGTTAGTTAATGTACACCTATTGTCTTCCAAGTTCCACCTGATGTTTACATAACCTCAATTGCTTTTGGTAACTACGGCTACCTGTCAACGCTCTTATTTTATTATATAAATAGAGTTCAACTCAAAATTCGAAGCAATTGAGTGGTTAACTAAATGTGTTTCAGGCTATAGAAATGGTGGAGGACGTGCGCGCCGCATTTGCCGCGGCCGTGAAGGAGCTGGACTGGATGGACTCCACCACGAGGCTCAAGACTCTCAACAAGCTCAGCGCCATCAGGAACTTCGTCGGCTTCCCCGCCTGGCTGCTCACCCGGGAACAACTCGACAAGCACTACAAACATGTGAGTTCAGGTCACTCGAGACTGGAGGAGTGGCCTCTACGTGAGTCTAGAGTCTGGACTCTAGACCTTTAACTAGCTAAGTGCCATTAGGAAATTCGTCGGAGTTCCCGTCCGGCTGTCAAAACACGCCTTTGCTTTTCTTATCCCCGATGCGTTGGTTAACTTGGCTCCTCGTGCTACTCGTATGATGCTAAAGTTCAATCACTAAGTATACTATAACTACTATCACTTTTTAACTATTTGAGTTTTGAACCAATACAAATCAAACATGGAATTCATGTTTATTTCAAGATTTCCTCTGAACAATACCATTTTTCAGGCGGAGGTGGTCGAGGGAAATCTGTTTGAGACCTACTTGAAACTGACGCGCGCCGCTGTCAAGAAGTCACTGGAGTCACTACGGGAGACGCCCGATAGAAACAGGTATGAATTTCAATTTAACGAAAATTTCATTCAAAATTTCGCCCAATTAAGTTTTGAGCGCCCAATTTTAAAATCAGAGACCAAATAGGTATAGTCTGAGGAACAGTTTTGTTTCGTCACGATTTTGTGGCCAAAGGGTTAACGAAAGTATTTTTTTCAGATGGGTAGCCACAGCAACAACGGTTAACGCTTTCTACTCGGCCACTCTCAACTCAGTCAGTAAGTATTCTTCACCACAAACATAAACAATTGATGTCCATTTAGGATGGAACTCTGAAGTAATCTGAATATCATATCTCAATTTATAATATTTATCTTAATTTTAGCGTTCCCCGCCGGAATATTACAACCGCCATTTTATGGAAACGGGATTGAGTGAGTGCTTCGTTTATTTCCTTTCGGTCTCTTAGGTCCAGTTCCTAGGTACGTCTCGTGTGTTTGGTACGTCTATTTCTGCGAAAGTCCATTTATGCAAAAGTCCATGTCCGCGGATGTCCATTTCTGTACGAGTCCATTTATTTGAACGTCCACTTTACCCCTTTTTCCCTAAATGTCAGATTCTTGAAATGGCAGATATTGTACATCATCATCATCATCATCTCAGCGGGAACACCCAAATATCCCGAAATATTTTATCCCGAATTTATTAATTCCGATTTTTAAAACTCCGAATTTCATAATTCCTAGGAAATAAAATTCCGATTACTAAAAAAACACGAAATTTATTTAAACGAATTTCAAAATTCCGATTGTATATTATTCCGATTTTTATAACTCCGAATAATGAAAAGCCCGAAGTGTCATTGGCCTGAAAAACAAAATTCCGATTATTAATTTTCCGAAACTTCATTACTTATTCGGAAATTTGATATTCGGGATGATGACATTCGTATTTTCAATAATCGGAAATTTATTTCTTAGGAATTATGAAATTCGGAGTTTTAAAAATCGGAATTAGTAAATTCGGAATTCAATATTTCGGAGTATTTGGGTAAAGATTATTTTTTTAAAGGCACTCATGACATTTATTAATTTGATTAAACTATCATACTATCAACTATCAGAAGTACTTCAGTCTTATTTAAGTGGCCAGTACAGGATCTACAGAAAAGAGTATCGCTATGAACGCAACAAACTACAGGACAGTTGTACTACCGTCTGCCGTTATGGTCACTAGTACTACTGGTAGTACTAGTGACCTTAGGGTGTATCATTTGTACTACCAGTAGAACTACCTGGTACTACTACTGTACCAGAGGGAATTTTTTACGATAAAACAAAAATAGAAAACAGGATTTGGACAAATATCGAATTGGCTAAACCCCGAAAACTGTAGGTTGGGTTATTGGCTGAACCCCGAAAACTGTAGGTTAGGTTAGGTTTGTATTGTGACCACGTATAGCGGAGCGAGCGGAGCGTCAAAAGACCTGCTGAACCCCGAAAACTATAGGTTAGGTTATGGGCTGAACCCCGAAAACTGTAGGTTAGGTTAGGTTTGTTTTGTGACCACGTATAGCGGAGCGAGCGAAGCGAGCGGAGCGTCAGACTTGCTGAACCCCGAAAACTATAGGTTAGGTTATTGGCTGAACCCCGAAAACTGTAGGTTAGGTTATTGGCTGAACCCCGAAAACTGTAGGTTAGGTTAAATCCTAGTATTACCTATTTCACCTTGAGGCAGGCCCCGTTATAGAAAAACTTTCACATATTTAGGCTTATATTTTATAGTTATTAATAACAGCAATTCGTAATTTTGATGTTTCGGACTTTTGATTAGTCGGGTTTATTATTGGTCGGTGTAATGATATTCGGAGTTTTGAAAATCGGTATTTTTATAATCGGAATTCGTATTTTTTATTTCGGATTATTATTCATTCGGACTTCTTATTGTTCGGTGTATTGAAATTCGGAATTTTGTAAACCGTGATTGTAAACGTTAGACATTTTGAAATTTCGGATTTATAAAAATCGGAAAAATGAAAAATCGACATACTTATATTCGGAGTTTTAAAACATTCGGAATTATAATAATCGGTATTATGAAATTCGTGATTCCGATAATCGGAATTTAGTTTTTCGTATTTATGTAGTGTACCCCATCTCAGCCATAGGACGTCCACTGCTGAACATAGGCCTCCCCTTTGGACTTCCATATATACCGGTTGGAAGCGACCTGCATCCAGCGCCTTCCGGCGACCTTTATAAGGTCATCTGTCCATCTTGTAGGTGGACGTCCAACGCTGCGCTTGCTGGTCCGAGGTCTCCACTCGAGCACTTTTCGGCCCCATCGGCCATCTGCTCTGCGTGCTATGTGGCCTGCCCATTGCCACTTCAACTTGCTAATCCGGTGAGCTATATCGGTCACTTTAGTTCGTCTACGGATTTCCTCATTTCTGATTCGATCACGTAGAGACACCCCGAGCATAGCCCTCTCCATTGCTCGTTGAGCGACTTTGAGCTTTGAGATGAGGCCGATAGTGAAAGACCACGTTTCGGTGCCGTAAGTCATCACTGGTAACACACATTGGTTGAAGACTTTCGTCTTGAGGCACTGAGGTATGTCGGACGAAAAGACATTGCGTAGTTTCCCGAACGCTGCCCATCCGAGTTGGATTCGGCGGTTGACCTCTTTCTCGAAGTTGGACCTACCTAATTGGACCACTTGTCCTAGGTAGATGTATGAGTCAACAACTTCGAGTACCGAGTTTTCAACAGAGACTGGGATGGGCACAACCTTGGCATTCATATTGTACATCTACCTACAAAATATGTAGATTGGAAAATATGACAATTACTCGATCGAACGACAATACGTTTAATGTACTTAACTGTACAGTCAACTACAAGGAGATCGATACTGCCAAAGTTACAAAAATATGTATACACGACTTTATTGCCTTCACATTAAGGTCGTGTAAACATTTTTTTGTAACTTTGGCCGTATCGAACTCTTTGTAGTCGACTGTACATCTGCCGTTTTAAGAATCTGCCATTCAGGGAAAAAGGGCCACTTTATTATTTATTTATTTAAACTTTATTGCACAAATGGCGGACTTAATGCCAGATGGCATTCTCTACCAGTCAACCATAGTTTACAGGGAGAGAAACCCTCTATTCCCACTAGTTCTGTTGATGATGAAGAATAACAAATAAACCACTAATGTTACCATATCATGGTACTGTCAGCGCCAGATAGCAGTCAAAGTGGCCAAATATATCGGAACAGATCTTAATTTGTATAGACGTAAGGTTGTGTTACGATATATTTGGCCATTTTGACTGCTACTAACTATCTTGAAAACTGACTGTACCACGACAAAATATACATTGAATTGCACCTTTTCAGCACGCTGTATGCATGCCGTTTGTGTCAAAAGAATAAAATAATAATTACCCTTTTAATAAATTGTACTGGGGACATTTTTCCTGTGTCAACATCATGCACAAATTGTTTAATCTTCGTATCCCAGGCAATCAGGCAAAACAGACATTCACGGAATGGACGTTACAGAAGCTAGACATTCACGGAATGGACGTTCGAAGCAATAGACTTAAGAGTATACTGGGCATATCAGGAACTGGACCTAAGAGACCGAAAGGGTTTATTTTTCATACCATTCTGTACAATGATATAAAAACCATGTCAAAATAACTCCGTTTATATTTCCAGAGCCATCAACTACGGATCTATTGGTGCCATAATGGGTCATGAAGTGACGCACGGGTTCGATGATCAAGGTAAACTTCTACTTTCTTGAACCAAAAATATTTAATTATTGTATTAAGCAGCTTACACTCACGTGAAATGGTCACGAACGGCCCGACATGTTTCGAATACGGAGCTCTTCATCAGGGACCTTTGTCACTGATAAAAAAAAAACGTTTAGGTTCACTCCGTTCACATACCCATTCTGCTAGCTCCTCAACGTTCTCACTTTGTCCAGTGTTCTATCCTTTCCACGTTCCCAGTTCATGCGCAAAGTTAAACTACACTTCCAATTCATCCACATTGACTGTCGCAGGTCGGAGGTACGATGAGATGGGCAACTTGAAGCAGTGGTGGTCGGCGGCCACGCTGGAGCACTACCACGGGCGCGTGTCCTGCATCATCGACCAGTACAGCCGCTACCATCTGCCGCAGCTTCCCAACTACACGGTAAACCCGTCGCTCTTGTTGAAGTCTTTATCATTTAATTTGATTATTAATATTGTTTAGGGCAGCACATGCTGGCACAAAAACTGTTCGGAAGGGGTTGACCAGATATGCCGAGGTAAAAGCAGACTGCGTCTAATGACGTATCCTGAAATAGGCTTGTCTGAGTGCTTCGATTAGGAATAGATCTGGAGGGAAGATCACCATTGTGTCATTAAGTTCTATGACATACTTATACTGAGTAGACTCCATTCTTGCATATCTTATCGGTTTGCTAATGTCATGTGTAAATCTGATCTGCACCTGTTAATTTAATTATTCATGTAGGTAATCAAATAGGTACATTTATGTTCGCATTGATCGAAGCACGGGCCACGCTTGCTTGTCGGCAGGTGCACGGGTTCAACACGCAGGGCGAGAACATCGCGGACAACGGCGGGCTGCGCGCCGCGCTCAGCGCCTACCAGCTGCTGGCGCGCCGCCGCCCCGCCGCCGCGCGGGCCGCGCTGCCGGGGCTGCCGCACTACAAGCCCGAGCAGCTCTTCTTCCTGGGCTTCGCGCAGGTGAGGACCTTACCACTGCTCGCGTCATACCGAGCTATGTCTACCAGCTGCTGGCGCGCCGCCGCCCCGCCGCCGCGCGGGCCGCGCTGCCGGGGCTGCCGCACTACAAGCCCGAGCAGCTCTTCTTCCTGGGCTTCGCGCAGGTGAGGACCTTACCACTGCTCGCGTCATACCGAGCTATGTCTACCAGCTGCTGGCGCGCCGCCGCCCCGCCGCCGCGCGGGCCGCGCTGCCGGGGCTGCCGCACTACAAGCCCGAGCAGCTCTTCTTCCTGGGCTTCGCGCAGGTGAGGACCTTACCACTGCTCGCGTCATACCGAGCTATGTCTACCAGCTGCTGGCGCGCCGCCGCCCCGCCGCCGCGCGGGCCGCGCTGCCGGGGCTGCCGCACTACAAGCCCGAGCAGCTCTTCTTCCTGGGCTTCGCGCAGGTGAGGACCTTACCACTGCTCGCGTCATACCGAGCTATGTCTACCAGCTGCTGGCGCGCCGCCGCCCCGCCGCCGCGCGGGCCGCGCTGCCGGGGCTGCCGCACTACAAGCCCGAGCAGCTCTTCTTCCTGGGCTTCGCGCAGGTGAGGACCTTACCACTGCTCGCGTCATACCGAGCTATGTCTACCAGCTGCTGGCGCGCCGCCGCCCCGCCGCCGCGCGGGCCGCGCTGCCGGGGCTGCCGCACTACAAGCCCGAGCAGCTCTTCTTCCTGGGCTTCGCGCAGGTGAGGACCTTACCACTGCTCGCGTCATACCGAGCTATGTCTACCAGCTGCTGGCGCGCCGCCGCCCCGCCGCCGCGCGGGCCGCGCTGCCGGGGCTGCCGCACTACAAGCCCGAGCAGCTCTTCTTCCTGGGCTTCGCGCAGGTGAGGACCTTACCACTGCTCGCGTCATACCGAGCTATGTCTACCAGCTGCTGGCGCGCCGCCGCCCCGCCGCCGCGCGGGCCGCGCTGCCGGGGCTGCCGCACTACAAGCCCGAGCAGCTCTTCTTCCTGGGCTTCGCGCAGGTGAGGACCTTACCACTGCTCGCGTCATACCGAGCTATGTCTACCAGCTGCTGGCGCGCCGCCGCCCCGCCGCCGCGCGGGCCGCGCTGCCGGGGCTGCCGCACTACAAGCCCGAGCAGCTCTTCTTCCTGGGCTTCGCGCAGGTGAGGACCTTACCACTGCTCGCGTCATACCGAGCTATGTCTACCAGCTGCTGGCGCGCCGCCGCCCCGCCGCCGCGCGGGCCGCGCTGCCGGGGCTGCCGCACTACAAGCCCGAGCAGCTCTTCTTCCTGGGCTTCGCGCAGGTGAGGACCTTACCACTGCTCGCGTCATACCGAGCTATGTCTACCAGCTGCTGGCGCGCCGCCGCCCCGCCGCCGCGCGGGCCGCGCTGCCGGGGCTGCCGCACTACAAGCCCGAGCAGCTCTTCTTCCTGGGCTTCGCGCAGGTGAGGACCTTACCACTGCTCGCGTCATACCGAGCTATGTCTACCAGCTGCTGGCGCGCCGCCGCCCCGCCGCCGCGCGGGCCGCGCTGCCGGGGCTGCCGCACTACAAGCCCGAGCAGCTCTTCTTCCTGGGCTTCGCGCAGGTGAGGACCTTACCACTGCTCGCGTCATACCAAGCTATGCCTTTTAGACTAGACCTAGGAAGACTATCTCGGGTACGGATGGAATTAAACAGGTTCTAACCTCGACCGCATAAAACCAAGCGAAACAGGTACCTACAACCCTGAAGAGCATTTTACCAACTCACCATATAATCTACAACCATCAGATCCAACCCCGCTCTGATATCAAAAACTAATTTCAACCAACGTGTCCACAGATATGGTGCGGCAACTCTACAATAGGCGCCCTGAAGTCCAAAATGGTGGAAGGGGTCCACAGCCCCAACAAGATCCGGGTCATCGGGACCCTCAGCAACTCCAAGGAGTTCGCGGACGCGTGGCAGTGCCCGCTCGGCTCGCCCATGAACCCCGAGCACAAGTGCGTACTGTGGTGACCAAGAATGTGATGGACACGTGGTGCCAGATCATGGGATCAAAGTTACCGGAAAGTTACCGCCTTATGTTAAGCAAGTAGTTTGTATGATGAAGTCATTCGTACTTATTTAAGGTTAGTTTTAGTTTGCGAATGGGATGCCTGTGGATCGACGTAGATTACTTTGTCCTGATAGGTAAATTTTATAAATTTGCCATTTTCTATTGTTTACGTCTTAGTTGATTCCAAAATTTGGAATTCATTTCTCTCCATAATCTTTTTAACCGACTTCAAAAAAAGGAGGAAGGTTCTCAAATTAGACTGCATTTTTTTTTAACCGATTTTGATAATTCTTTGAAAACTCTTATTCGAAAGCTGGTGCTTCCTGTGTGGTCCCATTTAAATTTGGTCCAGTTCTGACAAAGAAATCCATGAGAAAATCATATGTGTTATTGTATGTTCCATTTCGCTCATTGAAGTCTTTTTTTTTTTAAGTGATTATATTTGAATCACTAAAAAGCAAAAAACACCAAGTACTTAGTTTGTTTTATTATTATTAATTGATATATAATAATGTAACTCAACTTCTCTGAAACTATTTTCCATACAAAAGTTTGAAATAAACACACCATGAACACTTGAACAGGTTACAGCCAAAGGACCAATATCCGCAATGGTACCAATAACCCAAGCTTTAAAAAAATATTGCAATATGATTAAGATTATGGAATTGAAGAATCAAAATGTTCTACTATTTTCGTATCACTGTTCCGAAACAAGAGGAAAAAGACTGTACACTAAATTTCGAGCCGGGCCCGATGAGACGTGTATTTAGCAAACAGTGAAATGTGAGTGTGTGGTTAATGTACACGTGAATGTGATAATGTTATATAAGAACTACTAGTTGTAAGTTTAAATTAAGATTGGCGCAACTCTAAGGCTGGATATTTATAATGAACAGAACTGAATTTATGATCAAATCAATTGGTAATTTGAGACTTAATTTGTGTTTGTGTCGTACCTATAAGTTAACAATGTTGTATTAGAATTCAATCACAAAATGACGGGTCTCAATTTGAGATAAGAGTCGTTTTCAAAAAACATGTACTTAGTTAAGGGCTATAATTACAACAAAACCAAATTGATTCCTTTGTATAACGAATGTTACCCATATCTTTTGTATAAGTAACTAACTTTCGTTACACAAAGGACGCGATCATAGTTTCAATACATCCAATTTACTGCGATTTAGCTTTGTTTTTTATAAGCCTTTAACTTTGTTTTTTTAAACGACTTATAAATATATTTTGTAACTATGAAATTCTCACAAACCTAGCCTTAGCCAAATTCAGTATTATTAAAATTTAAATCTACAAATAACAAGCATTTCGAAAGTGACAAAATATTTATTACGAACAAAATAAAGAGATTTTTCTACATACTGTTTCATTTTTTCCTTACATATTGGAACTCGTACACCGGAGCACAGACCTTGGAGCCTTTTCTGATGCGTTTGGGCTTCAGTTGTCCGGCTGTCTGCAGGTGTTTCTTAATCTCCATCTTCTGCTGGATGACTGTTAGCTCTCTCTCTCTGTCTATCCGTTTTGATAATTCTTTGTATACTTTGTCTTTCTTCTTCTTTAGTTTCACAATTGTCTGGAAAATAAATGGATTGTTTTAATTTGATTATTGAAAGAAAGAAACATTTATTGCCACAGCAAAAAGTTACATGGATTTAAAAATAACAGCATTGTTATAGATCTGAATTAAACTGTCCCAGTAAAGTAATCCATACAAACTTTTTTTAATTTTGGTACATACCCCTTCATCTACGTCGGGTAGTTGGATTTTGGCCAGGTCAGCCAGACGGGGCCTGTTAGATTTGCGCCCGAGGAGCGACGGATGCGTGTCCAACCTCTTTGCCAAGTCAAAGTCTTTCTCTTCATCAGAGTCCACGAAGAATGTGTGGGAATTTCTTGTGGCCTCTGCTATATCTGTCATGTGGAGTTCTGACTGAAATAGAAATTAAATACATTAAGAAAATAGGAATTTTGGGTAAAAATATAAAACAAATATATATGAGTGTTCATTTTACCTTTCCCAATCATACTTGACATCCAAATATAGACAATCTATTCTCTTTTATGCCTTTGAATTAAGGTTAAGAGTGCCAACTATTGCTGTCAATATCAAGCACTGTGCAACAACTGCCTACTGAGCTGACGGCCCTGGGTTCGAATCCCGGCAAGGGCAAATATTTGTGTGATGAACTTGAATATTTATGCCTGGGTCTGGGTCATGGTCATGGGATTTTATTAGTATTGAAGTATGTACCTATATCATCGTCTAGTGTCCACAACACAAGCCTACTAGAGCTTACTGTGGGACTAGATTGATTAGAGTGAGGTTGTCCCATAAAAAAAAATTATGACACTTTATACTCTCGCGGTTTGTACACAAAAAAAAAATTGACAGCCCCAGAAATACATATAAAAGCTGCCAATAGCTGATAACACACCTGCAAGCGGGCGATCCTACGTGTCTCCATGGTGCGCTTCATGTTGACGTACTTGAGGTCCTGGCTCTCCATGAGCTTCAGCTGCTCCTTCGTGTGCTCCTCTTCCTTCATCAGCTCATGGTGCTCCTGCAATCAGGACAATAATCTTACTTATATTATTATTTATCTCCTAAAGTAATAGTTAACTAATCTGCCATGCTACGGCAAGAGGATGTATCTTACTATGACATCCGTATAAAGATAAGACCTTTTACCATTACACGGTAGTGTTTCTTTGTGGTCTGCTGTGTTTGTTCTGCCATAGTATGTTAAAATGACGTATCTTACTATGACATCCGTTTGATGAAGAAAAAGAAGTTATTTATTAGTAAAGTCAATATTAAAACAAAACCTTTAACTACCCCTAAATGTGCCAAGGTGCCCCTGTGCTGGGGTTTATTGGTGGGACAACAGCGTGAAAATACTCTGAAATACATTCCAATGCTCAAAAAAGGGAGCTACTAGCGTGCTTTATGTTTGACAAACCTTAAAATAAGGCTACCAAAAAAGTAAACAAAATTGTAGGTTATGTAGTTATCAGATTTAAAAATCTGTATGGCACGATTTTACACATTTTTTAAAGTATGTCTCACCTTCAGTTAAAGGCTTTTTTATACCATACCAGCGCAAACCAAATATTAAACACTAAAACATTGAAATGTTTACAAACCATTACGTCAACATACCCCCTTTTTTATCCTAGAGTTGACCATATGAAAGTAGAACTCATCAGGGTTCTTGTCCAGGGTCCTCTTCCTGAGCAGCTTGAGGGTTTTGCCCTTGTCATGGTAATCTTTAGCGCGTTTCTTGTAATCTGTCTTCTTCTCGAGCAATCCCAAATGTTTCCTCGCTTCCGGCTGATGCCGCTCTCTGTGGGTCTTTTGGTGGGCCTTTGCGGCCTTTGTCCATGATGACATTCTGACTTAGTTATTTATTAATCACAAAATTAATTGAAATCGCATGAATTAAACACCAAAAACACACACGTGAGAGTGAAGCTAACTGTCACTGTCAAAATGTCATGGCAATTGTCAAAATCTAAACTGTCAGTGTCACTGACAACATGAAGATGACGTGAAGTGATATTTAGGGGCCGTATTGTACAACCGTGTAGGTGATTATCTTGCTAATCTTGTAAGTTTTATTTTACGTTTAAATAAAAATATATTTCTTACATTTTACAAACGATCGTAAAAATTACGTAGCGAGTAAAATAATGTATTATTAGAATTAGACAAAATCTGTAAAAAAGTATTAAAAACAATTTGGCATAATGGCTTAATTTGGTGGTAAAACTGTTTAAAAGTATTAAGATTAAGAACCGACCACAACGCTTATTCGAATGCGAATTTTGAGCAGCGGTGTAATCGTTCCCCCGTTCCGTTATTCTGATGCTGGGTAAACTCCTTCTCCTTACTAGACGTGACGAATTCTACCAGCCGACCTTGCCTTAAAATTAGTCAATAGAAGCGCGCATCACCCTCCCCCAAGGTTCTCAACAACGACTCTTTATGGCGGCTCCACATTAGTGCCGTGAAGCTCCGTGAACAGGCGTGAACGTGAATGTGGACGGTTTTCGCGGGGTTCACGCGCGTTCACGCCTGTTCCCCGATCCGAGTCGGTATTTTGTCCCGCGACAAAGGGTTCGCGCCCTCTTCACGCGGCGTTCACGTGTATACATCCACATTCACGGCCCCGTACCAGTTTACTACGGACTACAAAGGCGTACGGACGTGTGCAGTCGCTGTCCGCGCGCAATGGAGTCGCGCGTAAACGTTTGGAGTAACGAAATTGAAATGCTCTTTTTAGTGCATTACCATTTTGATTTCTTGCTGGTATTGCTGGTCTAAATTGGGTATCTGTTTTAGAAATTATTGGAGAAACTTTCTGAAGCAAATATTCGAAGTCCACTGTTACCATACGAACGAGTAAATTTCTTAAATTCGCCACTATGTTCAGAATGTAATTCTGATAACTGCTTCCTCATAGAAAGTCTGAAATGATTTTGATAGAATTAATTAAGACTGTTCTAATCATATAATAAGTTAATTCGAAAATTCACTACACCAGCAAACATACCTTGATCGGTTACGATGTATTTCAGTCATCCACCATCTTCTAAGTATTTTTCCAACGCTTTCTACTAACACTCTTGTTTAAATAGTGATACTTACCTATGTTGCCACAGCAAACAAAGTTATTGCAGCAGCAGCTTCTACGTCCATTTCGCGGCGAGTTTCACAAACGATTGTGACCATCCCGTGAATGTGGAGGGCCCTACTTGGCCGTGAATTCATGCCGTGAATTCGCGCCGTGAATTCACGGCACTAATGTGGAGCCGCCATTAATCTAACGACTTTTGCCGATATCATCATGTCGGCCATCCATTTTGTGCGAAATCTTCTCGAGAACGTTCCGTAAGCCTTTAACTATGTACATGTATTTTGAAAATGACTCACATAGCGAGAAATGTTTTCGAGATCGGCACATCTCTATTTCTGACCGTGTGCACGTTCGTCTAACACCGGACGTGTAATCCAAGCTTCAGTAAGTGGAAGCTCACACAGTCTCGCCTACCAATTTTCAATAAAAATAGTTTTATTATAGTTGAAACAATACTTAAAATAAGCAATGTTCATACTTTGAGATATTTTATTATGTATATTGTCTAGGGGAGCGTGGGGGAATTAAATGTCAGCCTGAAATCTCATATTCTTCTCATATTCATATAAATATTAATATAGACGTATAATAAATATTAATATATGCGTATGCGTATCTAGACACGCGGCAGCGTGTCCAGCCAAGTTCACCGCAGGAACTGGCGAGCAGCAGCCGTGTGTTATATTACACGAACCGTTTGGAGCCACTTTTGACCCCTCAATAACTCCAAATCTATTCAACAGAAAAAAATGAAATTTGGCTTATGTATTTAGGTCCCTGAGAACAACTAGAACCACAAATTTCATAAATGTAGATGAAATAGTTATTGAGATATTGACGTCCAAAAAACGGCATTTTTATCACTGACTGACTGACTCACTAGTAATCAAAAACCTAACCCACTTCCAGGTGACCTAGAAAGATGAAATTTGGCATTCAGCTTGGTAATTGTGTGTGTACACATATAAAAATCAAAAACAGTGATATTTTTTAGTTTTATTATTATTATTATTTATGCTTGTTGCCTCAGAACTCCGTCATTTATTAACCGATTTGGAAAATTCTTTCTTTGTTTGTAAGATGGCACTCTCTCTCTCACACACACACCACACACACACACACACACACACACACACACACACACACACACACACACACACAGAGAAGGTTAATAAATTGCCGTGGCGCGGGGACGGATAGCGAAGCGCGGGAGCGCGGCGTGGCGAGGAGCGGTCCGGCCCCTCCCTCTACCCCGCGTCACTCTAGTCAAGACAGGTGGGGCGTCAATTCAAATTTCTGTACAAAAAGTAATGATATCCCATCAAAAACATAAATGTTAAATTAGAGCCAAGTTCTCGCATGCAACGTTGTCGACTTCGCCGACAAAAGAATTGAGATCTATATGGGCGCCAAGTTCTTTGCCCTAATTTTTTTAGATACAAGGACATGTGACATACTCAATGCATTTATTTTACTTGGGGTGTAATTCAATATCAAGATTTGACTTGGCTAGTTTTCACAAACTGACTTAATTTTATCAAAGTAACATAGTATTATTATCAAGCTAACAGTATAAGTAACAGGACGTACACTAACTATACCTTTACGAAAATAGGTTAATGATTAGACAAATGTAATATACATTTATATGTAAAAACTAGCCAAGTCCAGTCTTGATATTGAATTACACCCCAAGTAAAATAAATGCATTGAGTATGTCACATGTCCTTGTATCTAAAAAAATTAGGGCAAAGAACTTGGCGCCCATATAGATCTCAATTCTTTTGTCGGCGAAGTCGACAACGTTGCATGCGAGAACTTGGCTCTAATTTAACATTTATGTTTTTGATGGGTATTAATTAACTTTAAGGATCCAAACAATAATAGCCTAATAAGCTCTGGTTACCCGACTACCACCATCTTGAAATTTCCGAATCTAGCTTGTAATAAAATGATATGAACATATTCTCAAAATTGATAACATTAGCTATTAAATAAAACAGGTTTCATTATAACAAACATACTTCACACTGTACCTGGCCGTTGAAATATCGTATTGTTTTATAAGCGCGGAGCAAAAAACCGATAAGCGTCCGTGGTAACATAATGCGTGGCACTGGCGAGCTGAGCGAGCCAGGGGAACACGGCCGCACTGTGACGAAAATGCCCGAGCGGTAAATGAGTGAATATGAGCCATAGTTTTCTAGTAGCACCGCTCCTATTATCCGCCGGCTCCCATTACCCCTGGTTCCCCTACCTCTGGGGATCTATTTTTATACTAACATGACAACATTGATTGGCATACAAAAAAAACTATCAATGTTTCCAGTTTCTAGCATTTAATTTTGTTTTTTTTTTTTACTATATAAATGATCAGTGGTGGGTCTGGACGTGTGTGACCGGCACGTCCATCTCGGGGCCCGTCTTCATGGCGGCCGGTATCCGCACCAGCAGGAAGAACAGCAACTCCAGCGCGCTGAACAGGCCCACGCCCAGGAACATATTGAACACGCCGCCTAGAGACGCTGGAATTATGTTTATTTATTTTATATGTATAATCATTTACATGACGGTGTAAAAACCAATGCGTCCAGAAAATTAGATAACCTAGCAATTCAACATTATAATTTCGCGATCATATTGCAATGTGCATGGTATAATTTTTGGAAGACCACAATTTATAATATATGCCGACGATACCACAATAATTGTTCATGGTAAAACTACTCAAATAGTCACAGAGAAAATTAAAACTGTCATGGTGACTGTACAGAAATGGTTTTTTGATAATGGCCTCACTTTAAACTCTGACAAGACCAATGTCATATATTTCAATGCCAAGAGAAGTATAAACGAAGAAGTTCAAATCGATCTATTTGGTGGGAGCTATGTAAAGAGCTCTAACATAGTAAAAATGTTGGGACTTAATATCGATCCTGCCATGTCTTGGAAAACCCATATAGACTCTGTATGCAGCAAAATGGCAACTGGTGTATATGCACTAAGACAACTACGTCCACTTATATCAAAGGAATGTCTCATACAAGCTTATTACGCTTACGTGCATTCGAATATGTCATATGGCATAGTTTTATGGGGAAATTCTTCAGATCACGAGAGAATACTGAAAATGCAAAAGAAGGCAATACGAGTTATAATGAACGCTGGCTACATAGATTCGTGTCGAGATTTTTTCAAGACGCTCAACATCATGACATCGGTGGCACTATACATATTCGAAACCATAATGTTCGTCAGAGAAAATATTCATAATTTTCGGAAGAAGGGATGCTCTACACGACCAAGTCGGCAACCAAACAACCTCTGTTTAAGCCCACATAAATTAGCCATGGCACAGAAGATGCCTGGAGTCATAGGACGACGACTTTACAATAAACTGCCAGAATCGATGAAGGAAGAACAACGACTGACGGTGTTCCGTAATAAATTAAAAGATCTATTAACTAATAAAACGATATACAATTTTAATGAATTTCAAATATAATCAAATTAATAAGACTGCAATGTATAATCAATGTATAATCTTAGTTTTTAATTAATGTCTACAAATAATATGTAATAAGTGACTAGTCACACCTGCAGTAGTATAGCAGTGTTCATGGATACATAAATACATAAAATGTATTACGCATTGTGTGATGAATAAAATATTATCTTATCTTATCATTAATATTTATTCCTTGCTGTATGAGAATCTACGGTCATACATTTTTGTTTACTATGGTATTTCCAAAATGTTTTTTTTTTTAAATTGTCTATTTGACAGTTCGCAATAAAATTGGCTGAAAGAATCTTTACCTTCGAAACCCATTAAAAAAAAGGCGATGGTGGGCACTTGTCAATTCCAAACCGTTGAATTTTTGACACATAAACACCATTCAAATTCTGACACAGTATGTCAACCATCGACTAGTTTTCTTTTTAATTAGGTTTCGAAGGCAAAAGTCTTCAGCCAATTTTATTGCGAACTGTCAACTTGTCAATTAAAAGAAAAGCTGTCTGTATGTCGGGTACAACTCACACAACAACGTGAGCCAGGTCTCGGTGGGCTGGCGCGTGAAGACCCGCGACCCGCCCACCGTCACGCGCAGGCGCACCACCGTGGCCGTCGACACGTCCACCCCTATACTGCAACCATAATCAACGCCAACGGGCCTATCAGTCAGGAACACTACTGCCGACGGCGATATAATTTAGCTTATTATTCAATAGTGAATATATGGAAAAGATTTTTAGCGATAAGACCGCCTGTTATTAACCTTTGTTTATTTTTTTACTGTATAAGTATATCTCATATGACACTTTATACTCTCGCGGTTTGTACTCATAATTGACACAAATTATAACGGGTCTAACGCGATATTTCTTATTTACCTTCATAATCTAACGTTTCGGTGGGGTTGCACACGCCGTGGTCTCAGGTGTACTGGTGAAACAGTGAGTTGTTACTGGAGCTGTCGGCCAAATGTAGTACTACCCGACATTTTCGAAACGTTAGATTATGAAGGTAAATAAGAAATATCGCGTTAGACACGATATAATTTATGTTAATTATAAGTATATCTCATGATTTGTATCCCTGTGTATAAAGTGGATTTGTATTGTATTGTATTTATATTTAGTAGACAGTCACCATCATCATCATCATCAGCCGATAGACGTCCACTCCTGGACAAAGGCTTCCCAAGTTCTCCACAACGATCGGCCTTGCGCTGCCCTCGTCCAATTTCTGCCCACAATCCTAACCAGGTCGTCGGTCCACCCTGTTGGGGGCCTCCCATGCTGCGTCTTCGTCGTAGTCAAGTACCTGTCTACCCCAACGGCCATCGGTTCTGCGAGCAATGTGCCCCGCCCACTGCCACTTAAGTTTAGTGACTGTCCGAGCTTTATTTACAACCTTGGTTCTCTTGCGTATCTCATCATTTCAGATTCGATCCCGCTAGAAAACTCCGAGCATAGCTCGCTCCATTGCCCCTCCATTGCATTGCGGACAGTAATAGAACAAAAACCAAACAATTGTATTCTATAGTCACAACCAAACGAAACAATACATGGTCCTTAAAATTTCTGGTTAGCTATTACAAGCTTTTATTTACTTTCACCTGGCCTGGCTGGCTGTTGTAATGGAATTTTGCAAGTTAAATTCGACCCACTTTCCGGTTTCCGATTGAGCTGAAATTTTGCACGAATATGCAAATCCCGTGACAATGCAATATTATGATGACGTGGAGCTGATCTGACTATGGAGCTGGAAGGTGGCCATAGGAACTCCGTAATAAATAAATCAATCATATCGAGCTTGGGCTCTTTAGAATCGTCTCGGTGAGCAATTGATGGATGTTCAAAGAAAAGTACAGTCAGCTATAAAAGCATGTCACAAAAATGAAATTTTTGACAGAAACTTATTATGAAAATAAACTAAATATACACACAATAATGATCAACTTACTACATAGGATCCAAGGTGTACTCCACTGAGGTCATTTTACTGCTTTCGAGCGATAATACTGTAGAGATAGCTTTGCACGACGGCAGACAGTTACAAGATGAATTACCTGAAATAGGCGATATGAAAGCGTCGGTGTTAGTGAACTAGCGGCAGAAAATAAATAAGTAAATATTTAGGTATGTACTATACCTACATTTATGAAACATGTAATGTTTTATTTTATGGTTTAATTAGGTAATGCTGTTAAACAAAGGTTGATAAGGCCAAGGCCTCATGTTAATACTTCGTTTTGTTAAATTCGTTGTTAAATTCGGTTAGATGAAGACAGCATTCGATCAGTAGATCCAGATTCAGGGTATCATTTCACTTCCCCGAATTTCATTTTTCATAAATTTATCACTTGCCATAATTTTCATTTGCCATAAACTTTTTATTTCATAAATCATAAACTCTTCGGGGTTTCTTTCATACTATTCATGGAGAAATCATTAGGTTAGGTTTGTTTTATGACATTCCCGATAAGTTTCAACTTACAGAGAAAAACTGATTTATGGCAAATGAATATTATGGCAAGTGATACTTTATGGCATATGAAATTCGGGCAAACGATAGAGAACCCCAGATTCAGACATGTGAAAGTGCCCTTGTGGCCTATTTACAGAATAAACGTTTTGATATTGATATTGATCATGAAGAGGGGTCATTATAGCAAGAAAAAATCTAAACAGTCCGATGCAGGTTTCGTATGGGCACGCGGCGCTAGCCGTACAGCCCCATCTATTGGTAGACAATTCTTTGTCGCTCATCACGCCAAAATGAATGGAAGGATTTTAAACAATTTTGGTACACGACGGATACTAGGGATAGCTATATTTTTTACCCGACTACGGTTTAGAAAAAAGTTTGACATGGTCAAAGGATTCTAGTCATTATAGGAAGAAGGCGGCTGGACAAGAAACGGACAACTTATAGGCAATTGAGGGTAGTTGTCACCTATTTTGTAAAGACAGGAGACTTGCGTGAGCGAGCACGGCGGGGGCACGTCGCTCTCCTCCTCGAAGACGGTTCGCAGCGGGTTCGAGCAGCCGCACTGCCGCTCCATGCACGTGTCCTGGCAGACAGGACAGAGGACACTCAGATTTAACACTCAGTTAGTCTTCTTAAGAAGAAAGATAAACATTGAAAAAAATCTATCAAATTAATTCGAACATAGTTATCAACACTGAGCTACGCCTGTATTGTAGACTGACACTAAAAGCTTAACATATTTCAGTTTCCATACGCTAAAGGGAACCGTTAATACCTTAATTAAACATAAATAAATAAATATCGGACAACCTCGCACAAATCGACCTAGTCTCAAATTAAGCTCAAGAATATATAGATAAATATATACTTAAATACATAGAACAACCATGACCCAAGCACAAATATTCGAGTTCATCACACAAATATTTGCCCTGGCCGAGATTCGAACCCGGGACCGCCGGCTCAGTAGGCAGGTGTATTCATTAGGTAGTTACGTTCAGTCAGCATTGTATACGCATTGCCACGACTTTGCGAGCGAGAGCTCAACCGTTCGCCGCGCCGCTGGTCGCGCAAAGTAGTGGCATCTCCGTTAGCCTGTAATGAAAGAGTGCAATGCAGCAATGAGCGCTGCGCAACTAACTCACCATACACATTTTCCTGGAGTAGAATTCGCTCGATACACAAGTGCCAGTGACCAGCTTCTCGGTGTCGCTGTCCTGCACGGATGTGAACGTCAGCTGTGCCAGGTACTCCGACCCTGGGATTAACGTTACAGGGTTCATCGTCTCCTCGCCTTCGTACATGGTGAAGAACTGAAATACAATACTAATTCGTGACTAGTTTTCTACCGCGAACGAATGTGCCGAGGTTTTCACCGGGGGCTACAGCATGCGGTTCTTCAAGAGGGGAAAGGTAAATAGTAAATAGGTTCTTAAAGTGTCGGCAACGCGCGTGTGATGCTCCTGGCATCGCAAGCGTCCATAGGCGGCGGTAACTGCTTAACATGAGGCCCGCATGCTTGTTTCTAAACTAGCACGCGTTGTCGTGATTAGCCGTGATGAGCTGATGAGGTGAGAATGGTGGTAAAGATTGAGTTAGGAAAATGGGATTAGACTAGGTAAGAGTTCGCGGGGAAACAAATTCAGTGGGTATAACTATTTTTCTCAAATACCTTAAGTAGGTACTGTGTTAATAACATTGTGAAGAATCCAACAGGTTAGATTATATGGGTTCTACAAAAGTTCTGAAAGTTTAAAAGGTGTCGAAAATCTTTTAGGTTGGGAAACCAAGCAGTTTTGAAAACAAAATTACTTATCCTGTTCCCACAGACAACCCCTACTATAGACGGAGCATGTAAGGCGACCCGCGGGCACCAACGATATGGTACGGCAGAACATTAAAGTATCAACACGGCGGCCACCGTTTAGTTGCGTCCATGTTTATTAGGTCTCTCTACACCACTTAACACTACAATTTACCATGTTATTTATTTAATTTCGTTTTTCGTTAACGTACGCATGGATCATAAACATGGACGCAACTAAACGGTGGCCGCCGTGTTGGTACTTTAATGTTCTGCCGTACCATATCGTTGGTGCGCGCGGGTCGCCTTACATGCTCCGTCTAGTGGGGGTTGTCTGTGCCTGTTCCTTACCGCAAGCGCAAACTACAAAGTCGCTACTTTGACTTTAAACTACAAAGGCTCCTAACCAACTTTTTAGCAGTTCCCAAAATCATTGGTGACCTAATTGTGAAGACTGAAAGCCACGCACCTGGCACCCGAAGAACAGCAATTCATCGGAGCACTGCAGCACCAGCCCCAGATGATTATTTCTGTCGAATAGTAACTTCTCTGTCGGAGGTTTTAACCTTAAACAGCACAGTTTCATTTATTTACATATCACAATTGCAATTGCAAGAACATGCAAACGACCCGACCATATGCTTCGGTAGCCGCTTACCATCAGGCGGGCCGTACGCTTGTTTGCTACCTCCGTGGTATAAAAAAAAAACTATAATGACAGGCTTTATTAGTTGATCTCCCAATCTACAGGTCGTGAGTGGAGAATATGAACACTTAGAGACATGCTAAGTTATCTGCCCTAGAATCTGCACAAGTAAGAACTTGTAAAGGTTATAGGTAGGTATTAGAAATTCTCGTTGATACGCTTATTAGTGTATTTTTAATGATTTAATTATAGAACCATGTCATGTCAAATCTGATATACGAGTAACTTCTAATATGTATCAAACTAGCGGTCCAACCATTTATCTGTAGAAGACTTACAAATTATGAGGTTATTGCATATTCGCGTATGACCATCGTGATTATTCAGCCCAGTTCCCAGTTAGAGCCAGCAGTTTACTCCCCAGCCTACGCTACCACACAGCTTTCCATAAGCGTGCGTCTCCATAAAAGCGAGGCAGAGCGGAAACGAGCGGAATAGACCAATCACCCAAGTTAACACCTGTATCTCAGCTTCGCTTCACTTTTGTGATTGGTCGAATCCGCGCGTCTCTCCGCATCAGTGGAGACGCACAATAAAGTAAAACACTTACTTGTGAGGCTGCATGACGCAGCACACGCCGTACGGCGTCAGCTGTCGGTGGAACAGGTCCCGGCACGGCATCATGGTGTTCTGACAGCGGCAGCGCTTGGCGAACGCGTGGCATGGCGGCATGTTGTTGTATACAACACTTACTTGTGAGGCTGCATGACGCAGCACACGCCGTACGGCGTCAGCTGTCGGTGGAACAGGTCCCGGCACGGCATCATGGTGTTCTGACAGCGGCAGCGCTTGGCGAACGCGTGGCATGGCGGCATGTTGTTGTATACAACACTTACTTGTGAGGCTGCATGACGCAGCACACGCCGTACGGCGTCAGCTGTCGGTGGAACAGGTCCCGGCACGGCATCATGGTGTTCTGACAGCGGCAGCGCTTGGCGAACGCGTGGCATATGGCGGCATGTTGTTGTATACAACACTTACTTGTGAGGCTGCATGACGCAGCACACGCCGTACGGCGTCAGCTGTCGGTGGAACAGGTCCCGGCACGGCATCATGGTGTTCTGACAGCGGCAGCGCTTGGCGAACGCGTGGCATGGCGGCATGTTGTTGTATACAACACTTACTTGTGAGGCTGCATGACGCAGCACACGCCGTACGGCGTCAGCTGTCGGTGGAACAGGTCCCGGCACGGCATCATGGTGTTCTGCCAGCGGCAGCGCTTGGCGAACGCGTGGCATGGCGGCATGTTGTTGTATACAACACTTACTTGTGAGGCTGCATGACGCAGCACACGCCGTACGGCGTCAGCTGCCGGTGGAACAGGTCCCGGCACGGCATCATGGTGTTCTGCCAGCGGCAGCGCTTGGCGAACGCGTGGCACGGCGGCATGTTGGTGTACAGCGCGTCCAGGACCGTCACGTTGTGTTTGGTCAGGTGGTGGTCCAACAGCTGCAGGTTGTCCGCACGGGTGTCCTTGCCTTGGAGGATGTGGGAGAACGTGAGGAGCATCCGACGCACTTCGTCCTCATTTTCTGATCTGGAAGAAGAATGTGTAGTTGAAGAAGAAGAAAGAAAGAAAATTTATCTATTGCCACAACTAACACAAACTTGTAATACGTAGTAAAACTACAAAGAAGAAATAAAATAACTTATCCATGCATAGGTTAGCTTAACTAGGTGTGGCAAACGGTCGTCTGACGAGCGACACTTCAGCGCTGTTTTCAGCCCGAACCAGCTGGTTCGGGCTATGTACGATCACGATCAGATACCTACGTATGTAATTCTAGAATTACATACGTATCTGATGATTGTATATGTGCACCTGCAACAGCCACGTATGCGACCCACAATTTACATTAGTAAACTCAAGTTAAGTACTTATTCGTTTAGTTAAGGAATTCATCTGTCGATAAAGAGAAAAACAACATCTATCGATAAATTTTATATGAGGGACCAAAAGACGGATATTTGACGTGATCATCGCACAAGAAAACTAAATCGTTTTTGCTGTGAATGCTCATTTTGAATCCCAAGTAAGCGAAGGACTCGATGATTGAATCACGATCACGAGCGTAGCAAGATGAGAGGCGAGGAGAGGTGATGGAAGACTCACAGACGGCCCACCAGCAGGTAAGCCACGCTGATGGCGGGCAGGCACACGGCGACCGTCGGCAGCGGCTGCGGCGCGCTCGGCGTGGAGCGCACGGTCAGCAGCGCCGGCGTCTGCAGGAAGCGCGCCCACAGCACGGCGCACAGCGTGCCCGCGCAGCACGCGCTCGCCACGCACCACGTCAGCCAGCACACTCTGCCATCACCATCACATCGATAACAACTGCAGTTCGAATTACAATAGTCGCACCATCCTATTTATTGTATCTTATTCATACACCCAGGTTACAAAAGTACAGACGCCGGGAATGAATGACTTGTCGGGTGAGAAGGTATACACGGCCGACCGTAGAGTGATACGAAGCCGCGGCAAGCCCTTTTCACGGCTAAGGCATGTATAGTGCTTTTCTCAAACATGCAATGAAATATTGTCTTTACGTTCCTTATAATAGGCTCGGAAGTATCGCTTTTTGGGCGCAACAACTCGAGAGGACTGTAAAGGGATTTCATACTGCTTTTCAGGCCTAGGCCTGCAAAGTAACTTTTTTTTGATTTCAACAACAAGGTCATTCACACAGCTGGCTGGTTTGACAAAAAGCAGGTTTTGTTTTTAAAGGTTGGTTGTTAGACTAAAATGTCCTATTTGTCAATTAATAAAATGTTGTTCTTTGAAGTATATTTTTTTATTTCATTGTATGTTTGAGAAAAGCACTATACATGCCTCGTCGTGAAAACGGATTCCCGGCCTCGTATCACTATATACCTACTTGGCCGGAAATCCTCATTTTCCCGGCCTCTGATGTAATGTAGTGCTATTCCTCAAACTGTACAACATATGAAATGAAATAAAAAAATACACTAATCAAAAAAATATATAATTCAGCTGTTTAGCCTCTTCATGAACACAGACGCCATGTTTAAAAAAAATTACTTCCCGGCCCTAGGCCTTCAATTTTGTATGAAGTTCCTTTACAGTTCTCTCGAGTTGTTCCTCCCGAAACGTGATACTTCGAAGCCTGTTATAAGGCACGTTATCCGTTCCTCATCCGTTCAAAAATGCTTATTGTTTGTAATTTTTCACTATGATCAAACAAGTGTATTAAGATGTTATCAATGATACTAGTTAGAGCAGGGCTATTGCGATTTATTGGTATACATTTGAAATCTAGTTTAAATCGTTTATTTATAATTTTTGTTTCAAAAACTACTCGAAATAGACAAAATTCTTGCAGAAAACTGGTTTCTTGAACTTATTTTTGACTGCACTCAATGAAAGCATGAAATAACTAATGTGACTATCTAGAACTCAGAGAACAGTATTATTCTCTTTAAAAAGTTGTTTGGAATGATGGATATTGGTATATAAGTATATATAGATGGAACACATTTTAAGATGTATAAGGCCACTCAATACGAACACGTTTAATAGGTAGGTACGATTTCCCGTGTTATACATTTTCAATATGTAATATTTCATAATGCTTTAATTTTTATTATTTAATTTTAGGTAATTTAGAGTAAGGTTTTATAAATATTTATATTTGTTTTATCTTTTAGATTTAATTATGTAGATTGAATTAAGATTGTAACGAATTGAATTAAAATGAAAAGTATGAAAAAAAAACTAAGTAGATAATTGGAAAAACTTACCGATCAATTTGGAAGCCGGAGCAGAGATACTTGAAGCCGTGGAGAGTGGTCGTGACCAAGAACTGCCTCGCGGCGCGACCGAGCCCCGACCTGATCATGGCTGTCCGATGCTACGTCATTTGCAACCAGACACTGGATGTAGTTTCATGTCAAATTCCTTTGTTTAATCGTTTTCTCTTTCTTTGATGTACAGAGCGAGATATAGGAAGATATTGAAAAACTTTTAATACTTTTGTCCAAGTTATAAACGAAAATAAGTCTTTTGAAAGTAGGTACCTAATGTTCAACTTAAGTAACCTTTAAACTACAAACTTAACGACTGAACGAATCCTCTTAAGGCGTTGTTGTAAAATCGGGTCAAAGGGTCCGAAGAATTGAACCCTTCCTTATTCCTTTTAGTTAGTTTCTTAATAGATAGTTTCAGATTTTTAACAAAATTCTGCGCGTTTTCGTGAAACCACGTCTCACTCCATCCGGCAGATCAGTGATCGCGTCGCACTTAAAAAAGCCGCTATCAAACTCAAATTTAATGCCAACTAATTGTAGGTTAGGGTTGAACCTTAGTAATGGTTTTTTAAACACAACCCCCCGCGGGTGCGAAAGGACAGACGGCCGTCGCTGATATGGATCAAGCTGTTAGTTATTAATCGATGTCTGCCTGGTGACCCTGGGGGAAGGTCAATGGCGATGGTGGACAGCTTAATGGACTGCAAATACAGTCGACATATATACCTATGTGATTAAAAAGGTTTTTCCACGTCACACAAGCTTGCAAGGCAAATTTCCCATTATATTCTTTTTTTTTTTTTTTTTAACTAAGGCTTCTTATCCGTTCAAAATGCTGATTGTTTAAGACATTTTTCTGTATTACCAAAGATGTTTCTTAACATATTCTCAATGTTAGTACCAGTTGAACAGGCCTATTGCAATGTATTGGCAAATATTTGAAACCTACAGTTTGAATTTCAAAAACTATTTGAAATTGATAAAATTCACGCCGTCTAGGCATCGTCCGGACGATGCCTAGATGGCAAATTTTACGGAAAATTTTATTCCCCAGCACGCTCGCCGCGTTTCCCCTTTGAATGGCGAGGCTCAGTGTTTGAGCGAAAAAGGAGCGCGCTCTGATATTACCCGATATTCCGATTAATTTTTGTGAAATCTCTTTTACATTTTTTTTGCATCGGAGAAGTTCACTTTAACAATTCGGTTGAAATTATCATAATTATATTTGTCTTAATATGAAAAAAATACATTTGAAAATGTATAAGGCCTCTGTTGTTGAACCACCAAGTTCCATTTAAATTCTAAATAAAACTATATCTAGGTATATGAGTGAAATAAAATATTATGGAGTTTAATTTGATTACAGATCCATTTATTTACATCCAAATCTAGACTATTGGGTTATACCGTTAAAACTAATTGTCATATATACGCTTCTATAAACTCATTATAAGTAGGTACATAGGAATAGCATGTATATATTTTACGAAAAATACAATATTTTGTCAAAAGAAACAAAATCGTGATGTAAGTATACTTGTGTTTAAGTAAATATAATTTTGAATATAGTAACAAAAGTAAATAAAAATTAATTCAACAACAATTTCGTAAACTATTCATATTAAACAAATTATCAGCTTAAAGGCAAGTAGCATTTTATTTAGCCATAATTATAAAATCCATATCAATTTTTCTATTCTACATCAGAAATCAAGAATAAGTGCAACTTAGTTGCGAAAATATAATGATTGATTGCCCTACAAGAAGTTTAATTCATTAAAAAAATATAAAAATACATTCACAATTGGCATTCAATAAATTTTCCATTTTCTACTGGATGAGACATACAGTCACATACAGGATCAACTATTTCTTGTTGTTATCTCGTGACTCAGTCCCCTGATTAATACTTAAAATTCATAGAAAAGTTTGATTATATTTATACATATTACTTACTGCTCAAGAGATCTACATACGCAAGAATGAAATTAAAGCAAAGAAAAGTTTTTGGTAGGTATACAATATAACCTCTGGATATCGTAATTTTAAAAAGTGACCCAGGAGACTTCACCATGACAACAACAACAGACAAAAGTTGATTTACCCATACTACATTTGTCTATTCTAGTATACTTACGACAACTCATTCGATTCTTTTCCATCATAATTGTCAACATTTACATTTTTTAAGCAGTAAATCGAAAGCCATTTATCTGAAATCACCTCGATTTCATCGTAAAATACTCGTTTAAAAAAGTTAAATGTTGTCAATTCATAATCATAATATAGCACCATGTCCAAAACTTTCAAACGCTTATTTTACATTACATTTCATTTCAAGTTCATAATACAACTGCACAAAAAAAAAGGATTTCACCTAAAAACAAGTCCTACCTTGAATCCTATCACCTAATAGGATTTAACAGAAAATAAAGAGCATTTAAATTGACTGAGTGTACTGACAACGGCACGTGTTAATTGGCACGGAGCATGCGAGGAGTAAGATAGTCTCTGCATAACTAATAATTGTAGTTGGAATTCTAAGCTGTTCGTTTCCACATCTGAGCTTATAAATTTGCCATAGAGATAGTTTAAGATCCGAGGAAGGACATAGGATAGTTTTCATCCTGGAAATTTATACCTAAAAAGATTGAAAAGTTAGTGAACATTTCTGTTGGGGTGCGGTGACCCTGTAGGAAATGAAATTATTAGACCAAAAGCACAATTGCACTGAGATTTGCTTAGGCTCTTTTAATAATCCCTTTTATCAAGTTCCACGCGTACGTAGTCGCGGGCAAAAGCTAGTACAAAATAAAATAAATGTCTACCATAAATTGTACCGACCCTAATATTCAGCGAGTGACATACGATCTATACATATTGCACTTCTGTCAATGTCTATCTATTTCAATGTCAATAATTCATAAAAACAATAGCTTTAGTCAACTCTTTAAAATCTCATTAGTATATATAGGATATAAATAGATAGTCAAGGTTATAAAATAATAGATTAGTTCCCCGACGTCAATACAATTTAAACGACACCAAACATTTAAATATAATTTACGAAAATACACCAAACAATCATTACAATATTTTACGAGTACCTACGGGAAGAAAAGAAGGACGTTTTCAGTGGGACACCTAAAAAGGCTATCACTTTGTTAACGGAAAACCAAATTAAATTCGACAGGCTAGACGGTGTGTGACACAGTCGAACTGACAAAAATGATAATTTTAGCATTGCCTATTTTTCTCTCTCTCTCTCTTCGTTTTCACACTTAATAACTTTTTGTCTCTTTTGGTCTCTCAAGATATGTCCTGAGAATATGTATAATTAATTATTTTATTATTATTAATAATATTATATTAGCCTATTTATAGTAGGTATAAAATTCAGTAGGTACAGTCGAGTTCATTTACATCTACACACTTACGAGAACAAAAATATCTGAACAGGTCAGGAGCAGAAAATCGAGTTCAGATATTTATGTTCTCGTAAGTGTGTAGATGTAAATGAACTCGACTGTACCATAAAGTTACGGTCATTATTATGGCGATTTTAATTTATACTTAGGTTATACATTATCTACCTACGTACATAGACTTCGAGTGACATTTAGTATAATTTCTAAGGCGATATATTTGGACATTCAGAAACCCACACATTTATTTTCCTAATTTGACACGTATTGTGAGGACTGTGCACTTCGCTTAGCTGGGTTGCCTGTAACAGAAATTATTAATTTTATCTTGATAGCACGAAAAATGGTGTACTTATAGGTGGATTTAGTTTAAGTTCATGTACGAGTATATACATTTATGAAAAATGTAACGTCTCATTATTAATAGTAGGCACAATTATTTTATATACTTGGTACCATTGCTACAAAGATCAAGGCACAAAGAAAAATAGAAATGCCTAAGCTGGCGAAAGAAACCGGGAATAGAACCCGGTACCTCTGAATTACCGGTCCAACGTGTTTATGTATGTGTTTTAATGTATATGTTTGTGTGCCTCAAGAAGGTGGAGTGACGATTTGGTTACCCGGTCATTCGAAAAGAGCGGCTAACAGAAAGTTGTGAGATGGGAGGCCTTCATTTTACGAACATTGCGCGAGAACCTGTGCTCCGACCACAACCCGGGGCAGGACTGCCACGCTCCCGGGGCGGTACACAACACATACATACCGCAGCCTGGCGGGGCACACGTCGAGCAGGCAGCACACGGCGCGGCACACGGGGCAGGAGCCTCTAGCGGCGAGCCACGCTCCCGGGGCGGTACACAACACATACATACCGCAGCCTGGCGGGGCACACGTCGAGCAGGCAGCACACGGCGCGGCACACGGGGCAGGAGCCTCTAGCGGCGAGCCACGCTCCCGGGGCGGTACACAACACATACATACCGCAGCCTGGCGGGGCACACGTCGAGCAGGCAGCACACGGCGCGGCACACGGGGCAGGAGCCTCTAGCGGCGAGCCACGCTCCCGGGGCGGTACACAACACATACATACCGCAGCCTGGCGGGGCACACGTCGAGCAGGCAGCACACGGCGCGGCACACGGGGCAGGAGCCTCTAGCGGCGAGCCACGCTCCCGGGGCGGTACACAACACATACATACCGCAGCCTGGCGGGGCACACGTCGAGCAGGCAGCACACGGCGCGGCACACGGGGCAGGAGCCTCTAGCGGCGAGCCACGCTCCCGGGGCGGTACACAACACATACATACCGCAGCCTGGCGGGGCACACGTCGAGCAGGCAGCACACGGCGCGGCACACGGGGCAGGAGCCTCTAGCGGCGAGCCACGCTCCCGGGGCGGTACACAACACATACATACCGCAGCCTGGCGGGGCACACGTCGAGCAGGCAGCACACGGCGCGGCACACGGGGCAGGAGCCTCTAGCGGCGAGCCACGCTCCCGGGGCGGTACACAACACATACATACCGCAGCCTGGCGGGGCACACGTCGAGCAGGCAGCACACGGCGCGGCACACGGGGCAGGAGCCTCTAGCGGCGAGCCACGCTCCCGGGGCGGTACACAACACATACATACCGCAGCCTGGCGGGGCACACGTCGAGCAGGCAGCACACGGCGCGGCACACGGGGCAGGAGCCTCTAGCGGCGAGCCACGCTCCCGGGGCGGTACACAACACATACATACCGCAGCCTGGCGGGGCACACGTCGAGCAGGCAGCACACGGCGCGGCACACGGGGCAGGAGCCTCTAGCGGCGAGCCACGCTCCCGGGGCGGTACACAACACATACATACCGCAGCCTGGCGGGGCACACGTCGAGCAGGCAGCACACGGCGCGGCACACGGGGCAGGAGCCTCTAGCGGCGAGCCACGCTCCCGGGGCGGTACACAACACATACATACCGCAGCCTGGCGGGGCACACGTCGAGCAGGCAGCACACGGCGCGGCACACGGGGCAGGAGCCTCTAGCGGCGAGCCACGCTCCCGGGGCGGTACACAACACATACATACCGCAGCCTGGCGGGGCACACGTCGAGCAGGCAGCACACGGCGCGGCACACGGGGCAGGAGCCTCTAGCGGCGAGCCACGCTCCCGGGGCGGTACACAACACATACATACCGCAGCCTGGCGGGGCACACGTCGAGCAGGCAGCACACGGCGCGGCACACGGGGCAGGAGCCTCTAGCGGCGAGCCACGCTCCCGGGGCGGTACACAACACATACATACCGCAGCCTGGCGGGGCACACGTCGAGCAGGCAGCACACGGCGCGGCACACGGGGCAGGAGCCTCTAGCGGCGAGCCACGCTCCCGGGGCGGTACACAACACATACATACCGCAGCCTGGCGGGGCACACGTCGAGCAGGCAGCACACGGCGCGGCACACGGGGCAGGAGCCTCTAGCGGCGAGCCACGCTCCCGGGGCGGTACACAACACATACATACCGCAGCCTGGCGGGGCACACGTCGAGCAGGCAGCACACGGCGCGGCACACGGGGCAGGAGCCTCTAGCGGCGAGCCACGCTCCCGGGGCGGTACACAACACATACATACCGCAGCCTGGCGGGGCACACGTCGAGCAGGCAGCACACGGCGCGGCACACGGGGCAGGAGCCTCTAGCGGCGAGCCACGCTCCCGGGGCGGTACACAACACATACATACCGCAGCCTGGCGGGGCACACGTCGAGCAGGCAGCACACGGCGCGGCACACGGGGCAGGAGCCTCTAGCGGCGAGCCACGCTCCCGGGGCGGTACACAACACATACATACCGCAGCCTGGCGGGGCACACGTCGAGCAGGCAGCACACGGCGCGGCACACGGGGCAGGAGCCTCTAGCGGCGAGCCACGCTCCCGGGGCGGTACACAACACATACATACCGCAGCCTGGCGGGGCACACGTCGAGCAGGCAGCACACGGCGCGGCACACGGGGCAGGAGCCTCTAGCGGCGAGCCACGCTCCCGGGGCGGTACACAACACATACATACCGCAGCCTGGCGGGGCACACGTCGAGCAGGCAGCACACGGCGCGGCACACGGGGCAGGAGCCTCTAGCGGCGAGCCACGCTCCCGGGGCGGTACACAACACATACATACCGCAGCCTGGCGGGGCACACGTCGAGCAGGCAGCACACGGCGCGGCACACGGGGCAGGAGCCTCTAGCGGCGAGCCACGCTCCCGGGGCGGTACACAACACATACATACCGCAGCCTGGCGGGGCACACGTCGAGCAGGCAGCACACGGCGCGGCACACGGGGCAGGAGCCTCTAGCGGCGAGCCACGCTCCCGGGGCGGTACACAACACATACATACCGCAGCCTGGCGGGGCACACGTCGAGCAGGCAGCACACGGCGCGGCACACGGGGCAGGAGCCTCTAGCGGCGAGCCACGCTCCCGGGGCGGTGCCCGCGGCTCCCGCGCGAGCCGCCCACCACCGCGCCATGCACGAGCCGCACCATAAAACTCTGTAGAATGACAAATGATAGAACCCCACACTACAACAAAGCACATCTCTACGCTCCCGGAATGCCCCACACTACCCCCATTAGAGATGTGCCGTTCTCAGTCAAACTTGGTGCCGTGACCAGGATCGTTTTTTTTTTACTATTCTTATAATGAGACATTAACGTCAAATAGTACAATTTCGCATGTAAGTAAGAATTATTTTTGGTTCCGAATCTACTAAATTACGTTACCTGAGAAACAAAAGCCTTTATTCTATTATACAGTGCGGCCACAAACTACTGCTTTAAATTCACAATAGCACAGGGGTGACGCTAGCAATTTTCAAATATGCCGTTTTTTTGTGACACGACTCCGCCAACCAATGAATTTTGGATTATTAAAATGGTGTACAATCCCCAAAAGATTGACTCACCGACAGTTGCATTGCTGGCACTCGGGCGGACCGCCCACCAGGTGCGGCGGCGGCGGCTGGCAGCGGCGCCGCAGCGCCACGTCGGCCGGGGCCTGCATGCAACCGATGCACACCTCCGGAGGCTACGGGACAAGCAAGTTTCGGTGAAACCTTAAAGCCGCTCACAAATCGTGGAATGCAAACATATTGCTATAATTACCTCGTCAACGTAGAAGACAGGGTTCTGCTCGACGTGCTGGTTGAACACGGCCACGAACCGCTCGATCAATGTCGGCATCAGCGAGATATGCGATGGGACGCGCACGGGTTGCCTCAGTCTATAAATGTATAGTGGATTGATATGGGTCCTTATCTTCATTGACTGGCATAACATTGATTAGCATAAGGTATTGTTTGTCATAAAATCGTTAGTCATAATCTTAGGTTTTCTCACAGACAGTTAACATATCAGAATTGTTATAAAAGTTAACCTAACCTAGGCTAATACATTTACTGAATTATGGCTGATAAATTAATGCCAAACAATGTGTATGCAAGCAGAAGACATTCTAATTTATTTACTTTGAAGCTAGACCCTCTAACACAACGGTTTTGTTTCAAATAATACTATAATTTTATTTATCTTCAATAACCAAACTATATCAATATCAATATCAATTTTAGTCAATCATGAAAAGTGTCTAAACTTAGCTCTGTACAGCATTTATTGTCTGAATTTGTAAAATTGTTTCTCACCTTACTAAGAAATAAAGGCTTTTTTATTTTATTATTTTATTAACCAAACTATATCAAACATTCATGGAATTATTCACTATACTTGTATTGTTTCAGGCAGTAATTACAAAATAGAAGAAAAAAATAACCGGTCAAGTGTGAGTCGGACTCGCGCACCGAGGGTTCCGTACAAACACTTTCCATCCTTAAGTGGTTAAATTTGCACCTGGTATGTATAGCGCCCCATACAAATGAGGTGCAAAGTTAACGCAACCAATCCCGTTTGTTGTATGGGAGCCTTAAATATTTATTTTATTTTATTTTTAGTATTTGTTGTTATAGCGGCAATCGAAATACATCATCTGTGAAAATTTCAACTGTCTAGCTATCACCGTTCTTGAGATACAGCCTGGTGACAGACGGACGGACAGCGAAGTCTCAGTAATAGGGTCCCGTTTTTACCCTTTGGGTACGGAACCCAAAAATTAAGCAAATGTAACGCAAAATTACCTATAAATACCAGAGCCATACTAAATACTATCTTAAGGTTGGTGATTGGGGGTCGTCCACATATTACGTCACGCAAAATGTCGACTTTTTGAATCCCTCCCCCTCCTATGTCACGCTTTTTTGCTATACCTTTAACATGTACTGTCACGTTTGGTATGACCCCCCCCCTAGCTTTACTTTTATAAACTGTGTGCAATAAAGCATGATAACTGGGTCAGTGTACGAAAGGGGACCCGATTTTAGGACTTAGAAAATTTACGAACAAAAATTTTTTTTTTGTTGGTTTGGGCTTAAATTAGATTGAATCTTGTAGATCACGCTAAAATAAGCATATTTTATTCGTTAAACTTTTTCTCTCAGATCAATATTTACCAAGATATTGGGATTCAAATGCATAGCTCATCTATGGCGTGCAGCAACTATCAGACAGTGAATCGCTCCAAGAAGATGTCGACCGGATCTACCAATGGAGCTTGTCTAATAAACTACTTTTCCACACTGAGAAGTGTTCCGTAATGTCCTTCAGCCGTGCTCGTAGTTCCTTATCCTTCAATTACATACTTGGAGCGGAATCTCTAAAACGTGTAGACACTGTTAGACCTTGGTGTTACATTTGATTCACATCTTGATTTCCACGTCCATATGAAAACCCTAACTACCGACTGCTACCGGAGATTGGGTTTTGTTATCCGCAATGCCCGCGAATTTGACAACACCTTTGCCATTAGGGTCATGTACATCGCTCTAGTTAGGAGCAAACTGGAGGCAGCGTGTATAGTATGGAACCCCCACGAGGTTACTTACACCCTGTTATTGGAAAAAATCCAAAAAGCGTTTTTGCGCTTTTTATATCAAAAAACCTATAGATGTTATCCTTTTCTTTACCCGACAAAATTCTTGCTTGGCTCCCTGGGTTTTAACTCATTAGAAGCAAGGCGTAATTATGCACTCGTGACTGGGGCATGCCGAATATTGCGTGGGGATTCAGACTGTCCTCAACTGGTCTCGCAACTGGTTCGCATCTTCGCGCCTTCTCTGTCGCAGTCAAAATTTAATTTTAGACCACGTGATCGCGACCTATTGGCAGTTCCCAAAACGCGCACTGTAGCGTACCGGAAATCGCCGTTAGTTCGCGCTTTACAGTATCTGAACGCGCTTCTCAGATCAGCACCTGACTGCGATGTTTTTACAAGCAGTTGGAAGATGATTTGTGATGAATGTAAGAGGTTATGTGAGGCGATGGATGATCGTATATCTTCTGTTACCTATTAATATTGTTATTGTTGTATTGTATAAAACAATTTAATGTTAGTATTTAAGATTAACATTGTATGTATTTCACAGCGCCTTGGTATCTCACTGTTAAGCTGTGTAATCTGTTTGAAATAAATAAATAAATAAATAACATATTTTGATGTAGGTAGTAGGTACCTAATAGTAGACTATTTACGAGGGTCCATGTAAGCAAGCATTTTGACGCTCCGCTATACATGGTCACAAAATAAACCTAACCTAACCTACAGTTTTCGGTTTTCAACCCATGTACCATATTTTCAGCAAGCATTTTTACCTTAAAAACCTCAATATCTCGGTAATTATTAAGTTTAGAGAAAAGTTGCCGATACAAAACATGCTTATTTTAGCATCCTCTATACGATAGCATCATAATAAATAGGTGTTATAATGACAGCAACAACCATCGAATTTTTTTTAAGTCCCAGCTCCCTTGAAAACATCAATCTTTGAGGGCAAATATCTCAGCCATTTTTGTATTTAGAGAAAAGTTGCCCATACAAAACATGCTTATTTTAGCGTCTTCTATATGATAGCATCATAAAAAATAGGTGACCGATAATTGTATAAGCACCTGCATTCTATTGGTAAGCCTGCTACTTTATGAACAAGATGTATGACTCACCTGGGCTGCAAGTCTCTCAGCGCATGGGTTGTGATTCGGAACTTGAAGGAAACCATATCAGCCCGCGAGGGAACCACCTGGATGTTCACATACTGCGTCTCCTCCTCTATGGACGCTGTGAGGTCTGGGACGTCTGTCTGTTGAACAATTATTTTGCGGACTAAATTTATAATAATAGCCATGATTATATGATAAGAGCATGTTTTCATTTGGCTATTTGTTTACGTTTATATTTTTCTTGGCATAGTCACTTACATCGGTAGCAACAAGTGCACAGTCACTCTGCTTGATAATATTCAGTTGGTACGACATGACTTTGATCAGCCATGTCTCCGTTGCTATTAACTTGCTGGTTGCGGTCAGTGGAATGGATACCTTGTCAACACTAAAAAGGAGGAAACAACTTAAAATATCACAAGGAAGTTAGAGGAGACTGAACTTTACAAATCATATTTATACTGAATTTAACTTATCCTCAGCAACCCAGCATCTCACAGACAAAACAAAAAGCTGATTATTACGATCTATCCTTGTTGGTTTACTTACCTCCGGAATTCAGTATTAAGTTGAGCAGCAACTACCCTCCAGTCACTCCCTTCCGTAACATAGGGCACGAGCGAGCGCACCGCCGGGTGCCGCGTGCGCCGCTCTGACCAGCACACGATCCGGTACACCACCAGCAGCGGCAGAATCGCCGTCGCCGCGAACGCAGCCAGCATCCAAGGACCCCGCTCGCCCCCGCAATACAAACTTACAACGTATCCCAAAGGCAAGGCCGAATGTATCAAAGCGGTTATCGTTATTCTTTTCATGTGATAAATCACAAAGTTCAAGCTCTCGGAGCCTAGGTAGCCCTCGAACAGCTGGTCTATCGTAAAACCGGCGGATACGAATTCGGTAGGAGGGTATATAACGCATACTGAAAAGAGGAGATAAACTAGTGTTATTAGCACGTCCATTGTCACAGTTTTGATTTCAATTCAAATATTAAATCATTAGTTTAAAATTAATTGGGCAAATGCATTTGATTTTATAAGTTTTTGCGAAAGAAAACGCCGTAAACAGCGTTAAATATTGTTATCAAAATGTTGACAGCTAATATGATAGCACAGTTTTGGTCCAAATTGTACTAAAAGCCCTTTAAATTGTGGGGCTCGAATGATATAATTTTCAAACAATTATATTGAGGCATTTTAATAGAGAACTTAAATAGCTCGGGCATAATAATGTTGCCATATTATAATTTTTCCCCAGTTCACGGCTACATAAATATTCTAAAATTTCTACATGTGGTCTGTCACTTTAAATTTGTACTAGGTCGATGCAGAGTCAGCCACCGGCTAAGCTTGCACCATAGATTGTTTTTTCTTCGTCACGACCTAGCGAAATTTAATTTGTGCATTTTAAAACAAGAACTTCTAAAATCGGTTGAGAACTCGCTGAGATCTGCACATTGTTACAAAGTCCATTCGAGTCGATCCATGGGAGCTTCGCTCGCTTCGCTCGCTCCGCTCCAGTAAGTAGGATACATCGGCAATTACTGGCCACCGTTCAATAACTGGCCACCTCATACTAAAAATGAACTCTGTTTACCTGCAAACTGAATTCATTTTTTGTTTGAGGTGGCCAGTTATTGAACGGTGGCCAGTAATTGGTGATTTACCCTACATTGAGTACGCAAGACAGGATTACTTGACTTTACAGTCCCTAGCACATGCTTGTACTCAGTATGAAAGTTTGGCGAATTAACATAGATCGTCAAACGTCACAACACAAAATACTAGTATGTTCCAGGTTCCTAAAAGATAACAATACAAAGGGCTCGTAGAACAGCTAAAATTTATTAAAAACCGCTTGTTAAAATAAACCAAACTACACCAAATACTAATATTTAAATAATTTTGTGGGTAATTTTATTTTGTGTATGGCAAGATACAACATGTCGTGAAATGTCAGTCAAAAACTCATTGGTGGACACGTATCGGGTCCATGTCACCAAACAATATTTGTTTTTTACTGTATTTTAGGTAATTTATAGATTAAAAGTTGTGTTTTAGTGTGTATATGCTTGAAGTGTTGCATTAAAACTTTATATACACAGATAAACAGGACAAAAAAGAATATTTACAGGTAAATATCGACTTTATATTTGACTACTAAATTGTTACATGTTTCGTCATTTCAACCGCTTTTAACCTCCTGACTTCCCGCGTCCTACACATAGTACATAAACTACAATGAATGAATGCTGGTCGTCAGGAGGTTAAGTACAGGTGTCTATGTGTTTTAGTTTATTTGTCGCTTTAAATTATTGTTGTAATATCTCAATGTTGCGGAAGGCAAAATATCAGTATTCCCAACCTGAAAACGGTGAAGTCAATTTTGTCACTTTGGTACAACTTCAGTAACAATATATTATATTTTATATTTTAATTGTTTGTAATTTATCCATGCCAGATTGTGAATAAACCTACAGTTATCGATGGGCTCCACCCTTTGCTTGTTTGAATCATCTGTAAAATAAGTCACAGATTGATAATGGCTGCATATTCTGCTGACCAATGCTTGACTGGTACACCAAACATAGGGTCAAAGATATCCATGACTAGAAGGAGGCCACGAATTTCTTCCACATGGAAGAAAACATCCCTCTTTTTGTTTTGTAGTTGGGTAAAAAGTATCCTTCTGGAAATGCCAAGCTACACATGTATCAAAAAAATTGTAAACGGTCCAGCTGTTTTGATGTGATGAAAGGACAAACACAATTATACAAAACCATTTAGTGACACACAAATAGCCTATTTCACTTGGAATATATATTAAATTGTATAGAAAAGAAGTGGTGGCACAAAGACGAAATTATTGTAATCATAAAATAAAGAACAAATACAGAACAATCCCTTAAAAAAATCGTCCTACCAATAATGGTAAAATATTATCTTCCTGCACTGTAACTTGTATATTTATTGACATGATATATTTTTCATTTTAATTATATTTTTTATTTAACATGTAAACATGTTTCAGCAGCAACATGGCGGGAGTCGAGCAGCCATGTTACACCCTGATCAACTTCCCCACGGACTCGGAGCCGTACAATGAAATGCAACTCAAACTGGACCTGGGTAAATGTTATATAAATCTAATATATAGCTAGCGTAATTATTAGAGAATGCAATCGGCTATTTTCAGTATTGGTAATACTCAGTTTTTAACCAAAACCACCATTATTTCATACAAATTGGCTAACCGTTGGAATGCAAACTAAAGAAACTAGAAATTATGCTTTCATAACTGTTTCATTTGGCTAAGTTACTCTCTGACTTGTCTTTGTCTAAATTTGTAAATTTGTTTCTCACCTTACTCAGAAATAAAGGCTTTTTTATTTTTATTTATTTAATTTTTACTCTCTGAAACCATGTTTATTGCATACTTGGAAGTTTACAATGATAAGCTCCAACTCCAGCTTAAAGAGTTCAGTTTGTTAAGTGAGGAAACTCGGCATACACCCTTAAATAACCTGTTCACGATTGTAATAAGAATTAGGGTACACAAAAACCATAGTTTCAGTTGAAATCTGAGTTTTTTCCCTACTAGATATTTCTAGTATGCAATTGGTTATTACCAATTGCACTCTCAATATGAATCCTATAGGTACCTACTTTGCTTCTGAGAAAAACTTCCATGACTATTTACCATTTGATTACTCCATGGTTTATTGTTTACTTACACTTAAAATATAAATGGCAATATACCTATGCTTGTAAAATGATAAAAAAAAACATTTCATTTACTTTCATTTCGTCATATTGAAAATATCAGTATCTCAAAATATCCACGCTGAACCCGGCAAATCGATAAAAGAATACCAATTGAACGCCCTTTACAGAGAAAGGCGATACAAAAAAGAAGATTGAGGCCCTAAAGAAAGTGATCGGAATCATCCTCTCTGGCGAGAAGATCCCCGGTCTCCTCATGATCATCATCCGCTTTGTGCTGCCGCTGCAGGACCACACCATCAAGAAGCTGCTGCTGATCTTCTGGGAGATCGTCCCCAAGACCACCTCCGATGGCAAGCTGATGCAGGAGATGATATTGGTGTGCGATGCATACAGGAAGGTCAGTGATTTATGAAATTGAAATAAAACAATTTAAACGGGATTATATCGACTACTTATTTGAGCCTCCCTAATGTTTCGGTAGCTTTCCTTTACCATTGTCAAAGGTTCTTTACGACTAGTATTTTCCTGGAGATTTCATTAACCCTTTACCGCATATAGGAAAAAAATAGTTGTTTGAATTTGAACCTTGACCTGTGCCAATAAGGTCCAAGTTCATATCTGCCATATATGGCTTCGTATGCGGTAAAGGTTTAATTAATCGTTTTTCACGTTTCCAAAAAAAGTTGAGAGATTAATCTCTCAACATTCTCATTAAATACCGTATCAATAAGTTGTCAAAAAAGTTTATGAGATACGCTTTTATTGCCGACTGTACTTTTTTACACAAACTTTAAATTACTCATCAAGACCAATAAAATGAGCCCAAACAATGGGTTTATCTCGTGCGGTTTAAGAGTTCCTACGGCCACCTTCCGTCTTCATCAGAACTGCTCCAAGATACCAAATTATTGTACTGTCACATGAACCACATTTTTTTTTTTTTTTTATTTAAGTCTTATATCAGATATACAAAATTAAGATACATTATATATATTTTTATATTAAGTAACCGAATCTGTGTGCTTTTGGGCAAAGGCCTCCCCCATTCTTCTCCACTCCTCCCTGTCATACACCAGTCTGGGCCAGGTTTTGGTTTGGTTTGGTAATTGCCTGCCTCGGTTTCTTTTATGGCCTCTAGGGTGCCATAATGTTGTTACTCTGCTCCACTTGTCTCCTCCTCTAATGGTATGTCCTGCCCACTTCCATTTTAGTTGTTTTATTTTATATGTAACATCAGTTAACCCTGTCCTTTCTCTTAGGTTCTTATTACTTATCTTGTCCATTCTTCTTTTCTTTAACATGCTTCTTTCCATGGCCCTGGAGTTATGCTTAGTCTTTTACACTGTTCTTTGTGAGCGCCCATGTTTGGCAGCCGTATGTCAAGATTGGTAGGATGCATGTGTTAAAAAGTTTTTTCTTGATGTGGTATACTTATTTGGTTATTTTTCATAATCTCTTTCAGAGACCAATATCTCTTCCAAGCATTTCCTATTCTTCTGTCTATTTCTTTTGTTGTAGAGTCATGGTTGGATATTAGTTGGCCTAAATAGATATACTCTGTTACATACTCAATATTGTTGTCATCTATTTTTATCTCCTTGGCATCTGCACCATTAGTCATGACTTTCGTTTTCTGCAGATTCATTGAGAGCCCAACTTCTTTACTAGCTGTATTTAGTTCTATAAGCATCTGTTGTAATTCTTCTGCTGTATTGGCAAAGACCACTATATCGTCTGCAAATCTCAAATGTGTTAATTTCTCGCCGTTTATGTTCAAGCCATTCTCTGTCCAATCTAATTTCTTAAATACTTCCTCTAGAACTGCTGTGAACAGTTTGGGTGATAGAGGGTCACCCTGCCTAACCCCTCTTAGTATATTTATGTCACAGCCTTCCTTTTCCAATTTGATTTTTGCTGTAGTACCTGTGTAGATGTTCCTAATTATCCTTATGTACTTTTGCTGAATGCCTTGGTTTAGCAGCGCTTTCCAAATTTCTGAGTGGTCAAGTGAATCAAACGCCTTACAGTAGTCTACGAAGCAACAGTGGTATTTAATGTTATATTCTTTACTTTTTTCTGCTATCTGTCTAGCTGCGTGTATGTGATCCACAGTAGAATAGTTGTTTCTAAAGCCTGCTTGCTCTCTTGGTTGCTTTTCGTCTAACGTTTTGGTAATACGACTTAAAATAATTTTCGAAAAAATTTTATACATGTTGGACATTATACTTATGGGCCTATAATTGCCAATGTCATCTTTATTTCCTTTTTTGTGTATCAGTTTAATAGAGGACACTTTCCATGATTTTGGTATTTTTTCTGTCTCTAGGATAGTATTGAAGATTTTAGTCAGGAAAGGTATAACTGTATCTTTAATTTCAAGTAACACTTCATTTGAAATCTTATCAGGTCCTAGTGCTTTGTCCCTCTTTTGAGTGCTGATAGCTTTTTCAACTTCTCTCTGCATGATAGATGGTACTTCTTCTGAATCAAGTAATTCAATATGCTCAGTTGATGGTCTCTTTGAGTACAAGTCTCTGTAGTAATCGGTGGCAGTGCTTATAATTTCTGGTCTTTTATTTTTGTCTATACCAGAGGAATCTTTTAGTTTCGGTATCCATTCCTCTTTTTCTTGTAGCAGTTTTATGGCTTTTTTAGTTCCTCCTGTTTTTTCGATTAGGTTCTCTAAAGTTGATATTCTATGATATTTCCTGTCTCTTCTCATATTCGTTCTTAGATCCTTGCTTAGTTGAGTGATGGCTTTTCTAATTTGTGCCGTTTTAGGTGAGGTTTCTAGCAATCTTGCTCTGTTTTCCATTAATTGTTTTGTCTTTTCAGATAGTATGTCTTTGCCATTACCATTTTTTTCTTTTTCTGTCCCACATTTACTAATAGTATATGCGAGTTTGTTGTAGGTCTCTAGTATGTTCAGTTCTGAAAGGTCTTCATCCATATTATTCAATTCCTCTTCTAATTGTTTGTGTGTTAATTGTGGTTCTATATTTTTAATTTTGCTATTACGGTTCTTTGCAAATTTCCTGGTAGATTTTGTTGGTGTATATTTTAATTGGGTTCGGACCATTCTATGGTTAGTATTGAAGTTCACATTTGCAATGAAATTGCAGTCTTTGAATGATCTGGCTCGGTTGGTGAGTATGTAGTCGATTTCGTTCTTGTAGCGACCATCAGGAGACGACCATGTCCATCTTCTGCTCTGTTTTTTCTTGTATATTGAATTTAGAATTACTAAGTGTTGTTCGAAGGCTAGATCTATTAATTTCTGTCCATTTCTTGATCTTTTGTTACCAAGGTAGTGTGGTCCCATTATACTGTCTTCTCCGTCTCTTCTTTTCCCTATCTGGGCATTGAAGTCTCCCATCAGGATTAGATTTGTTGATCTTAAATCTGTTAATATATCACTAAGTTTTTTATAGAAGGCTTCGATGGTGCTTTCTGAGGATTGTTCTGTAGGAGAGTACACTTGTACTATGGTCCATTCATTTTTATGTAAAGGTATAGTAATTTTGAGGACTGCTATACGCTCTGAAATCCCACGAACTTCAACAATATTGATTCTCAATTCTTTATGTATCATGAAACCTACGCCATGTTGACCGGGCGTCTCGCCCTTAGAGTATAGAACAAACTCGCCGTAATCTTCTATTTGATGAACCACATACCTACACACAAAGTTTCATTTCGATACGACATACGACACTTAGAAGTACGTTAAAATTGACTCTAACAAATGTGAGTCTAACAAATACCTCAAATTTTTATGTGTTGAGATGAGATTGAGAATTTCAGTATTATTAAAATCCTTACGTAACAAGTTTATTCACGTCGTTAAAGTCTAATATCGCTTCACTTCGCTATCATCAGGAGAGCCGATCAGTCGCGGCGGCCAAATGAGTGTTTTCTATTTAAAATTTCAGTATTTAATCACACACTTTAATTGCTGCATGTGTTCTTTTTTCACGATGATTTTAGTCCCCATGCCAAAACTGATGGCCGGACTCCTCTTTACCCCAGGACCTGCAGCACCCGAACGAGTTCATCCGCGGCTCGACGCTGCGCTTCCTGTGCAAGCTGAAGGAGCCCGAACTCCTGGAACCCCTGCTGCCGGCCATCCGCGCCTGCCTGGAGCACCGCCACTCCTACGTGCGCCGCAACGCCGTGCTCGCCATCTTCACCATCTACCGGTGAGCTGTGCCTCATGCTGTGTGTAGCTTCCTGTGCCAGCTGAAGGAGCCCGAACTGCTGGAACCCCTGCTGCCGGCCATCCGCGCCTGCCTGGAGCACCGCCACTCCTACGTGCGCCGCAACGCCGTGCTCGCCATCTTCACCATCTACCGGTGAGCTGTGCCTCATGCTGTGTGTAGCTTCCTGTGCCAGCTGAAGGAGCCCGAACTGCTGGAACCCCTGCTGCCGGCCATCCGCGCCTGCCTGGAGCACCGCCACTCCTACGTGCGCCGCAACGCCGTGCTCGCCATCTTCACCATCTACCGGTGAGCTGCTGCCGAGACCGACTTCCTGCAGGTTATGAGCATAACCCGGGGTTTTAGGCGCATCATTTGACACCACAGACAACTTAACCTATAGACCCCGCTTATAAGGGCGCCCGGGTGAGCCAAGCTTAAGCTCAACAAACAAGATGCGCTCACCACGCCTCCAAACGCTCTCTTAGTTCGCGGTCGACTGTTGACGAAGTAACATGCAATATTCCACTGCTTACTTGGCTTATAAAGTGTTCAAAATATGCCTTAATGTATGGGAAATGCAGCACTAGTCTTCAAAACTATGGGATTTCATTTCACGATTATGCTATATTTTACTATTTTACAAAGAATGTAATAAGTTATAAATGTAGGTTGGTAACCTAGCGACGCGTTAATGTCTTCTGTCAACTGTCAACTGTCTCTTACTTTCGCTTGCTAATTTTGTAATTCCGTCTTTTTCTAACCTTTGCAGTGTTTTTAGTAGTGATGTGACTGATTAATTACTTACGTAGGTACGTAACCGATACCCTTTAAACAATATTGAACTTTTTATAGAAGATAAACTTTTTTATTATTGAATAATCGAAATGTATGTTAAGTACATAAATGTACAATTATGAAACCATAAATGTCTAAACTGCTGAATTTCGATGAATTTTAGAAAACAGATAGTTGTAATCACGGAGAAAGACTACTTAATATCCTGGATAAATACGATACATCTATACATAACATAAAGCTGAAGTGGCTCGAAAATCTGTACATGGAAGATATTCTAAAGAATGTTGGCGGGGGATACTTAGAATTCATAACAGAACACGTTCCAATAGTTTTTAGAATTTTTATCTGTTTATCTTTTTATCAGTTTGTCTGTGGTTGTTTGCTTGTTGGATTTGTAATGACAAAATGTACTTACAGCGAGATTACAGTGTAATGTGCGATTTTTTATGAATAGAATAGATTTTTTTAGAAATAGCCTATGAGTATCTGGAAAGTAGCCCTCTATCGACCTTCTACATTTCTTTTGTAAATATAATACATTATTCTCATCATTACTGCTTTCTCAGGCCTCCTATCCCTCCCATCCCGTAGCCAATTATACTTTCGGCATATGCAAAATACACTGGCTTAAGTGTAGAGTTATTACTTAACTATTATAATGTCTTTAAGGAGTAAAATGCACTTGCTGATTTCTTGGAAATGTTGTGTTTATGATTATGCCACTATAAATTAAATTCTAGATCGACATTCAAGAACCAAATTAATAGAAATTGAGCAACCAAAATCATCGCAATCGAACGCTTTGATTAAGTCACATCCCTGAACATTTCATACCTTGATTCATATTGTTAAGAGTATCAGATACAAGTCCAGTTATAGCAGATGTTTTTATTTCTACAGAAACCCTATTAGAAAGATATGAATTGTCATTAAGGTATTTACCGAAGGACTGCCTTCTTTCAAATATGGGAATTACTTATGAATTTATGTTTCGCGAAATATTTGTAACAATTCCTTAGTATCGACACCTTTTGGTCTGAAATATCAATATTAAAGTCGCCACATAATATTACGACGTTCGTGTTTTTAATGGTGCTTAAATCTAAAATTATTTTTTTATGATAGTATGGAGCAATGATTTTACACTTGACTGAGGACATCTGTAATGAACAATTACGTATGGAGTTTTAATTGCCCTATATTTACGCTTAAACCACACATTTCTCATTCTTTTTCGATATTATGAACATACATCTGCATCGAGAGTGTGCAATGTTCCACCACCACCCTTAGTTATATAGAGGGAACTTTCAGCTGCGATACAGTATCCATTTCGATTTATAGATTGAAACTCAAGCGGTTCAAGCCACATCTCCGTTAAAGCAATAATGTCTGGTTTCATATTTATTGTTTTTTCTAATAATAATATGAGTTGATTTACATTTAATATTTTTAATTGAAACGCATTTTAAACCATTCTCGTATTATTATTGATTCCAATTAAAAACATATCTACTTACATTCTGCAGTTTCTTTTTCGAGTGTGTCCCATCACTATCAAAAATGGCGCGCATCTTGCACCGCATGCGTCATTGCTCGCTGACCTTGAACTAGCCAATCACAGTGCACTTGTTGCCCCCCTCACCCCGCCAATTTGGCAAAATGAGATACTAGAGAAAGTTTTATGAAGCGGGGTCTATAGGGTTAAGTGGTCTGTGTTTGACACTAAGCCGATAGGAGGCGTCAAGTCATTTGTGCACCTAAAACCTCGGCGTATGGTCATGCTAGATATCATAAGATAAGATAAAGTGTGAAAAATAAAAACAAAGTGTGACATTTGCTTGCGTATAAATATACAAGGTCATCATACAAATAATCCCTCTCTGGGATTCGAACCCAAGACCGCCGGCGCAGTAGACAGGTTACTATCACTGCTTAACCACGTCATTCCTATTCTTGCATGCTTACAGAAACTTCGAGTTCCTGATCCCCGACGCGCCCGAGCTGATCGCCAACTTCCTGGAGAGCGAGCAGGACATGTCGTGCAAGCGCAACGCCTTCCTCATGCTGCTGCACGCGGAGCAGGAGCGCGCGCTGGGCTACCTGGCCGGCCGGCTGGACAGCGTGCAGGGCTTCGGAGACATCCTGCAGCTGGTCATCGTGGAGCTCATCTATAAGGTAACCTGCCTCATGCTGCTGCACGCGGAGCAGGAGCGCGCGCTGGGCTACCTGGCCGGCCGGCTGGACAGCGTGCAGGGCTTCGGAGACATCCTGCAGCTGGTCATCGTGGAGCTCATCTATAAGGTAACCTGCCTCATGCTGCTGCACGCGGAGCAGGAGCGCGCGCTGGGCTACCTGGCCGGCCGGCTGGACAGCGTGCAGGGCTTCGGAGACATCCTGCAGCTGGTCATCGTGGAGCTCATCTATAAGGTAACCTGCCTCATGCTGCTGCACGCGGAGCAGGAGCGCGCGCTGGGCTACCTGGCCGGCCGGCTGGACAGCGTGCAGGGCTTCGGAGACATCCTGCAGCTGGTCATCGTGGAGCTCATCTATAAGGTAACCTGCCTCATGCTGCTGCACGCGGAGCAGGAGCGCGCGCTGGGCTACCTGGCCGGCCGGCTGGACAGCGTGCAGGGCTTCGGAGACATCCTGCAGCTGGTCATCGTGGAGCTCATCTATAAGGTAACCTGCCTCATGCTGCTGCACGCGGAGCAGGAGCGCGCGCTGGGCTACCTGGCCGGCCGGCTGGACAGCGTGCAGGGCTTCGGAGACATCCTGCAGCTGGTCATCGTGGAGCTCATCTATAAGGTAACCTGCCTCATGCTGCTGCACGCGGAGCAGGAGCGCGCGCTGGGCTACCTGGCCGGCCGGCTGGACAGCGTGCAGGGCTTCGGAGACATCCTGCAGCTGGTCATCGTGGAGCTCATCTATAAGGTAACCTGCCTCATGCTGCTGCACGCGGAGCAGGAGCGCGCGCTGGGCTACCTGGCCGGCCGGCTGGACAGCGTGCAGGGCTTCGGAGACATCCTGCAGCTGGTCATCGTGGAGCTCATCTATAAGGTAACCTGCCTCATGCTGCTGCACGCGGAGCAGGAGCGCGCGCTGGGCTACCTGGCCGGCCGGCTGGACAGCGTGCAGGGCTTCGGAGACATCCTGCAGCTGGTCATCGTGGAGCTCATCTATAAGGTAACCTGCCTCATGCTGCTGCACGCGGAGCAGGAGCGCGCGCTGGGCTACCTGGCCGGCCGGCTGGACAGCGTGCAGGGCTTCGGAGACATCCTGCAGCTGGTCATCGTGGAGCTCATCTATAAGGTAACCTGCCTCATGCTGCTGCACGCGGAGCAGGAGCGCGCGCTGGGCTACCTGGCCGGCCGGCTGGACAGCGTGCAGGGCTTCGGAGACATCCTGCAGCTGGTCATCGTGGAGCTCATCTATAAGGTAACCTGCCTCATGCTGCTGCACGCGGAGCAGGAGCGCGCGCTGGGCTACCTGGCCGGCCGGCTGGACAGCGTGCAGGGCTTCGGAGACATCCTGCAGCTGGTCATCGTGGAGCTCATCTATAAGGTAACCTGCCTCATGCTGCTGCACGCGGAGCAGGAGCGCGCGCTGGGCTACCTGGCCGGCCGGCTGGACAGCGTGCAGGGCTTCGGAGACATCCTGCAGCTGGTCATCGTGGAGCTCATCTATAAGGTAACCTGCCTCATGCTGCTGCACGCGGAGCAGGAGCGCGCGCTGGGCTACCTGGCCGGCCGGCTGGACAGCGTGCAGGGCTTCGGAGACATCCTGCAGCTGGTCATCGTGGAGCTCATCTATAAGGTAACCTGCCTCATGCTGCTGCACGCGGAGCAGGAGCGCGCGCTGGGCTACCTGGCCGGCCGGCTGGACAGCGTGCAGGGCTTCGGAGACATCCTGCAGCTGGTCATCGTGGAGCTCATCTATAAGGTAACCTGCCTCATGCTGCTGCACGCGGAGCAGGAGCGCGCGCTGGGCTACCTGGCCGGCCGGCTGGACAGCGTGCAGGGCTTCGGAGACATCCTGCAGCTGGTCATCGTGGAGCTCATCTATAAGGTAACCTGCCTCATGCTGCTGCACGCGGAGCAGGAGCGCGCGCTGGGCTACCTGGCCGGCCGGCTGGACAGCGTGCAGGGCTTCGGAGACATCCTGCAGCTGGTCATCGTGGAGCTCATCTATAAGGTAACCTGCCTCATGCTGCTGCACGCGGAGCAGGAGCGCGCGCTGGGCTACCTGGCCGGCCGGCTGGACAGCGTGCAGGGCTTCGGAGACATCCTGCAGCTGGTCATCGTGGAGCTCATCTATAAGGTAACCTGCCTCATGCTGCTGCACGCGGAGCAGGAGCGCGCGCTGGGCTACCTGGCCGGCCGGCTGGACAGCGTGCAGGGCTTCGGAGACATCCTGCAGCTGGTCATCGTGGAGCTCATCTATAAGGTAACCTGCCTCATGCTGCTGCACGCGGAGCAGGAGCGCGCGCTGGGCTACCTGGCCGGCCGGCTGGACAGCGTGCAGGGCTTCGGAGACATCCTGCAGCTGGTCATCGTGGAGCTCATCTATAAGGTAACCTGCCTCATGCTGCTGCACGCGGAGCAGGAGCGCGCGCTGGGCTACCTGGCCGGCCGGCTGGACAGCGTGCAGGGCTTCGGAGACATCCTGCAGCTGGTCATCGTGGAGCTCATCTATAAGGTAACACTTGAAACACTAAATTGCCGACTTAAATACAAATGACCCAGGCACTAATATTCGAATTCATCTCGCAAATATTTGACAAGGGTTCTGCCAATATTAAATAAAAAACTCCTACAGGAACAGAACCCGACCCTAGTCCAGAAGTAACATCTCCCTTTTAGCTCGAGTTCGGACTCATTCCACACAGAATTATAAATAGTATTACATACAGAATGGACGCGCACACCCCCGCACCAGATCGCGTGACCTCCCCCCCCTGGTCAGGGACAGTGAGATGGAATGTTGTTGGCCCGCGGCGGGCGCATGTGTAGCGGGGGTTTGTTGCGTGGGGACCATGACGGACACACGGGTGTCTTACACACACTACTGACACTCGAGATCCCGAGTTCTCTAGGTCGCTGTGTATCCGTGACGACTTCCCAAAATTCTGGCTGGCATTTTTCAATTCAGTACCCCCAATAACAGAAACCGTCATGATGTTCAGCACAAAGTGCTTGGGGTTGATTTATTGATTATTCTGACGACGCGTTTGGCTCGGTTGGTAGACACCTGCCTACTTAGTCGGTGGTCCCGGGTTCGAATCCCGGCCGGGGCAAATATTTGTGCAAATATTTGTTCTTGGGTCATGGATGTTATCTATATATATTTATATATTATGTATATCGTCGTCTAGTACCCATAGTACAAGCTTTGCTTAGTTTGGGACTAGGTCGATTTGTGTATGATTGTCCCTTAATATTTATTTATTTATTGGAATAGAATGAAACATACTTGAGTTGTCGCAGGTGTGCCACGCGAACCCGTCGGAGCGCTCGCGGTTCATCCGCACGGTGTACGGACTCCTGAACGCGGGCAGCGCCGCGGTGCGCTACGAGGCCGCCGGCACGCTCGTCACGCTGTCGGCCGCGCCCGCCGCCATTACTGTGAGTATTACTGTGTATACCTCCTAATTAATGGCCCCAGCACATTTAGCACAACTACTCTATCCCGCGCGTGAAATATACCTATGTCTTTCTTCACTATACTGGGAAAGAGTGACGAGTTAAGCGAAGAGTCGCGAAACGTAGTTGTGCTAGCCGAGCTGTAAAGCTTATTGCAACGGTACGATCGTAGTGTGTTCCGTAGTAGACAAATGGTTGCAAACATTGATCGTTGTTAATTTCGCGCGTTTCCTATCTTGTTTGACGCAGTTCTTTTACTCACATGAAGCTGTCGGCGAGTTGAAATGAGCCTTCTTGTTAAATAAACATCAGACAGACTCACACAAATCGACCTAGTTTCATATTAAACTTTAGTAGGTGTGTTATGGGTACTAGACCATACATTGATACATGTATCGTATTTAAATACATAGGAACATCCCACACAGGAACAAATATGACTACTCCGAAGTACGTAATATTTGTTCTCTTGTCAGGCTGCAGCGGCGTGCTACATCGACCTGATCGTGAAGGAGAGCGACAACAACGTGAAGCTGATCGTGCTGGGCAGGCTGAGCGCGCTCCGGCAGGAGGGCGGGGAGGCCGCCGCGCGCGCGCTGCCCGGCCTGGCCATGGACGTGCTCAGGGTGCTGGCCTCCTCCGACCTGGATGTGAGGAAACAGACTTTGGCGCTCGGTAAGTCACTAAGTGTTAAAATAATGAGTATCGCGTTGATTTTTGCCGAAAACTTTTACGAGTCAATCATCAATCAAGTCCTATAAGTCAAATTTCAAGGTCAAACATCTCTTATCAAAAGTAACGTTTTTGAATTGTATTTGTTTCAGGTTGTTTTCCTAGGTTTAACTATCTCACATTTGGAGTTTATCGCGATTTATTAAAACGACACGTGTAATTTTACGTGATGTAGATTGTTTCATAGTGAGCACAGTGAAATCTGTGTTTGTCGATGTCCCGGTATCCTCAAGCGGCGCAGGCGCGCGCGGGCCGGCCGTGTGCTTTGCTCTACGAGGGTGCCCACACGTCCACTTCCGCCACTTTCTGTGCACGGTCAAGTGACAGGTGTCGCCATGCTGTGCGGTAAGAGGCGCGAAGCATAGTCGTGCTGGATGGGTAGGCAGTGTTTTTGCCTAATATAGTTGAGTTCGTTATCGTGTTATTTGTATACAGCTCTGGACCTGGTGAGCTCGCGGCACGCGGAGGAGCTGGTGCAGGTGCTGCGCAAGGAGGCGGCGCGCGCCGGCAGCGGGGACCACGACGACGCCGCCAAGTACCGGCAGCTGCTGGTGCGCGCCATGCACAAGGCCGCGCTCCAGGTGTGTGCCACACTGTATACAGGAGCAGCTGGGGCAGGTGCTGCGCAAGGAGGCGGCGCGCGCCGGCAGCGGGGACCACGACGACGCCGCCAAGTACCGGCAGCTGCTGGTGCGCGCCATGCACAAGGCCGCGCTCCAGGTGTGTGCCACACTGTATACAGGAGCAGCTGGGGCAGGTGCTGCGCAAGGAGGCGGCGCGCGCCGGCAGCGGGGACCACGACGACGCCGCCAAGTACCGGCAGCTGCTGGTGCGCGCCATGCACAAGGCCGCGCTCCAGGTGTGTGCCACACTGTATACAGGAGCAGCTGGGGCAGGTGCTGCGCAAGGAGGCGGCGCGCGCCGGCAGCGGGGACCACGACGACGCCGCCAAGTACCGGCAGCTGCTGGTGCGCGCCATGCACAAGGCCGCGCTCCAGGTGTGTGCCACACTGTATACAGGAGCAGCTGGGGCAGGTGCTGCGCAAGGAGGCGGCGCGCGCCGGCAGCGGGGACCACGACGACGCCGCCAAGTACCGGCAGCTGCTGGTGCGCGCCATGCACAAGGCCGCGCTCCAGGTGTGTGCCACACTGTATACAGGAGCAGCTGGGGCAGGTGCTGCGCAAGGAGGCGGCGCGCGCCGGCAGCGGGGACCACGACGACGCCGCCAAGTACCGGCAGCTGCTGGTGCGCGCCATGCACAAGGCCGCGCTCCAGGTGTGTGCCACACTGTATACAGGAGCAGCTGGGGCAGGTGCTGCGCAAGGAGGCGGCGCGCGCCGGCAGCGGGGACCACGACGACGCCGCCAAGTACCGGCAGCTGCTGGTGCGCGCCATGCACAAGGCCGCGCTCCAGGTGTGTGCCACACTGTATACAGGAGCAGCTGGGGCAGGTGCTGCGCAAGGAGGCGGCGCGCGCCGGCAGCGGGGACCACGACGACGCCGCCAAGTACCGGCAGCTGCTGGTGCGCGCCATGCACAAGGCCGCGCTCCAGGTGTGTGCCACACTGTATACAGGAGCAGCTGGGGCAGGTGCTGCGCAAGGAGGCGGCGCGCGCCGGCAGCGGGGACCACGACGACGCCGCCAAGTACCGGCAGCTGCTGGTGCGCGCCATGCACAAGGCCGCGCTCCAGGTGTGTGCCACACTGTATACAGGAGCAGCTGGGGCAGGTGCTGCGCAAGGAGGCGGCGCGCGCGGTCTAATAAACTAATTGGCGCGCGCGACAAACGGACGTATGCTCGGGTCGAACAGTGACGCACGCGGCTGCCGCGCATAATATGCACTCGCCTTAATGCTGATGTTGACGCAGTGAACGGGACAGCTTATCGTGCCGTCTCCTTTGGGCTAGTCGGAAGGATTCAGTAATAGTATGAAGGTGCAGTGTTCACACTATTCGGATTTTAGTCTCCCTCATATTTGTGTTCGTCCATGTTTGAGTATGATGAGATCTAAGGTGTTTTTTGTGGTGTACAGTTTCCCGAGGTGGCGGGCAGCGTGGCGCCGGCGCTGCTGGAGATGCTGGGCGAGGGCGCCGAGGCGGCCGCGGCAGATGTCATCGCCTTCGTGCGCGAGGCTCTCGCCGCCTTCCCCGACCTGCGGCCCACGCTCTACCAGGTGAGAGGTTGTAGCCGGCAGTCCCCGAGGTGGCGGGCGGCGTGGCGCCGGCGCTGCTGGAGATGCTGGGCGAGGGCGCCGAGGCGGCCGCGGCAGATGTCATCGCCTTCGTGCGCGAGGCTCTCGCCGCCTTCCCCGACCTGCGGCCCACGCTCTACCAGGTGAGAGGTTGTAGCCGGCAGTCCCCGAGGTGGCGGGCGGCGTGGCGCCGGCGCTGCTGGAGATGCTGGGCGAGGGCGCCGAGGCGGCCGCGGCAGATGTCATCGCCTTCGTGCGCGAGGCTCTCGCCGCCTTCCCCGACCTGCGGCCCACGCTCTACCAGGTGAGAGGTTGTAGCCGGCAGTCCCCGAGGTGGCGGGCGGCGTGGCGCCGGCGCTGCTGGAGATGCTGGGCGAGGGCGCCGAGGCGGCCGCGGCAGATGTCATCGCCTTCGTGCGCGAGGCTCTCGCCGCCTTCCCCGACCTGCGGCCCACGCTCTACCAGGTGAGAGGTTGTAGCCGGCAGTCCCCGAGGTGGCGGGCGGCGTGGCGCCGGCGCTGCTGGAGATGCTGGGCGAGGGCGCCGAGGCGGCCGCGGCAGATGTCATCGCCTTCGTGCGCGAGGCTCTCGCCGCCTTCCCCGACCTGCGGCCCACGCTCTACCAGGTGAGAGGTTGTAGCCGGCAGTCCCCGAGGTGGCGGGCGGCGTGGCGCCGGCGCTGCTGGAGATGCTGGGCGAGGGCGCCGAGGCGGCCGCGGCAGATGTCATCGCCTTCGTGCGCGAGGCTCTCGCCGCCTTCCCCGACCTGCGGCCCACGCTCTACCAGGTGAGAGGTTGTAGCCGGCAGTCCCCGAGGTGGCGGGCGGCGTGGCGCCGGCGCTGCTGGAGATGCTGGGCGAGGGCGCCGAGGCGGCCGCGGCAGATGTCATCGCCTTCGTGCGCGAGGCTCTCGCCGCCTTCCCCGACCTGCGGCCCACGCTCTACCAGGTGAGAGGTTGTAGCCGGCAGTCCCCGAGGTGGCGGGCGGCGTGGCGCCGGCGCTGCTGGAGATGCTGGGCGAGGGCGCCGAGGCGGCCGCGGCAGATGTCATCGCCTTCGTGCGCGAGGCTCTCGCCGCCTTCCCCGACCTGCGGCCCACGCTCTACCAGGTGAGAGGTTGTAGCCGGCAGTCCCCGAGGTGGCGGGCGGCGTGGCGCCGGCGCTGCTGGAGATGCTGGGCGAGGGCGCCGAGGCGGCCGCGGCAGATGTCATCGCCTTCGTGCGCGAGGCTCTCGCCGCCTTCCCCGACCTGCGGCCCACGCTCTACCAGGTGAGAGGTTGTAGCCGGTAGTCCCCGAGGTGGCGCCGTGCCAACATTTACCACGATCCATTCACATACCCTACAAAAGACTTCATAAACTAGTAAACCTATAGGCTTCATCTATTGACTATGCGACTACAACTGTAAGCAATTGAAAGAAAAAATACGATTACTAATACGAAAATAAATAACAACCGTATCTTACAACAGTGATGATTTCATTTGTATTATATTTTTTAGAAACTCCTGGATGCGGTGCCTCAAATTAAAGTGGGAAAAATTGCGCGATCCGCCTTGTGGTTGTTGGCCGAGTTCGCGGACACCAAAGAGCGCGCTGAGGCCACCCTCGACGTGTTGGCCGCGGCCATCCCGCTGCCGAGCTCGGGAGACGAGGAGAATAAGGTAAGTCCTGGCTAATGGAGATTGTAAAGTCCTCGTGGATACTGGAAGCATGACAACTTTTTTTTTTTTTTATTATGATCCCAAAACTGAACGCTAATACACACGTAACTTTAAACAGTAATATAATAAATAAATAAAAAAACAATATCAATTGTGTACGCCTTCCTTAATATGAACACAACTGCAATAAAAAGAACTACTTAAAATAAATTGCTACCAACTAAACGTTATGGACGAGCTGAAGCCATCCTCATTTTAGTGGTGACGGTACATCGTTCCCGACGTTAGAACTCGAAATTTCAAGATTTGTCTAGTGATATGAAGTAAAACTGGCAAAGTCAATTTTTTTTTTCGATTTAATGTTTAGTCTATGGCCACAAAATGTATCCGTTCATCGCATGAATATAATACAGGGGTAAAACTTGGTGAGTTCCGTTTTTTGTTTATACGTAAGCTATAAGGCCAAGAATTTGACAGCTTCAGTCTTCTGTACTGTAAAATGTTGCCAATATGACTTGGCAAGTTCTCATCCCCTTAGCTCCTCGAATGTGGTGGTGTGTTCGAGTACTAATGTGGATGTTTGTGCCGCGACAGGAGGAGGGCGAGCCGGCGGCGGCCAAGCCGGACACGTCGGCGCCGCGCCAGCTCGTCACCAGCGACGGCACCTACGCCTCGCAGTCCGCCTTCAATCTGCCCGCGTGAGTTATATCCATTTATCCTCATCATTAGGTCCTTCAGACTATTTACAGAAGACAGACCAAAAGCCCGCTAAGCACCGCCTCTGGTGGCTGAAGACTCCGATACGCGATCCGCACATCCGACTTCAAACATGACAACGCCGTGGAGTCACCTTGATGTCGTTTTCATTCACAGAAAAAAAAGTTTATCTACAACCATATTGTTAACTTTATATAACAAGTTCAGATACTATAGATACTTGGCAGCGACCAAAATCAGACATATTATTTCATAAAATCATAACATTACGATATCTTCGGCGTGGTCACCTTAAGCCTATCGAATATGGCGACCAAACCCGCCGCGGCGTATTTTTATTCTTGCATGACGATGAATATATGTGTAGATAAAGTAGTGTATGCAACTGTTCATAATTAGGATTTAAAACACTCGTGCGATCCTATTATGAAACTCGCCTTTGGCTCGTTTCATAAACCCACACTCGTGTCTCAAGACCTCTCATTATGTAACAGTCGCTTAAACTATTAAATTGGACCCTCCAATTAGTTGAAGCTGTGTTAGAAGTATAGTGAGGTGAGGTGGCGCAACTTTAGCATAAGTACATATAGTATAGTTGTCTCAGAAAGTATGTTTCAATTACTATTCAGTAATAAACAGCCTCCAAGACAGTAAAAAAAAAAAAGAACACATTGAAAAACACTTATCACCACCTACGATTTTATTTTATATGACGGCGGCTGACCATAATTATGGGTTGGACAAGGGCGCCATCTTGCCCTAGCGGAACGTCTAACTGACAGCGCGCGAAGCAGTTTAAAAGACGCTAAGTTTACTTGCTTGTTTCTGTTGAGAATGCTCGCGTACGGTGTCTTTGACGAATCGCTAGTTCAATACCATACTGTTTTCCCTATCTTGTGCTTTGTAGTGACTATCATACCTAGATAATGTTTCTAATATGGTGATTTGTGGATTTGGTTACTAAACGTAAAGTGGAAGTGTTTTAAAGTGTTTTGATGTTAATAATCGCAAGTTAGTTTGCATTCCCGCGCCCGCGACATTCCAGTTTAACATGAATGATAATAAAGGCCCTCGAATGCCTATATATATAATAAAATTTACGTGTGTGTTGGTCCAGTGCGGAGGCCGGCGCCGCGAGTGCGGAGGGCCTGGCGGCGGCGCTGCGCGGCGACAGCTTCACGGCGGCCTGCGCCTGCTCCGCGCTCGCCAAGGTCGCGCTCAAGCTGCCCGCCCCAGCCGCCGACAGGGCGCTGCATCTGACGGCTGCCTTGTTAGTCCAGCACAGACAGAACGGTAACCAATTATCCACAGTTGAAATTTAAAAAAAATCCGACCGAACTAAACGTAGTTAAGAACGATCTCGACAGACGAGGCTTTCGATAAAAAAAAAACTGCATTCAAATTGGGCCATTCGTTTGGGAATTACGATGTAACAGACAAAAACAGACACACAAATACATAATATGTCAAATTTATAATACCCCTCTTTTTTGTCGAGGGATAAAAATATACGTTTGTAAACTAAACATATTATTATGTGAACCATGGTAGACTGTTGATTGCACATTTGTAAACGGATATATACGAATATCTCCGCATTGTCATAGTTAATAGATACGTTTGTACACAATTAGCTATTTTTTGGTGGGCGCCACCCAAAAAGAAATGTAGTAGTAAAGTGCGTCGTCCGCAGCATCGTCGACTACCGGGCTGACGGCGGATGACCTGGAGCACGCAGCGCTGTGCCTGCGCGCGGCCGCCTCCCGCCCCGCTGTCGTGCAGCAGGCGCTGTCCACGTCAGCGCGCGCCGCGCTGTGCGCGCTGCTGCAGGAGCGCGCCACCCAGCGGGACACCAAGGAGGTGAGCCACGTACACTACCCCACCCTCCAGCCCCCGCTCTCGGTACACGCTCCCCCCTCCCCCCCGCTGTCGTGCAGCAGGCGCTGTCCACGTCCGCGCGCGCCGCGCTGTGCGCGCTGCTGCAGGAGCGCGCCACCCAGCGGGACACCAAGGAGGTGAGCCACGTACACTACCCCACCCTCCAGCCCCCGCTCTCGGTACACGCTCCCCCCTCCCCCCCGCTGTCGTGCAGCAGGCGCTGTCCACGTCCGCGCGCGCCGCGCTGTGCGCGCTGCTGCAGGAGCGCGCCACCCAGCGGGACACCAAGGAGGTGAGCCACGTACACTACCCCACCCTCCAGCCCCCGCTCTCGGTACACGCTCCCCCCTCCCCCCCGCTGTCGTGCAGCAGGCGCTGTCCACGTCCGCGCGCGCCGCGCTGTGCGCGCTGCTGCAGGAGCGCGCCACCCAGCGGGACACCAAGGAGGTGAGCCACGTACACTACCCCACCCTCCAGCCCCCGCTCTCGGTACACGCTCCCCCCTCCCCCCCGCTGTCGTGCAGCAGGCGCTGTCCACGTCCGCGCGCGCCGCGCTGTGCGCGCTGCTGCAGGAGCGCGCCACCCAGCGGGACACCAAGGAGGTGAGCCACGTACACTACCCCACCCTCCAGCCCCCGCTCTCGGTACACGCTCCCCCCTCCCCCCCGCTGTCGTGCAGCAGGCGCTGTCCACGTCCGCGCGCGCCGCGCTGTGCGCGCTGCTGCAGGAGCGCGCCACCCAGCGGGACACCAAGGAGGTGAGCCACGTACACTACCCCACCCTCCAGCCCCCGCTCTCGGTACACGCTCCCCCCTCCCCCCCGCTGTCGTGCAGCAGGCGCTGTCCACGTCCGCGCGCGCCGCGCTGTGCGCGCTGCTGCAGGAGCGCGCCACCCAGCGGGACACCAAGGAGGTGAGCCACGTACACTACCCCACCCTCCAGCCCCCGCTCTCGGTACACGCTCCCCCCTCCCCCCCGCTGTCGTGCAGCAGGCGCTGTCCACGTCCGCGCGCGCCGCGCTGTGCGCGCTGCTGCAGGAGCGCGCCACCCAGCGGGACACCAAGGAGGTGAGCCACGTACACTACCCCACCCTCCAGCCCCCGCTCTCGGTACACGCTCCCCCCTCCCCCCCGCTGTCGTGCAGCAGGCGCTGTCCACGTCCGCGCGCGCCGCGCTGTGCGCGCTGCTGCAGGAGCGCGCCACCCAGCGGGACACCAAGGAGGTGAGCCACGTACACTACCCCACCCTCCAGCCCCCGCTCTCGGTACACGCTCCCCCCTCCCCCCCGCTGTCGTGCAGCAGGCGCTGTCCACGTCCGCGCGCGCCGCGCTGTGCGCGCTGCTGCAGGAGCGCGCCACCCAGCGGGACACCAAGGAGGTGAGCCACGTACACTACCCCACCCTCCAGCCCCCGCTCTCGGTACACGGCTCGTCCCGCCTCGCCACCAAGGAAGTGAGTCGATGACCACCAGTCCATCACACTCCAATCGCTTCTTTTGGTATACGGCTCGATTGTACTTTTGTACTGCATTGGTATTACATTGGTATATTTAATAACGAGCACAACTGATAACCATCTTGCATTTTTCTCTTAGGTTCCATTACATCCACTGTTTGCATTATCATTGGAATATGAAGACATATTAATGTATGATAGCACGCAAAATAGGCACGTTGGATGTCGACTTGCGGAAAACGCCCAGCGGAACTAACTAACTAATTTATGGTATGTTTTACCAGGAGGAACAGTCTGCAGCGGAGAAGACAGTCCCGGTGGAGGCCGGCATCACGTTCGCGGCGCTGGCGGGCGCGGGCGGCGGCGCGCAGGCGCACGACATGTTCGAGCTGTCGCTGTCCAAGGCGGTCGAAGGTGAGGCTGCGAGACGTGATGTACGTGTGACCAGGGGGACAGTCTGCAGCGGAGAAGACAGTCCCATCCATACCCACTCTCCGAAGCGCTGGAAGTTATCAGTCTGATATACCTATAGCTGTGACCTCTCTCTAGATGCTATCTGTAAAATTTGATTTCCGATTTGCACCAACGTCTAGTATCTCTGTTTGGCCCTATGGTTGACTGGTACATAATGCCATTTGGCATTAAGTGCGCCATCTGTACTGACTTTTGTTTTGTGCAATAAAGTTTACATAACTATTCTTGAAGGACCGTCAGTTGATTTATTCTTGCGGTGCGTCATTTAAAATGATGATTTGTTATTGATTGCCCAAATATAAGATAATAATAGTACATTACTGCAGACGCCGGGAAATAAGGGCTTGCCGGCTGAGTAGGAATAGACGGCCGACCATAAGGGAGGCTGGATAGAGATACGAAGCTGACAAGCCCATTTCACGGCTAAGGCATGTATAGTGCTTTTCTCAAACATATGCAATGAAATAAAAAAATAAACCACTCAAAAAACATAATTCAGCTGTTCAGCCAGATCATGAACACAGACGCCATGTTTAAAAAAAGAGTATTTTGAATTTTCCCTCCAATCCCTCCATACTTTTTTTCTTTCGGAAGTCGTCCACGTTCGAATATTAGGGCCATAATATACACAACCTGATAATAAGAATCTTAATTTCTATAATAAATGAAATAAAGGCAGAGGATTTTTAATATTGTCTATGGTCTCTGGTGACTTACATAGTTATCAATTCGTGTGTACTAGGCCTTAACGCAGATATTGTTGGTCCGATAGTCCGATACCCATTCAGCCACTAAAAGAAAATTTTAAAAATATATTTCAGCTGTTTAGCCTGTTCATGAACACGACGCCAAATTACATTAAAATTTCAAAAAAAAAAATTCCTGGCCTAGGCCTTCAATATTGTATGAAATTTCTTTACAGTTCTCTCGAATAGGGTTATTGACAAAAATTGAAAACCGGTTTAAAAGTATTAAGCTTATCGTAAATTGAAATATAAAACTAAAATAAAAATTTTTACTGCGTTAGTTTTTGTACAATTTGTGTTTTTTCGTTACCACTCACATGCTTGCGCCAAAACGCGATATAATATTAGTGTGACGTCACAATGGCATACCAGACTAATGCGGATATTACACCTTCCTATATTAGGTAATGACTAAATTAGTCACTGACTAACTTAGGAAAGTGTATTAGCTGCAGAACAGAACCTTTTTTCTGAAGTGTAAAAAGGAAGGAGCAGAATTTTTATATCTACAAAATTGTCCGGCGAAAGGAAAGGTGTTAAATTGGTGGCGCTAGTATTGCAAGAGAGCTAGACTATTACCTGTTCCTAAAAGATCATATCAGTTACTTTTTGTTAAAAAATCAAAATGCTGGAATAGTTGGCACAATTTTCCCAATTAGCTAGCGCTACCGGATCCTTTTGGGACTATTTACCACTGCCGCTGTACACTTTTTTTTTACATTCTTCCATGAAAGATGCTACTCCTTCCCTCTACACTCCATAGCCTCTTCCTCTTGTCTTGTCAGTCAGAATCATAGATAGCTAACTTTACGTGTTTTTCGGTCCAAAATATGAGTTGAGTGCTGCGATACTACGGTAAAAAGGTCGTATCTTTGTATGGATTACATAGTAAGATATGTTTTTTCCGTAGCATTGCAGATTGTAGTCACTAAAGTAGCGGCTCCAGGGCGCTTTACGTCACGCTTCTTTATTAGTTACTACTCATAATCTCTCGAATTTGTTACAAAATAATCGGAAGTTTTCCTTGTAAAATATTTAATTTTCTTTTCTAAACTACAACATGATTTTTAATAGATGAACAAGTAAATGAATAAACTATTTTATTTTTAAGCATTTAATAATAATTGTACAACAAATAACTGGAGTAAAGATGCTACTAACATTAGCGTTGAATCTAAAATAGACAACATATCGTGGGGTCAAAAATATAAGCCCGATTTCAAAGGTCTTCATCTCGGCGGGAGACTGCGGCGGCGATAAACACGGAGCTCTTAATATTGTCATTGTTTGGCACACTTGTAAATATATGGGTGATACACTGCACTGCAATTCGTGGTCACAAATTTTTCCAGTAACATTCTGTTGAAATACAAGATGGCTCCTCACAGTTAGAACTTTACTCTCCTTCTCATCAATAACCATAGTCACGGCATATGGTGGTTTTCTTATTTTGTGCTCCGGACACACTTTACACTTCACAGTGCACAGACTCGCCTCACGACGAAGCTGAACATAACCTATGGCATCATCGCCATAAGATTCTCTTGAAGATCTATAACAAAGGATATTCTATGATACAAGGTGATAGTATATTTGGTAACAAAACTAATGAATGGGCTATCTTATTATATATAAACAAATAACATATTATTCATACTTACTGTGCACTTTTTACATTCCTAAATTCAGCTGAACAAAAGTCGGGATTCGTACCAAAAAAGTGGGCTACCATGTAAGAATCCACTTTCGGTAAGTTAGCACTGTCTGCTTTGATATAATGTTCTTCCATTTTTGAAGATCTGGAGTATTAATTATAAACCAAAAATTTATTAAATGTGTGAGAAGATGAATCCAATCGTAACAACATAAACTACTAACGGTTTTGTCAGTTGTCAGTTTTGATTTTTGACAGCAGCCGTTTGTTTGTGCCACTGTGACGTCATTAGCAAGATGGCGTCGTTTTGATCATTTGACTCACAGATAAAAAAAACTAAAACTTATTCAAATAATATTAATTTATTAAATCATTTTCATTGAAATGTAACTACTTACTTTGGTTCTAGGAATCATAAGCTACATGTAACAATACGTTTTATAATTATTCATTACATGTGTCAAGTACCCTATTGTTCCGCCCGAAACTTGACACTTCGAAGCCTGTTTTAACGCACGTTATGACGATATTTCATTGCATGTTTGAGAAAAAATCTGTAATAAAAGCAAGCTTGTATTTAAATGCGCTAAAAATTGTAAAATAAACTTTTCTTATAAAACTTTTACGATCAACTTGTGACGTCATTACACAATTATTGTGCCAAAATATATATGTATATTTTTGGCAAAACTCAAACACAGAAACTTGGTATAAATCGACCGACTCGTTGCGTTTGCATTTGCACAAGTGACAAGTTTCGATCGCGTTACTTACACAGTTGTAGAGATTTTTCAAATAACACTAAGGGACAAATATTGACTTTTTTCATGATTCGATATTGACAACTTTCGTTTCTCTTGCTCAAAATCAAACAAACCAAACAAATCAAACAGGTCAATGTCTTTTTGCAAGGACTTGACAAACCTATGACTCTGACATTCATCCTCCTAGCCTTTGTCCCATTTTTTGAGAATGAATTCTCAATTGAGGTCGGCTACCTAAATCCCAAGATGTGGCGTAGGCACTAGTTTTTACGCAAGCGACTGCCACTGACCTTCCAACCCAGAGGGGAAACTAGGCCTTATTTGGGCTTAGGTGGTTTCCTCACGATGTTTTCCTTCACCGAAAAGCGAGTGGTAAATATCAAATGACATTCCGTACATAAGTTCCGAAAAACTCATTGGTACGGGCCGGGTTTGAATCCGGAGGTCGCGGGTTCGAACCCGCGACCTCCGGATTGAAAGTCGCATGCCCTAACCACTAGGCTACCACCGCTCAATGACTCTGACATTAAACCTGTCTTTTTTTCAAGGGACTTTCTGAAAAAGCTTGTTAATCCGTGGAGAAATCCTAAGAGAAGCGTAATCCATGGTTAAACATATATTAGCAGTTTAATAATTTTTCATAGCCGTGTTACTCATATGCAGGGAGTGAAACTTTGGTGCCGGTGACCTCATTATGACGCAAAGTCGCATATAGGATGTTTTTTAAAAGAAATTTGCAACACCTCAGTGAATAAATATTATTGATAATGTATGTATGTAAACACTTTATAGTAAATATTATAAAAACGATACCAATAACATTATTTACTGGATAATGAAATTCTAATAAAAAATACTTTTCCTTAAGTAAATGAAACAACACAACAAATGTTTCGTTGGATGACGAAGTATGCAGAGCGCTTGAAGTTCAAACATATATAATATCGCATATTCTTTCTTATTTACATGTTGGAATAACGATGTACGAAGTTTTGGAGGTGACATAGGGGACTATTTGGAAGAGTTTGAAACCCACAAGTATATACTTTAGTCCAATCCGCGATTGTTTTTTTTTTAATCGAGTTTTTCCAATTTATTCAGTGCGTACCAAAAATTGACATGAAGAGTTACATTTAAACTAAACAATGCATATAATTTACATGTATACATTTCACACATACATTCAGGGGAATAAAATTCTTGAACCTCTTGCCAGTTACGAATATGCCAATAAGTTGTCATTTGATTAGGTATCTATAATCTAAATAAACAACACAAACACTGTATGTAGCTTGACGTCATACGTCTGTCATCGGCACCATAGGTTCGCTCCCTGCTCATATGAATATGACTGTATCACTCCAGGTGCACGTTTTATTATTATTACGCAGTTTGTTTTTGTTAAACAAATGATATGAAATAAATTATATTAATAAATATTATTGTATCGATCTAAATAATTCTTCATCTTAAGAAATATAGTGTTTCTCCAATATCGGCTGTAGGTCATATCCAGATGGTTCCACACCGGGCCCACCCTCACGTACTGCAGCACGCGCGGCAGCCGGCGCGCCGTCCGGGCCGTGTCCGCCACGTCGTTGATGCGGTCCGACAACCCGTGGAAAATGACAGTCGGCACTCTCACCGCTTCCAAGTTATATTCCGGTGGCTCGGGAGTTCCGTAAATCTTCAAATTTTCCTCAGATCCGTAATCAAATTTGGTGAATTTGGGGGTATCGAAACTGCTTCCGTACCGCGCTAAGTTATGAAGCGACGTCCCGGCGGGGATGTGCTGGAATACTCTTTTTTCGATTTCTGGAGTGATGGAATCCGGGTGGGGCGTGTCTATCGCGGCTAGTGCGAGTCCGCAAACAACGGCCGCCATTAGCTCGACCTGGCACAGCGCGCTGATCGCGGCCTGCAGAGGGAACCCTCGCGCCAGCACCTCCCACACGCCCGCCGCCTCCAGCGCCGCCTGAGCCGCGCGGAGGCTGCGCGCCAGTGTCCGAAACGCTTCCGACTTGGTGTGGTACACGCTCGTAGCTGGCGACAGCGCCACGAACAGACCGACCTTGTCCGCGTATTCGGGTCGCTCCGAGTTCATGATGATAAAACTCCCCGCCCCTTGCGAGAATCCCAAGTAGATCAACCTCTTTGTCCCCGTCGCGGCCAGAACGTGGTCGACCATGGCGGGCACGTCGTACGTTCCCATTTCGTCGTCGTAAAACTTCCAAAATTTCAAGTCTCTATCCGGGTTCAAGTGTACATGTTTTCGCGAGTGATAGCTGCCCCGGAAATTGCCGAACCAAAGGTCGTAGCCCTCTCCGGCGAGCACGAAGCCGGGCGCCTCGGGCCCCGCGTCTATGAAGCACTCGGCCGATTGAAGATTACCGTGCATTAACAGCATCGGAGACTTCTTGGTAGAGTTGACCCCTGGCGGTATCCTGAACATTGTCAATATGTATCCATCGTCGGTTGTAACTTGGTGTTTCTCAGCGTGGTATCCGTTTTCGGCGGCGATTTGGATAAAATCCCTAGCGTTGGTAGTTAGTTGCTGGAGCGGGCGCGAGGTTATGTTGGATAACGCGTTCAGGAGGTTCAGGCTCGCTAGGCAGGTCGACGTGCCGAGTAGAATCACGAAACCGTGTAATACGATTGAAGTCATGTTGAATACTGTGACTGTGGCAATTGGTGCGTGTATATTGTGTATTCAAGTGTTTTATTTGCTAGTTTCGTAAATGTTTTGTTTTTGTTATTCCCCTGCCTAAGGTCAGTAACCCCACTTCGCTTAGCAATTTCAGGCCTATTTCTATTCTCCCCTTTCTGTCGAAAATCGCTGAAGCGGTTGCTCATAAACAACTTTCGTGTTTTATCTACTCTCACCAGTTCATGAGCCCCTTTCAGTCCGGTTTTCGTCCTAGTCATAACACCTGCACTGCACTCCTTAAGGTGACTGAGGATATCAGACTGGGCATGGAGGATCAATTGGTCACGGTACTTATTTTGATCGACTTCTCCAACGCATTTAATACTGTTGATCATGACATTCTTCTTGCCCTCTTGGAATATCTCAATGTGTCGTCTTCTGCCCTTAGTTGGTTCTCTGCATATCTTCGGGTTCGTCAACAGGCAGTTCGGGTTGATCGGTCATTGTTTGACTGGTGTGACCTTGCCTCTGGCGTACCTCAAGGAGGAATTCTTTCTCGAACATCCATTTGAACCAGTTTGTTATCTACGCGGCGACGTATTAAAATTTGTACGATCTAAGTACATGTCGTTTTAAGCCACTGTTGTATCGACTGCAGATTTCTACCCACTTTACTATATACAAAAAATAGAATCTAGACACGCGGCAGCGTGTCCAGCCAAGTTCACCGCAGGAACTGGCGAGCAGCAGCCGTGTGTTATATTACACGAACCGTTTGGAGCCACTTTTGACCCCCCAATAACTCCAAATCTATTTAACATAAAAAAATGAAATTTGGCTTATGTATTAAGATCCTTTAGAACAAGTAGAACCCCAAATTTCATTAATATAGGTTAAATAGTTATTGAGATATTAAAGTCCAAAAAACGGTATTTTTAGCACTGACTGACTGACTGACTGACTGACTGACTGACTGACTAGTAATCAAAAACCTAACCCACTTCCAAGTGACCTAGAAAGGTGAAATTTGGCATCCAGCTTAGTAATTGTGTGTGTATACATATAAAAATCTAAAACAGTGATTTTTTTATGTTTTTTTTATTATTATTATTATTGATGGTTGTTGCCTCAGAACTCTGTCATTTATAAACCGATTTGGAAAATTCTTTTTTTGTTTGAAAGATATACTAGAATAGCATATACACTCACACGCACACACTTACACATACATGCACATAAAATCCAATACGTACTAACCGTTTTGGTAAATTCTTTGTTTGTTCAAAACTTTCAAAAGATGTACTAGATTAGCACACAGAGCTAATTAACAAATAATAATTAAGTAATTTACACATCATAATAATTTCTGTACAAAAAGTAATGATATCCCATCAAAAACATAAATGTAAAATGAGAACCAAGTTCAATATCGCGTGCACTTCGCCGACAAAAGAATTGAGATCTGCAAGAGCGCCAAGTTCTTTGCCCTAAAATTTTTAGATACAAGGACATGCTACATACTCAATGCATTTATTTTACTTGGGGTGTAATTCAATATCAAGACGTGACTTGGCTAGTTTTAAAATATAAATTTATATTATAAATCAAAATCAATCAAATCATTAACCTATTTTCGTAAAGGTAAGTACGCAAGTTAGTGTTCGTCTTGTTACTTATACTGTTAGCTTGATAATGAACTATGACTATGACTATGTTACTTTTATAAAATTTAGTTAGTTTGTGAAAACTAGCCAAGTCAAATCTTGATATTGAATTACTCCCCAAGTAAAATAAATGCATTGAGTATGTAGCATGTCCTTGTATCTAAAAATTTTAGGGCAAAGAACTTGGCGCTCTTGCAGATCTCAATTCTTTTGTCGGCGAAGTGCACGCGATATTGAACTTGGTTCTCATTTTACATTTATGTTTTTGATGGGATATTTATATCACATAATATAAGTAACTGAATATTATGTACTGCACGCTAGCTTTAAATTATTTTTATATAACTTCTCATATAAGTGAATTTTGTAAATTCTTTATGAGTAATAAATTCTTAAACCAGAGAACATTCAGCAACATCGTCCAGGTGAGATCAACGACAGCAAACATTCAAATAAGATCTTTCCATATTTATCACCACTATCATCAGCAACATGGTAGACGTGAAAAGTCATTACATTATAGCAGAGGAAATAAAAACAGCCTTAACAAACTTCAAAAAAGATGGAGCGGCGCGAAAAACCAACGAGGATTATTTACGGCGGAGACTGAACAAGGTAGACGAGTTATGGAAAGAGTTTCAGATAAACCATGAGATATTACTTAAGGAAATAAACCCAACAGATCCCTATTTTACAATCCACATAACATCCGAAATTTAAGTTCCCGGAATAGCCGCAATAAACAACGTCATAAACATAACAATTTCGAAGCCGATAATCGACAATTCAACAATGGTCATTCTTAAAGACAACTATTGAAGAAAAAATAAAGATAATGAAGCAAGACACACCATTAAGTGATAAAATTTCTGTGCATGACGTACACCACTATGTCCACTATATACTCATTACTCATATACAGTATCTTGATAATAGGAGCAATTACAGCGCTCATTATCGGATGGCGACGATACTACAACAATGCCAACAACAGACAACAGACAACTGGATGCAGCAGCCGGGAGGCTACCTCGGCGCGGCACCTCCAACAGCAACGACGAACTAAACAGTGCGGGAGTGCAATTAAACGAGTGTAACAGTGGTGGTAACAGTGCCTGTTATAAGGAACGGGGTACAACTCCAGTGTTACGTAAAATCGCTTTTGGTGAAGATTTAGTATAATAGTTACTATTTTCTTTAGTTATTTTTTAGTATTATTTCTCTTAGTTAACTAGTGTAGGCTCTTATCACTGCCTCCGCACATTGAAAAATAAAAATAAAACATTCGTTTAATTCTAATACCGAAAATTTATTGAACGTCCGTCTTACTCTATACAATGACTGATACAATCGCGAGGCTATTGGTTACTTGCGAAACCTTATCTTGATTGTAAAATATCCAAGTATTTGACCTGGACATCAGCTGGTGTAAATAATATATGAAACGCTCGCTATAAAGCATGCGTGTAGAAGATCCTCGTCGACTCGCAACTTGGAGCGAACCAAGTAATAATTCTTCTTTATTTTTTGTTGAGCAGGACGCACGGCCGGCGCTCATGAGGAGAAGGGCAAGCTGTCGAAGGTGACGCAGCTGACCGGGTTCTCGGACCCCGTGTACGCCGAGTGCATCGTGGCCGTCAACCAATACGACATCGTGTTGGACGTGCTCGTCGTCAACCAAACAGGTAAGGCTGTGGTACAATAACATTTCCATCGAGAGACTGAATTAATGATGACAGAATATGACCGGTCTGCCTCGTCGTCCGACGCGGACGCCACTTAAGAACCGTCTTGTTCTACGAGCAATGTGCCACGCGCGCTGCCCCTGAGTCTCTACCTCTTTCCTGATTCGATCGTACGATTCCTCGCAGCATAGCTCGCTCTATCGCAACCACAGCTTTGAGTCGTTTCATGCGGGCTGAGGCCCATCGTGAACGACCACGTCTCAGTGCCGATACCACTAACAATGTGGCAATACACATCTGGTTATGAACTTAGAACACAGACCACCCCCACTAGACCGGAGCATGTAAGGCACATGTAAGGCGACCCGCGCGCACCAACGATATGGTACGGCAGAACATTAAAGTATCAACACGGCGACCACCGTTTAGTTGCGTCCATGTTTATGAGGTCTCTCTACACCACTTAACACTACAATTTACTATGTTATTTATTTAATTTCTTTTTCGTTGACGTACGCATGGATCATAAACATGGACGCAACTAAACGGTGTCCGCCGTGTTGATACTTTAATGTTCTGCCGTACCATATCGTTGGTGCGCGCGGGTCGCCTTACATGCTCCGTCTAGTGGGGGTTGTCTGTGACTTAGAAAGACTGCGACATTCGGAACTAGAAGATTCTTGAACATTGCCGATCCTACAAACAGCTGTTAAATATAATATGTGGTTGCAGACGACACCCTGCAGAACTGCACGGTGGAGCTGGCGACGCTGGGCGACCTGCGGCTGGTGGAGCGGCCGGCGGCCGTGGTGCTCGCGCCGCGGGACTTCGCCACCATCAAGGCGCACGTCAAGGTCGCCTCCACCGAGAACGGCATCATCTTCGGGAACATCGGTCAGTGAACCACTCTGTGCTTCTATTTGATGCGACAAAAAACTATCACCTCACTCCATAACTATTGTCCTTATCCGACTTTTTGACGCGAATACATAGGGGTTTAAGGTCTATGATGTTTTCCCTTACAGTGTACGAAGTGACCGGCGCGTCCATGGACCGCGGCGTGGTCGTGCTCAACGACATCCACATCGACATCGTGGACTACATCCAGCCGGCCTCGTGCAGCGACGCGGACTTCCGGCAGATGTGGGCCGAGTTCGAGTGGGAGAACAAGGTGACTGTCGCTCACGACATCCACATCACAGAGAACAATTTGTTCGATTATAACTTTGAAATCTATTTGTGCATTTTTGATAAGAACTGAATCATTCGATTCGATGATACCCGTATTATTTGTAATCAAGTCTGTTACGTCTCCAACCGTTGTGCGCAGGTGTCGGTGAACACGAACATCACGGACCTGCGCGAGTACCTGCAGCACCTGCTGGCCTCCACCAACATGAAGTGCCTCACTCCGGACAAGGTAACTATATCCCGAGGGTACTTTACGAACTTCGCAATCGGCTCGAGTTTCCAAGCGAATTTGAGTTCCTGTCCGTCTTAAAAAAATGTGTAGATTCATTACGGCCACGATTTCGGTGTTAGCGGCTCACGGCGCGGCGCAGCAAGCATGCCGCCGTGTACACGCGGCCCCCAGCCGCCGGGACATGTGTCCCCCTGGCTGAGCTGTCTCTAGGGCCTCGACTTATCGATCGCTCTGCTTGCAGGCATTGTCGGGACAGTGCGGCTTCATGGCCGCCAACATGTACGCGCGCTCCATCTTCGGCGAGGACGCGCTCGCCAACCTGAGCGTGGAGCAGCCGCTGAGCAGGCAGGGGCCCGTCGCCGGACACGTGCGCATCCGCGCCAAGAGCCAGGTCAGTACCGAGCGCTGCACTGTGCCGCACACTTACTGTGCTCACCGTACAAGCTCAGCGTGGAGCAGCCGCTGAGCAGGCAGGGGCCCGTCGCCGGACACGTGCGCATCCGCGCCAAGAGCCAGGTCAGTACCGAGCGCTGCACTGTGCCGCACACTTACTGTGCTCACCGTACAAGCTCAGCGTGGAGCAGCCGCTGAGCAGGCAGGGGCCCGTCGCCGGACACGTGCGCATCCGCGCCAAGAGCCAGGTCAGTACCGAGCGCTGCACTGTGCCGCACACTTACTGTGCTCACCGTACAAGCTCAGCGTGGAGCAGCCGCTGAGCAGGCAGGGGCCCGTCGCCGGACACGTGCGCATCCGCGCCAAGAGCCAGGTCAGTACCGAGCGCTGCACTGTGCCGCACACTTACTGTGCTCACCGTACAAGCTCAGCGTGGAGCAGCCGCTGAGCAGGCAGGGGCCCGTCGCCGGACACGTGCGCATCCGCGCCAAGAGCCAGGTCAGTACCGAGCGCTGCACTGTGCCGCACACTTACTGTGCTCAACGTACATCTAACTAATAAATCAATCAATTTTGGAGGCACAGTCGGCAGCAGAAGTAGCTAACCAAATACTCACAATGATGTGCAATTCTCTTGATAATAGACTCCGTGTGCATAATTATAATTGTGAGCACCTGGCGAGCGTAGCAACAACAGCAACTGACTGGACACCAAAATTATAGATAGGTGTAATTTGCAGCTACGGTACACCAGTGTGCTACAGAACACGCTTTGCGGAATAGATACTGACGTAGACAAATGTCTCCTTTTTATGAAGTGTCAAAACGCTTAGATTGTATGTAATTTCAAAGAATATAACGTGATATACGTTACTATACGGTCAGTTAGCCTCCTTATTTTTACTATTTGGTTATTTAATAGTCACCGAAAACGTAAATAAAGTATACATAGAAATTGTCTGTGTATTATCGGAAATACCATTGAATGGCAAGCGAGACATAATTTATAGTGATGGCAGGTAAGTACCCAATCAATTACTACTGCCAATGTATACACAGTTGAGTTTCGCCGAAATTAAAACCTGATTTAATCGATTCCACTTTATCACATTACCGACATCTTATGAACTCTACAAGAAAGCTTTGTGTTAAACGTACGAAATATCCTGTATACGTGCGCATTCACGCCAAGGCGATTTATGTAAAGTTAAAAACTTATTTACGATATCAATAACTTTACTCTTATTTTTCTTTTAACTGTACTCTTTACATGTTTACAAATGAAGCGAAAATTGAAAAATCCTGATGAATTGATGAATCCTGTCCGAATCATTAAATTTTTCAATTTTCGGCTTCATTTGTAAACATTTAGTTTACGTTAGCAGACGTTACTGCTTTAATAAAAATAAGTGTACTCTTTACACTTTAAAATGTAATAAGTAGTGCGCCACTACTAAGGCTGGTCATCGAATGCATGTGCCGATGACCTCTAACGACGCGCGATGTGTTCTAGCAACCGTCTATAAGGTACTTGCGCCAAAGATGGCCCGGTTCCTAAGATAGCCCACTTCAACATTATATAGTTATAACCAAAGAATAAAGTACTCAAGAGGTTATAACCGTCAAACGAATTCGCATTTCGCGCCCATGTTCGGTTAGTTCCGTAGACATAAGGACACATCGGTAACTCGTGGCATATAGGTAGCACTTAAAAGATTAGTGATGAGACACGTTTTCTAAGCGTCTTTTCAGATACGATAAAATAATAAATTAATATTACCTAGATCGTATTTAAAATTGAAAAGTCACTTTCCACACCACAAAGGTAAACTTGTTTATCAAAAGCTGAAAATAGTGTTATCAAAAAAAAAAATATATTAATGGACAATCTTACACAAATCGACCTAGTCCCAAACTAAGCAAAGCTTGTACTATGGGTACTAGACGAAGATATACATAATATATAAATACATACATAGATAACATCCATGACCCAAGAACAAATATTTGCACAAATATTTGCCCCGGCCGGGATTCGAACCCGGGACCGCCGACTCAGTAGACAGGTGTCTACCAACCGAGCCAAACGCGTCGTCAAAAATCTAGGATATCTTACAACAAAAATATCAATAACTTATTACAAAACAAAGAAGTTGAAATCAAAGAGAATATCAATAAAAATATGCTACAACTTTACAATAAAATGTTTTTTTACCCATTACGTCAGTGGAGGTTGAAAGATCGTTTTCTTACACAAAGTGGATTTTCTCAAGTAGAAGACGTAGGCTAAGTTGTGAAAATTTAGAACAAATGTTAATTGTTTATCACGAATGTCATATATTAAATGATTTCCAACCTTATATTTATTTATTTATTTATTTATTTATTCAAGGAGAACCAACAGCTAATTATGACATATAAAAGGAAAACTTAAATAGAATTACAGAGCCAATTACAGGAACTCACAGATAGACACCGTATATGAAACATATAAGTAACAACGCGCATTATTAATACGGCGCGCACACACAGCAGAAATACGTATACACTTACAGTTTATATCTAGCTACAAAGATTGTAAAAACCAAATAAACTTTTTTGAATTTGAATTTTGAAATGATTAAAATTCCTTTTTTTAGTGGTTTCTTTTTTCTCGACTGGTATAGGAAGAACATTGTCACATCACTAGTCTGTTAGAAACTGTCAAGTGCTACCTAAGTCCCACGAGTTACCGATGTGTGGTCATAAGTTATGTTATCCGGGCCATCTTTGGCGCAAGTACACAAAGAATCAAGAAACTAATTAGTGTAAGACTGTTCCCCAATATTTTCTTATACTCACTTATATAATTATGTACGTCCTCACCCAAATCTACCCTGAATTTATTTAACGTACCTAGCTGTCGTCGTAACGGTCATTTTGCAGGAGTATTACAGTAGTGCAGTTTCAAAATGTTATTCACCTAGTAAACTATGTCATGCAGTTATTTGATCACGACGATGGAAAACTATTCATCAGGCGAAACGTAACGCCCTGTAACGTTTTCAAAAAAAAAAAACTGTCATTTGCTTCCAGAACGTGACTTTTTGGGTTTATTTCACTCAGAATCGATTGAATTTTCGATTTGAATAATAGGAGTGTTCCAAAATTTTGTATATGCATTTTAATTCCACTGTAACCCTTTGTACAAATAAAAAAAGTCCATATTCAAACGTTATCTGTTGAACGGACAAATTAAGGACACTATAATTATTAAATCACGAAGAAAATACAATCGTTTCTAGACAGCATGAACCTAAAATCGACATATCCTGGAATTTGGAATATTTCTTGGAAAAGGCCATTTGGAGTCATTCGCCGCTAAACAGTACAGTAACATTTCGCCGGCGATAGTGCAATACCGCATAAATAACAGCTGTCGATAAAGTTCTCATTTCAATAAAATACTTAGCATTTGTTTCAATATTGATTCGTATCTACACTTGTTACTTACGCGGTATTGCACTATCCCCGACGATTTGGTTTATTGCTCGGCGTCTCGGAGAGTTTTCCGCCAGCTAGCTGTAGCTAACCGTCCGGTCAAAAGGTTAAACGGTTAAAGGCAACGTGTACTGTATGTATTGAGTGATTGCACTGATCGTATTGTTGCAGGGCATGGCGCTGTCGCTGGGCGACAAGATCAACATGATGCACAAGTCGCCGCAGCAGAAGCGCCCGCCGTCCATACCCGCCGCTTAGTTCTATTGTTATTGTAATACTATTATTATTCAGAAATAAATATTATTATATAGACATGCTGGTACTTTATTCCCGTCTTCATTTACAGTCGTCAAACATTTTAAATTTTTACCTCTTGAGAACCAAAAACGGCAAACCACGTCGGCGGAGTGGTGTGCCCCAGACGCCATGACGTCATGTGCCGCTATACAACGTCATACTACTTATCTGCCGCCTGCATGGCGTCTAGCACACAGTTTTCCATCGACTATCGAGTGGTCAAAAGGTTAAGATTAAAAGCATCCAAGGATAGGATCCAAATTAAAATTGTTTGCCTAAACCCTTAACCTAGAATTTTATCGTATGATGCGGAACGACAGTAGCTTAAATTTGCCATCGCAGAACAAAATACTAACTTGCCATTTAACTTTTAGCAAATAAAACTTCTATTATTAATATTATTATATCCAAATAGTTATTAGCGCAATTTTGGCAATTTTCATTATGATCCTATCTTTGGATCCCTTCATCTTAAAATTAGAATATTTGCATATGGGTAAGGACCAAATTCTTTGCATCGTTGGACAACGGAAATCACAATGGAATGTGTCACACCGGAAAAAAAGTAGCATAAAAAGTAGTATAAAATTGTAAATGTACATGTACAAGGTTTGAAGATGAATAATAAATAAACATCGGGACAGGTGAAACTAAATAAAAGCTTGTAAGCACAATTGGTAACGTTGTCTTCGCTTCGACGAATTTCCGTTGTGACACGTAGCACAATGGTTGTGTCCCTTGTCGCACAATGGAGGCAAAATACTTCACGACCTAACCAGAAATAACAACATGGCAGCACTATCGAAGTCAAGCTTGCAAGTTCGGAGTCTGTGTTCCATTAAAACAATTGAAGAATCTACTGGAATAGCATTGTAAGTTCCGTGTAATGTCGTCGCACAACTGGAGGTTGCACAATGGAAGAATATTTGGGACATGCATAAAATAGCCGCAAAATTTAAAATGATGAAGGATATCGAATATTAAACTATACCTGTGTCTTAACAAAACCTAAGACTATACATACAAATAAACTGTATAAGTTAAGGCGTTCGTACTTTAAAACTAAATCAATATATTCTCGAGAAAGCAGAGTACGGACATATTCATTTTGTATGGGAAATATAATAAAGATAAAAAAGTATATTTCTGAATAATTTTTTTATTAACTATTCTGAAAATCAATTCGTTTATTGATGATTGGGTTAATAGGAACTGTTATTTGGCGTGTTTTTCTACTCTACAAATTAACGATAAATGTTCTATTTTTAGTTTGAGATGAGGTGGACATTAATGTATGACAGTATTTGCAAAGAATTTGGTCCTTACCCATATGATAATTTTTTTGCCGGTACAATATACTAGAGCTGGAGGGGACAGAGAAATAAAGAAATCAATAACCTTATGAAATAAATTAGTTTATTGTGACGTCATAGTTGTTGCGACGCAAGTGTAAATGTAAAAAATGTCCTTGTTCCGTAAGAGTGATGCAACAGTATAAATAATAAAAATAATTTATAATAATAAATTAATGGCGTGGTTACAAACAGTGCGACCGCGTCGAGCTGGCCCTCCATTGGATAGTGCGGTGCGACCAATCTGGAACGAAATATAATCTATACTATTACAAAATCCTATAATTGGATTAAAAAACAGTTTTCTGTGGAGATGACTCATTACTTCAGGCTGACAGCCGTACAACGTCACCTGGTTGGTAAAAATCTACTTCCTCTCATCGCCCCGATACGGCTGAACAGATTTTAACTAATGGGCATGTTCTTACACTCGAGTGTAAAATCTCAAAGTATGCAGGTAAGGTAAACCATTTCCAAGTCTTCGAGGTTGAGGGCCCTTGATACCTTTAAGGTAAGAATTTTGATTGATTTACGTGCTAAGACTGCAATAGGAGTGTCTATGTCTCGCTCACACTGGCTCTTTATCAAAATGTGTCTATAAAAGTGCAATCGTGCGGCCTATGGGCTACTAGTTCTATGAATATAATCTTGAAAAACTGTATACTAACTTATTCCTCCTCCTCCTCCTCTTCCTCCTCCTCCTCCTCTTCCTCCTCCTCCTCCTCCTCCTCCTCCTCGGCGTCCTCCTCCTCGGGCTCGGGCTCGTAGATGGGCTCGTCCTCCTCCTCGATCTCCTTGTCCTTGACGTCCTCCTCGCCCTCCGGGGTGTCGGTGTCGCCCTTCTTCTTGCCCGGCCGCTCGCCGAACCATTTGGGCAGTCTCGCTGTTTATATTAATGATGGCATTTAACATTTCGCCTACTCTTTCGGCGATAAAGCGTCGTCCGTTTTCAACAGAAGGGTCGATTGCAGAAAAATTGTACATAGTTAAGGGCTTTAATTAAAGCAAGGTTAATTGATTCCTTTGTGTGACGAAAGTTGCCCCATACATTTTGTATGACTAACTTTCGTCACACAAAGGAAGCGATCGTATCTTATGTTAACTAAGCTTCTGACTATGTACAACTTTTTTGCAATCGACCGAGAACCCGAAACAATAAACGAATGGTTCATATCGTTGTTAAGAGACTTAAGAGGAAATGCACCTGCACACATATTTCCATACAAAATGAGGTTTCCTTCTCGTCTGTTTCTTCCGTCAAGATTTAACCAATATTTACGAATATAGGAAGGAAAAGTTCTGTGTCGGACCGTCTAGATTTTTGTTCAAATTATTATAGAATTTGTGTACTAGGCGTCCGTTTGCGGCGGAATTTTGGCCAAACCATAAATAAATATCAGAGAACCTCACACAAATCGATCTAGTCCCAAATTAAGTTCAAGAAGGCTTGTTATTAGACTTATTATGGGTACTAGACGACGATATACATACTTATATAGATAAATATATACTTAAATACATAGAACAACCATGACCCAATCACAAGTATTCGAGTTCATCACAAAAATATTTGCCCTGACCGGGATTTGAACCCGGGACCGCCCGCTCAGTAGGCAGGTCTCTAAAAAACCGCGCCATTCGCGTAAACCATACCTGGATACTGCGTAATTACCTAACTGAAACTTTATTTAAGGCCTATTTCAAGATGAATGTCTCCATTTCAATTTAACTGGTATTCAAAGCTCAGATATACGAGTAAAACCAACTGCTACAATTTTCAGATAGCTTTTCCTATGTCTATTCACACAGTAAGCAACACTAGACCTATTTGTTCACACACTCGCCGAGACCGAGAGAGATACCCATGCCGCCTCTTCACACAATAGAAGTAAGAAAAGAACGGCTTGCGTGTGTCCCGCGGTCTCGGTGGGCGTGTCCAGCCGAGGTAAAAGAAAACTTGGGAAAATTCAAAGCAGTTTAAATTTCCTGTGAACATTTAATTAAGCAGAAGCGTGTGTCTCAGGTAGATTTTTATGTATAACTTTAGCAATAATTTGATTCGCGATTCAATACCGCATTCAATAACCTTTTGTTGCTAAGCTGGTTATCCAACTGTATACGGTGAATTACGAATAAAATAAAATATTGCAAGAATATGTAGCTAGAGATACATCATTACAACAAGTAAATGTACACTTAAATAAAGTTAGTAGCAGGCAGCTAAAAAATGCAGGTTCACAAATGTTAGACTAAGATACTTCCACACGCAACAATAAATGACGAGCAAAAGAGATAAAGACGGGAAGTTTTTAAAGTAGCTTGTCACTGCAAAGAAGTCGTCGTAGCAGCCACTGAGCTTTGCGCTACACAGAGTTACTTACCCTTTTGCCTGCCTCCGAACTGCTCGGCCCTTTCAGACCACACCTTCTCGAGGAAGTCCTTGTTCAGTTTCTCTAGGTCCTAGGGTGATACATAACACACGGGGTAAATACATGACGGGTGACAATAGGACGCGAGAGGGATGCTCGATGCATGACCCTTTTGAAAACAAAACCATGTTGTTTCAAGTTTTGCCCTTAAAATGATTTGACTAAAGCATTTGAAACGGTAAACAATATTCTAATCGCAGACTTAAACTAACTCGGTTTTGCTCAGTTCACATTGCAAACGGTATTTGAGGTTCGACATGTATGACATGTATATACGGAACATGCCATGACGACATGCTGGGTAGAGACTGGGGGAAACGAAGAGAGTCACACAAGGTACCATTCTGGGTCCCTTACTTCTAGTCCGATTCATAAACTGTTCCATTCTGTCGTTCCACGTTTTATCCATTAACTCAGCCAAAGTATTATCCAAGCCCTGTATTTAAAATACATGTTCAATAATATGTTACGGGGAATTACTCGCGCCATTTAAATTACGTTTTCTTTTATTTATGGTGCAAATTTTAGTTACAAGTATCCCAGATATACCTATTGCCAATTTGCGTCATAAATAAAACAAAAACACGCAATGAAATGGTAACGAAAATATTAATTAGAGACATACAGCTCCTGTTAGGTTTTGTACTTACACCCTCGAAAAGTTTCTTTTTGTCGTCGTAGGACCGTGTGTCTACGCGTCGCTCGTATTTTGACGCGACCTGGATCTTGGGCTGTAAAGATCAGTTACATCATTAACATTTGAAATCATAAAGGTATAATAAATAAAATAAGTAAACGCGGAATCAATGTTATAATCAATCTCTTTCTATTTCCATGGAGTTTCCTCGTTATGTCAAAATTAATATGGAATCAATATTTATTTTACCCCATTAAAAACATGTTTTGGAACTTTATCCGATGATGCCTTTTTACACAGTTTTTATTTCCTCCGTGTCCTACATCGGTTGTGAATCATTTATTTTGTTTTTTATAGAAGAAGAATTTTGTAGCTGAAGATGTGCTTACCGGGTGCTTGCCTGTGAGGGCTTCGGGGTCGAGACCCTTCTTCAGGGCCTTGTGCCTGAGCTGCTGCTTTTGTCTTTCTTTGAGCTCTTTTAACTGTTGATAAAATAAATTATATTTGGTAAGTTTTAGTTATATAGTAAATGTAGGTACCAATTTTTAACCATCATTATATTACGCTCTGTACGAGTATCATAATCACACACTGTCGAAAGTGTCTCTAATTTTTAAGTTACTAAATAAGAGTTTCTCTTAGATAAAAAAAAATGACGCGTATAATTCTTCTAGTTTTAGAAAACTCAAAAATAGTCTACGAGAATGTTGTTTAATTTTTTGAATTATTATATATATTTTTTATCTTCTAATTAAGGTGCTTCAATAATTTTAATGATCATGCCAGCTCCAGCGGGCCTAATACACAACATCATTCATAAAAAAAACATTATTAGATACTTGTACCGTTAAATTTATAAACATTGTAGTCGCAGTACCAGAAATAATTAGTGATTCTACTAGTAACTTCTTGGGATTTGTCTGTTAAAGCCACACGATATAATGAGAATAATAATTATTATTATTTAAATGAATTCTACATCTGAAGCCTCCGTAGCATGTTCTTGAATGACTGGCTAGCAAAGCGGCTTATAGATTCATGAAAATCGTTGCTAAATTATTTCATAATTGTTTGCTTTGTTTTTGTTGTAGTATTAGCAAGGGAATAAATGTATTCACCATCTATCATGACGCGTATAAAAGAAGATAGTGTCGACTCACGTCGTAATCCTGCCTCTTTTGCCTCTCCTCCAGATCGTACTTCTCGGTCTCGAGCTTGACGATGCAGTCCCACAGTTCCTGCGCCTTGACGCGGAGTTTCTCCGTGGACAGGTTGTCGATGTTCAGGGGCTTGATGCGGATGGACAGGGAGATCCTCTTCTCCTCCTCCAGCTGTTCCTTGGTCTTGTTGCGCTCGAGCTGAGCGTTGCTAAGGCCGAACTGTATGAAAATCATAATTAATTTATGCCTTCAAGTTCCATGTTTATCCAATGGGTATCTTTTTACGCTTCCCATAGTTTCCAATTGGAAAATGAGATCATCAAACGGTCGAGTAATAAGAACTGACTTTTAAGAAGACGTTTTAAAGGCAGGCCCACTTATTTGAGAAGAGTTATTTTACAGTGAAAATTATAATCTTACATGTTTTTGACGTTGATGACTTTTTCTTATCTGAACTTCTCGTTATTTCTTAATTTCTTTCTATTAAAGTATTAATTAAGTGATATTTATAGGTATGGATCTTAAATTAGAGCTTCTACAGTTGGGTTTCTGTTTGTAGGATACTTACGTTGTCGCTCTTCTTCTGAATGGTGAAGTTGGGGCCGGTCTTGTTGGCATCCTTCATCGCCTGGAGCATAACCTGGCGCTTCTTCTCCGCTTCTTCCAGTCGCTGCCTCTTCTCCTCGATGTCACGCTGTTTCTTCTCCTCAATCTCACGGACTCTTCTCTCCTCCTCCTCCTTCTTCTTCTGGGCGAGGCGCTTCTCTTCTTCAGCGCGAGATACCTGAAATTATAATTACTTTTATCGTATTTGTAAAACGGAATTAGTAGGCAATTTTTCTCGATATATATAGACTTTAGTACAGACTTCGGTATTTACGTTCTGCACGTAGGTATTATTCACATTATTGTTGGCTGACGCTTAAAATGGAATTCTCTCATAATAAACTACCAAATCACTGCTTCGAAATGACTGAGTGTGATATTAATAATACCATAATATTTACAATGTATATTCTATATTGTAAGTTTAGTAATTATTAAGACTCATCATGTCATTTTATACGGGTAATAATTTTAGCGTCTAGCTCTATTTTCAGGCCCTGTGGATAACTTCCCAGGACTCCCTAGTACACAGGATATTCTAGTCTCAAAGTTATTTGATTCCCTGCTCTTGAGTTAATGCAAACTCTTTAATTCCGGGCCTCACCTTGCGCTTAGCCTGCTTCTCCTTGAGGCGCTTGAGCTCGTCCTCCTCCTTGGCCCTCTGTTTGCGCCATTCCGTGATGTAGTCTTTCAGCTGTTCGTCCAAGTCCGACCGCTTCTGGTCTTGACGCTGCACAAAAATAAGTTACAATTATAATAAGTATTTTTATCTTTATTATACTTCAAATCTGCTTACGCGGTTGAACGTTTGGGGTTTTCTTTTTGCGCTGCTTTGAGTGGTTCACGAGGCAGTTTGTCTTAATTTTCTTTTTTCCATAACAAAAAACTGGCGTGCTAAGCTCAAAAGCGGTATCTCGCTAAGAATTATTACTGAGATACCGTTTTTGCCCGTAGGAGGGCAGGATGTAAGTCAGACTGAGTTTCATTACAGCCCTTGAAATTTTACAGAATAAATTTGAGGTAAATCATAGACTTATCGACGTTGATAAAGTACTATATATGTGTGAGTGACTGGTTTCGATTTAAGTAAGGTTGCTACGGACAGCGGCATCTAAAGTAGCTCGCAATTTTAGTTTGAGATAAGCTAATAGTAATTTTTTTAGCTACGTTTCATGCTGACCGTAACATCCACAAATTGGAGTGATTTAAAAATCATTTTAACAAGAATGAAAATTATTAGTTAGGACTCGTATTTACCTTAATGAATTCTGGGTCTCCCTCGCCCCTGTAAACATAAATATTCGTTAATCAACGAAATAATAACGGTTTCTGTTAATGTTATGAAAACCGTCGTTATAACGGTTAGGTGCGGACAGATAGGTATACGAATTGAATTGTTACGGCGTCACTACCGGCGAATCCTTTCGTTAGAATTATTGTTTTTTTATAATTAGACTTTCAGTATCTAAGCAAATTCTGTACATATGGTTAAATCTTTAGTTTTTTTCTTAGCATTAGCACTGTTGACACTTGGTTTTAGTGTTACTTGTGTCTAATCCAGCTTAGTCATCTAATATGTGTTTATATTTTTAATAATCTGTATTTGTTGTTTAAGTGCAATTAATGACACATAGACAGTAATTACCATGGGGATGGTGTGTAAACATATTGATTATTACAGTAGGTGCCATGCGTCTGTCATGCCGCCGGTCGGGCCATGCAAGGAACGGCCAGTATCCACTGACCGACATCGCGGCGCGGGCGCTGCCAACACAATTTCGAAAATAGAACGCCTACCAACGTTTTAAAATAGACGACACGGTGACGGTGTGCGGCTTACACCACCCGGTCATCTGGTCGGGCGATATAATTGGAATTCGGGGATTCTACACGTATTACGCCCGCGCCTTTAAAGTTAATGAGAGGATTACATGTTAGTGACACCAGAGAGCGGTGCAACTTACGCGATCGACGGTCTACTCCTAGAAAAAGAAAACAACAGTCAGGCGCTACTCATTGAGTCTACTGCTCGAGGCAATCTTATCGCAAGCGGTGAGGTGTTAGTGCCACACGCACGCTGCGCGCATGTTGTAGCCATTTGTACAATTTTGATCAACAATTTTCCTAACATTGATTTAGTTGAAAAGGTTAATGTTGTTGCCAATTCATTCCAATCGTGTTCACGGCTATAAGCGAAGCGATCTTAAAATGAGAATCTTTGGAACTACTTACTCTTGCTTGGGAGCGGGCCTGCACGTATCCACGGCACCAGGGAAGGAAAAAAAAGTACATAAATTAGAATATATCCCACAGATGATAATATAACAGATATACGACATAAAGAAACAGAAAGAAAGCTAACCGTGTTATAGCGTACGATCACAAAAAAAACCTGAGTTCAAGCAGTGTTTAGACATTCACAGTGCGTAGAAAGATCAGTTTACTTACGGCTTATGTTACTACACTGATCTTTCCCATGCGGTCAGAGACCTTGTGCAATGAGTGTTAGAATAATACTACTTAGTTCAGACAAGCGCACGGTGTCAGCGGCTGGTCAGTCTGAAAGCAATAGAAGCGGAGACTTAAGCGCTAGAAGCGTTAAAGAAACTTAGCCTAAATTAGCGAAGTTAGTGTGAGTGCCGGATCAACCAAAAGGGCACGTCACTTACTTCCTGCAACAAAAGAGAAAAATAGGAGTAGGTGAGGGCGTGCGGAAAGCCCAAGAGTCGGGAGATCATGGAGGGAACGGAAACTCGCAGCCATGCAAGTCCGCTTGCCTTATACATAATCGCGTTACTCTAGATAGACTGTCTGAAAATGAAGACTTGCCAAGGCATAAGACATCAGGCCCAGAGAAGCTGAAGTGGTCCAAACTCAAACCAAAATCTAATCAGAACTAAATTTTGAAAGATAAGATGGAAGAGAGATTGTAGCTTCGAACTTACGTCTCGGGAACGTCTTCTACTTCCTCCTCCTCGGAGCCACTGTGGAACAAAGTCACATAAACATCGGGTGAGGTCACAAGGTGAAGTACATGCGTGTTGGTACACAAAGGGACACGCAGTCGACAGTGTTGGGTCTCAAATCGTTAGCAAATAAGGGAGCAACATAAACAACATTTAAAATTCAGAAACTAGAAACATTACAAATAACAATGAACAAGTACACTTCATAGAAAACTTCATGGGTGACATTTAACATTGTTGGGATAACATTAAAAACAATAAGACTGTGTACTTTGTATGTTGTGGTTTGGCTTCCTTCTGTTGTTGTGTATGGTGTATACTTACGAGTATTCCTCTTCGTCAGACATGGTGGTGGATTATGTAGTCTGTAAGGGAAAATAAAATGGTTAATTTATTGCAGTCGGTGTTTAGAGGATTGGCTATATCTATTCATTTAAAGTTTATTCACTTTCATGTAATTAATGGTATTTCATCAAATCAACTTTATATTTATTTTCACTGATTAAAGTATTAACTGTATAAAGTTTGTCCCTGTTGTATGAATATTATATTTTAGATATGTTCCAATGTTTGCCTTTTAATCGACTTCAAAAATGGGGGAGGTAGTTCGTCGGTTTATTTTTAAATAATGTCTGCATCTTGGTCTGTGTTTGTAACTAAGTAAACAGTAAACAAGGTCGTTCGCAGGATGAAATCTCATATTATTAGGTCGCTGTTGCACAAGTCATCATTTATCAAATCGATTCCAAATGTTATTGCGTCTTAATCTTTCAATCTACAATCGATGTCAGCTTTGCATCCATCAACATCGTTATTTATTTGTCAATTCCTCGTGCAAATTCAATACCTAAGTCACGTTCGATCAGCAATCAAATCATTTAATTGCCCCTCCGTGCCAAACGTTTTAGGAATGCGCGTAGGTGCATGACGCGAAAACGTTAAAAATCGTGCATATTGTTTATAAAGAAGTTATTTTCGGCGGTATATCTCTCGCCCATTAAGCACACCTACTGAGCTGGCAAACGTTCAACGAAAGTGTAAAATTGGACGATCCTGTTGCCTAGGATTCGAGTTTCGATGGACCTTGAATTTGCTTTAATCCGTTGGAATTCCTCACAATCCATTGTCTATTTAGCTAATATTTAGACTGATTGGATATTTTGATCGTATATTATATGTGCCGTTATGTTAATTTTCAACATGAGAATACATATTCGTCACTTTTGTAAGTTCTCCCATTGTATCTTTACTATCGTGCCATCTAAGAATTATATCAACTATATCAGAGTTTACACTGTCTGTAGTTTGTATATGAACATATCCATCAACGTTATTACCTGTGTGTACTTCACTATGAGAATAAACACCTTTTTTCGGTTTTCATCATTAATCATCATAAATTCTTCAGATAAATCTTCATTCTCAAGTTCAATCATCTGACTATCGCTCCTCGTAATTATTTTATGATCAATTATTATTTATTGTCAAGTCATTAATAGTAAAGAATGTCAACCCTGATTGATATAATTACTATCACATTATGTATCTCATCATGTTGAAAATAATATCTCAGAGAATGAAATAAAATATAGGTATGTCCGACAAAAAATAGGGCATCGCACGCAGCTGTCAGATGTTTATAAATGGGAGGATATTTTTAATTACGAGCAGATTTTAAGATTTCAGCAATCGTACCTATTGGTTTTTTATCGTTTTGAGTTTTACTACATTGGAAACACTTTAATGATAATCCTTTTTTTTCGCCTCTCTCCCTTTGAAACTTTGTTTTGTTGCAGTTGTTGATTTTTATTTAGTTAAGTAAAAAAAAAATACTTTAGGGAATGGTTGAGAAATAGAATAGTGTAGCTTTTATGCTTAGGTAGTTGCAAAAAATATATTTTGCGCTTATTTCATGGTTTACGTAAACATAGCACAATCTGAACATTATTATTATTTAATGTTTCTTTTCAGCGGTACTTACGCCGACCAACACAATTTCACTAATCTTTGCAACTTTCAAGACAGATTTTCCTACTTACTCCAAAAACTTTGAATATCTCAAAAACCGAGTTTTACATAGAGTGTGTGTGTAAAAAGTGTTTGAGCGTGTAACGCAATCCGCGCTATGTATGGCGCGCGCGCGCGGTATAAATAGCTCCTCGCCTATCTTCCCGAAAACGGCTTCGGCACTACACTTGGAAAGCCACTTCAAACCTGCGGGTCCTGGGAACAGTCCTTTGGGCACAACACTGCACTGACACTTACGTCGCACGGGTGTAGGGTTGGTCCGTTCCAGTGAACAGCACAGCGACGTTGGAATGTGGAGTCCGCGGCGACCGGGGCGGCTCTGACGGCGGCGCGGGCGCCGGCCGCGCTCGTCCGCTTCGCTATTTTTGGCCGCGACGTTTTGGCTCGGCGGGTCCGGTTTCTTACGTTTCTGCAGCGAAAGGGCGGGGCTTCAGTTCCGCTGTTGACGGTAGGACAGAAGGGTCTAGGGTTGCCAAACGAGGATGCCGTGGGTGGCGGAGGATGTCATGCTTAAGTTTTGTTTTTGATAACATATTTAGAGTAGTTACAGGTATCTAAACAATTAATAAGGCTCTTTTCTTAAGTCACCAAGCGCAAGCAAAAGAGCTAACAATCAATGAAACCTTTTCAGCGCTCGAAAAGTGAACATTCGTGGATTACGCGCGAGGTCCGACCGACTGAGAACGCTGGTATAGTTGTAGGCTGGTTACAACGAATATGATATTTTTATTATTGAAAATGTTAATATTATCCTGATCAAGTACCTACTCGTATAGTGCCCCGATTTATGAAATTGTAACATTTGCCTGTAGTTTCGCAGATATGAGAGTTACACGGATGGGCCGTATGTTAAAATATGCGTCAGCTGGGGGCTTGAAAGTGCAATTTGAATTACCAAAATCGGACGGTTATTATCGGAGATTTTCTAAAATTTTCCAAAATTTCAAAAATGTTTGCTGGCTTGGATCGAGAATTTCCCAATAACTTTTTTTGAGCTCGTTATTCAAGAAACGGAAAAATATTGATCTTAGGATTGAACGAAGCTACAGTTTGAGCCATCTTAGGAGGCGTACCACTGGTCTGTGTAATAGTACGCAGCGTGTCCCGTAACGTAAGGGCGCGTAAGCGGGAGGTCAGAAAACTATTTGACGTATTTTATCATGTGCTTTATTTCTAAAAAATAAATATAATATCATGAGTTTAACATACGAAGCTTAAATAAAACCTTCAAATAAAAAATAAATACATTACATACCTACATAAGTTATACCTACACATTCTAAATTACATTTTCAATGACTTTGATAGTTGCGTGTAGAGTGAGTTCTTTTTTTTTTTTTTTACTTTATATTGGCGAATGCTCGCGGTGCCCTTACTAGGTCACTTAGGCTATGGTCTCTAAAAATGTGCCATTCTAGCAGGATAATTAAAATCTGAAAATTACTACTCCTCAGTTTACTTTGAGATCTATTTTGGTAACTATAAGTACTTATGCGTTAAGATTTCATAGGCCATAAGGTTCGCTCTTAGATTTCTAGGCGTTTCAAAGTAATTTATGTTGTTACCGTCATTCTAGACTCTAGATCTCTGATCTTTCTTGTTATTTTATCACATAATATTAAACTGAAAATGGTGATTACTTGACTAGTGAGAAATTAAAAACCTTGTCTAGGGTGTTTTGTTATTTATATACATATACATAACCTAGATATCTTTTTAATTTCATACAATGTAATCTGAAATTTTAGCACATTGCTATACGTACAATCAAGACTGGTATCTGCTCGCTTGTCATTGCAAATGTCAATGAGAGCCAACGAACTTTCTAACTACATGCCATAACATAACGTGCATGTGTATTTAGGTTAGGTCTTTGCTATGTACGCGTCTACGTGCCCTTTGTGGGTCTATATTGATTATTTTTTGTCGGAGGAATAAAATACTTACCTGCAAAATGTTTTTTCGGCGTAATGAAATTATATAATGATACGACGAAATAAGTTTCTAAGAGTCAAAGGGCTCCCGCCCTTTATGGAGCCAAGAATTCTGAATCATGGTTTTATGGATTTGCATAAACAGCAGTGGTGTGGCGTCCATAGAACCCGATTCCCACCGGCTTGCCTCTCAGGGCTTCTGTGCACATTGATTCAAATATGCTCTGGCTTCTAAATACAAACAAACTAATTTATTCGTGTAACTTAAAAGAGATGTATCCAAGAAGAAGAGTGTCAAGAAGTTTACGTATTCACAATAGTATTGTTTTTGTTTCCATGTTATTGAACTTACACAAAGCCCTTGCGGTGAAGTGGAGCCACTCGCTATGAAAAAGAAAAGCTGATAATTACTTGCCTATTTACTTGCCAAAATATTTGAAGAACTGGCTCTCTGTATGCGGTAAGATTTATTTTAACCGTGAAATGCTGAAATGGGGCACGTGATAACATAGACGACTTTCTACTAGATGCGTGGTGTCAAAGAACTCCCTGGGCAAGTCGGAATCGGAACACAACAGCGTTCTTCTCCGATGCCTGAAATATATGTCACTCAAAATAGCTACCTTTGTTTTAATTATTATATAGAGACTCGCACCCGAGACAAACTGTACAAACAGTTTTTTAAGGGAACTGTTAATAAATAAAGGTCACCAAATATCCCCAAAATAATTTAAAAATGATAACCAAATTTTGTATTACTGATCACCAGATAGAGTAAAATTTATTGCCATAAAAATCCCTTTTTGTAACCAAAAATAGTGAATGTGCACCAGAACACCAATTTTATGTAAAATTATAACCATAAATATTGAAACTTGTTATCCTAATTATTAAAGTAAATAACTGCACATTAATCATTTTTAACCCAAAAAAAGTTGTTCTCCAAAAATGTATCACCATTTTAATATGAAATTAAAATTAAGTAAATTAAAAAACCCAAAATATTTATTAAATGATGACCAAATCTTAGCGAGAAAATTAATGCGCCATTTTTACCTATGTAAATAAACCACTATGATTGCCATAAAATGTATGCACATTACCAAATAAAGTGTAATGATAATGATGCCAAACTTAGCGAGCCCCTCCCGCTCAACGTGCGCTCACCCAACCCTGCGGGCTCCGCATCGCAGGCGCCGCGCTCGCTCGACCCGATCCTCAATTCGGCTGTTCGGTTCTGGCGCTGCACGCTGTTGTGCTCGCAGTTCTAACATAACCTAACCTAATATTAATCTACTTTACTGGTAGCAGTTCGGTTCTGACGCTTCTCTAAGTTTATATCCGCAGCTCACAACTCATTTGGGAATCACGTCGGGTGGGCCTGGAACTCGCGGTGTGTAGTCCGGGGAAGCGAGGAGAACCCGAGACTTACTTCCTACATTTTAAAACAATCATAAGGGTATAATTCAGGAGCTAATACTTATCGCAAAAATTTAGTCGTCCAAATTTGGTGCACATTCACTAAATTTGGTGCTCGAATACAATTAGAAGTGCAGTCATGACTAAAATAGGTAGAAGCATTGTAATTTTAGGCTATCTTATTTTGGTGCAAATATTTTGAACATTATGATCTTTAGGTGATACTGGTTTGGGGTACCAATGCTTTTTTTTGGGGACCAAAATATTTGTTGCCATAAATAATAATAATGAACAAAAAAAATTGTATTATGGAAGAGAGTTGGGCTTAGGCTGCGATGGTATATGGTCACGTAAAACGACGACCATCCGATCACGTGGGGAACTTGGCACTACAACTTTCCATCCGCGGTCAAAGATCCAGAGGCAGACCCAGAACGAGGTGGCAAGGTGCAGTGCGAAAGGATATGAGCGAGTGTCAAGTCTCCAAAGACGATGTCGACGCGAAGTGGAGAAGTTAGAGTAAGGAAAGCTGACCCCACCACCATAATAATATGTGATAATAGCTAGGAAGAGAGAGAGAAAGTATTATTGCTAGGCAGTGACTATAACATCACGCCGTTAAAAAATATTTTAGATTTCTTAGAAGTTACTGTTAAAAATTCTGAACATACTAATGTAATCATCTGTGACATTCCATACTCAATAATTGAACATTCCGACCATTACAATAACTTTATCAGTAAATTAAATTCTGCAATTCATAAAAAAATTGCGAATTTGCCCCATGTGTGGCTACAACCTAGCAGTATTTATCTAGGAATGACGGATTATCAAAATGATGGCAATCGCCTAAATCACAGAGGAAAATATAAATTAGCACAATGTATAAACAAATTAAGTACTAAAATATGTAAATGAGGCATTTTATAACAGCAGCATTTTTTTAGAAATAATAAAACATTAAATAATGTATCCATTGATAGTGTCAATAATGGTCTCATCGTTTATAACAACATATATGTTCTGCATCAAAACATTAATGGCATAATTAATAAGGCAGATATATTAGGTGTTCATTTACAGGCGCTAATGGAATCCGGGAAACCCGTTGATGTTGTCTGTATTACAGAGCACAATATGAAGAAAGGCGATGAGACAGAGTTAATCATGCCTAACTATACACTAGCTACATTCTTTGCAAGAGATAACAGAAATGGAGGTTCTTGTATTCTGGTACGAAATTGTCACAAGTTAAAAATACCAAATATTGTCGAATGTACAGCTGTAGAATTAACTGAGCATAATTTAATTATTATTTGTATGTATAGAATTCCTAAAAATTATTCAGCTTCCGTAATACTGTTTCTAAATAAACTCAATGAAATTTTAGCTCAAACTTGTTACAATAATAAAAAAAGTTATATTGTGTGGTGACTTCAATATTGATACCCTCAAAACTACTGCACACTCGACTGATTTCAAAAATCTTCTATATGGATATAATCTTAAATTAGGAATATCTCAACCAACAAGACTGAGCAGTGGTACTTGTATCGATAACATTATTCATAATGTACGCGGTGGTAAGACTGAGGTATTAGAACTTGCCCTTTCTGATCACACTGCACAATTATTAAAATGTCCTGTGAAGAAAACATGTTCTATTCCTTACTGGTACATAAATAAAATTGATCTTTGTGAAGAAAACATTGTAAAATGTATAGACTGTCTCCAAAGTGTTAGTTTTAATGATGTATTTTGTGCCAATAGTCCAAATGAAGCCTTTAACAATTTTTGTGAAACTTTTAACCTTTTCTACACATTATGCTTTCCCAAAAAACGTATTCGTATTACCACCATTAGCAAACCAAAATGGATATCAAAAGGAATTAAAATTGGTTGTAAGCGGAAACGAGAACTTTTGTGGCAATAAAGGCTCTCCTCGGATCCAGGCATTAAAAATAAGTTCAAATGTTATTCAAAAAGACTTAAGAAAATTATAAATCTGACACGTAAATCCCAAAATGATCATTATATAAAACATTCCACAAATAAAAGTAAAGCTACATGGAACATTATAAACAACTCTAAATCTAGGTATCCTCCAGAAAACATTGACCTAATAGTATCGAACGGCAAAACCATAACACATCCTAAACGTATTGCTGAAGAATTTAATAATTTTTTTATTGATCAAGTCTATTCAATATCTGACGGCAATAAATCAACAGACGTAATTACAAATTATAAAAATACACTGACATTTAATTCTAACTCCCTATTCATGAATCCGACAAGCCCAAGTGACATTAAATTAATAATACTTTCTTTAAAAAACACTAATAGTACTGGGATTGATGGTGTACATACAAAAGTTTTGAAAAGGGTATCTGATATTATTTCTCCTATACTTTGCTACATTATAAACATGTGCATTGAGCAGGGAGTATTTCCCGCTAAACTTAAAGTATCTGTAGTGAGACCTCTTTTTAAGAAAGATGATAAGCATAACATGAGCAACTATAGACCTATTACGTTAATTTCTGTTTTCTCTAAGACAATCGAAAAAGTGATATATAATAGTTTATACAGTTATTTTGAAAATAAAAATTTATTCGCGCCTGAACAAAAAGGGTTCCGTAAGAAAAAATCGATTAACTTAGCCATATTTGATTTACTTCAAAAAGTTATAACGAGCATGGATAAAAAAGAATCAGTATGTGCCTTATATATGGATATGTCAAAGGCATGTGATTTTGTTGATCATAGTATCCTCTTTGACAAACTTTTTGCTTACGGAATACGTGGAAACGTTCTTAATCTGTTAAAATCCTATATGACTAATCGTAATCAAATAACACAAATTAAAAAGCTATCACTCAAAACAAAAACTGAAGAAATATATTCATCCAATTTTAGAGAGATTAGCTATTGTGTGCCACAAGGAAGTGTATTAGGCCCATTACTCTTTCTTATCTACATTAATGATATTCCTAAAGCCATAGAGCACCCAATGGTTTTATTTGCTGATGACAGTACAGTCATATTCACTGGACGGAACAAAGAAACATATGAATCAGACATTAACAAAACATTAGAATCAATAATAGCATGGTTAACGAATAACAACTTAAAAATAAATTTAGATAAAACTAATATCATGACATTTAGACAAAGGCTTAAACCTATTAATTTAAGTATAGCTTTTAAGGGACATAATATAACTGAAACCGACATAACAAATTTTTTAGGGCTTAATTTAGATAACAAATTGACATGGAACAACCAGATTGACCTTATATGTAAGAAGTTAAGTAAATTCTCATATGCTCTGTACAATTTGAGAAAGATTGTTAATCAGTCAACTGTGTTAACTGCATATCATGCCTATGTTACGTCCACTTTAAGGTATGGAATCATGTTCTGGGGAAATTCACCAAGAAGAGATAACGCATTTATAGCCCAAAAGAAGTGCGTTAGGTCAGTATGTGGTCTTAAACCAACTGATTCATGCAAACCACATTTTATAGAATTAAAAATACTAACACTACCTAGTTTATATATATATGAAATAGCTATTTTTGTAATTACTAACCATAATCTATTTAATAAGTTTAGAAGTCAACGGCTTCAAAATAAAATCAGGGCGCAACCGAGTAACACAGCACTATTGCAAAAAAGTGTACTTGGAATGGCGCATAAGATATTTAACAAACTGCCACAATCAATAGTAGCTAAAAAGGAAAATGTTATTGACTTTAAAAGGAATTCGAAATTATTTCTTATATAGACAAAGCGTATTACTCTGTAACGGAATTTTTGACTGACATCATTGACTAATAATGAATTTGACATATAAGTACTCAGTTTTTCTTGTTATTATATTTTTATTTTCTTTTATCGTGATTTCTAAGTTAAGTTCTTAAGTTAATGATTGATTATGATTTAGATCTAGATAATGTAAACTTTTTATATAATGCACGCTGCATGTACGCCCGGCATGTACGTCTACATTATATTTTAATTTGTATGCCCAATGGCACCACATAGTGGTACAATATATCTTATAACATCAAATTTTACCTATGTTGGACAATAAATATTTTGATTTTGATTTTGATTTTAGGTTTGGCCATAGATCAAACAATAATTCTTTCTCTATGGTTTGGCAGACAAATTGGCGACCGCAGTATCCCTGCGGGGCTTTTACGATTGGGTTATACTTAAAATAAAGACCCCATTTTTTCATTGAAATCTTAAAATATAGGCCATTAGGTCCAATTGGTCATAAAGTAGACCAATTTTTTATTGAAATTGTAAAATATTTGAAAATGTTATCAAAATCCACATATTTCAACAAAACAATAATTATATAACAACCATGAACTTAAACCAAACCAAAACCAAAGAGTACCTTATTCCTAAAATATACAATTAATACCCTTTATTGCTTGACGAGGAAAAATTTAAAATTGGAAATTTAAAAAGTAAATTGAAAAAGATACCTACTACATGATAATTACTAAATGTACCTACTCCAGATTTGTATCTTGCACTCATAATAATTTCGTGTGTCGTACCTATTATAATGTCGCCAAAAAAACATCACTTAGTACCACAGATTACAAGATAAACAGCTGCATTCACACAGTTTGCAATTTCAAAAGAAAGCTTATTGTACTAAGGGCGTGGCCACATGTCCACGACACGGCGTCGTAAACGTAAAACGACACGGTGTCGCGTCGGAGCGCGACACATTATCCACCGTGCGAATATACGTTGCCGCGTCGTGAAAACACACGACACGGCGTCGTAAACGTAAAACGACACGGTGTCGCGTCGGAGCGCGACACATTATCCACCGTGCGAATATACGTTGCCGCGTCGTGAAAACACACGACAATCCCAACATCTCCAGAGGTCGAACTGGTTTCCTAAATACATTTTGCCTTTTTAAACGAGGCGATATTTTCCATAATAGTACTTCAAAACTTGACACAGACATTCTAAAATAATCATAAAACTTGTGATCACTTATTTTTAAAGCCTCGTACTTCCTTTTGAAATGACTGCCATCATGGTTCATAATAGAAAGATATGGATTTATCCAACATTTTCGTTTCTTCTGCTTTTTCTGCATGCTTCTTCTTAAAAGCAACAAGAGCAGAATAGGTATGATAGGATCCATGTCGAATTGAAAACTGATCGCAAAATATTTTGAACATGTACGAGAAGCTGCGGCGTCGTAATCGAACGTGGCACCGCACCGTGCATCTACTCAACACAGCAAAGTTAATCTGCCCGGCGCGCGGCGCGACCCTCGGTGCCCGGTGCAGCATGTGTTTTCACGACGCGGCAACGTATATTCGCACGGTGGATAATGTGTCGCGCTCCGACGCGACACAGCGTCGTTTTACGTTTACGACGCCGTGTCGTGTGTTTTCACGACGCGGCAACGTATATTCGCACGGTGGATAATGTGTCGCGCTCCGACGCGACACCGTGTCGGTTTACGTTTACGACGCCGTGTCGTGGACATGTGGCCACGCCCTAAGGCATTGCTGCCAACTTAAAAAAAAAGTTTTATCTTCAGTGCATGGATGTTTATATAGTATAGTGAACGTATACCTTTATGTATAAGTTCATATTTTTTGACAGATGGACGTCAATAAAAAAAAAGTTTATCAGAGACAATTCTTTTTTTAATTTTGTTGATTCCGAGCGCCGAGCGGGATCATGTAATTATTTTCTTTGTTGTTTATTTGCATTTTATTTATGAAATGTCGAGTCGTAGAAAAAGTATTGTATGCAACATTGTCTAAGTAGGTCAAAAAACGCTCGTGGCATCTTTCTTACGATGTTCGCTACGCTCACATCGTAGCCCATACCACTCGCGTTTTTTGCCCCCTCTCGGTTGCATTAAATACTATTTCACAGGTGTCATATTTTTATTTATTGCGGTATAAGAGTCATAGAAATGGTTATTGAATTATCATAGGTCGTAAAAAATTGGTATATCCCAATTTGCTGAATTTTCGCTTGTCGCTCGAGTCAGTATCACCTGTCTTCTCGCAGGGTATAGAAATGAAAGAAGCAGCCAATATTCGTCGCGAGACAGAATCTCTTGTCACAGTGTGAGAATTAGAAGAGTAGAGTAGATCGAGTGATGCAAATATTATATCTAAGGACGATGGTAAAATAATATTCAAAGTTTTCCTGTTATCAAATATGGTTATCAACGGCACAGGAGATGTAACAAGGTTCATTGCACGCTCCAAATATAAAGAGTAGGTATTGTTTACCGTCAGCGCACGCGCACCGTGTCGCGTAGAGCCCAATTTAGAAGCCAGCATCACAAACCGATTCGGCCCTGATCGATCGAATCGAGCTATAAGGGATTTGTGGTGTTAATCGCGGTTCTTTAATTCTGATTCTGTATTAGAATTTTTTGGTTTTGTCACCTTGTAATTTGGCGTCTTCGAATCCAAATTTAAATGAGTCACGAGTATTTTCAGAAATGAAGAAGGAAAGGATTGAAGGGGGAAAAGGCAAGTCCATGAAGTTAGCAGATCACGGAATTATTGGATTTTAAGGCAGTACCTAAAGTGTATATTGACCTCATGAGTCACTCACTACAGTATTTTATGGTTAGAAATAAATGAGAGATTTTCCTGTTATTAAAAGTAGGTACAGTGCCGAAATGGATCCTGATCCTGACATCTCAGTACATTCGTAATTGATTTTACGTTTTTCGTATAGTATGGTAACGATCATCTAGCGCCTAGACAGACCACTCTTGGACCGCACCGTGCATTCCTGATGATTAACATAATACTCTTTTGGATCGTCATGTTAGAAATCAATGTGCGACCAACCGGCAAAATTACGATTAGGAATAGGAACACGGAACTACGACTGTCATGTTGAAATTTCATACGATACAGTCTCTGCGTCCAAAAAAATGCTCCCAAAAAATTGGTCATTACCTAAGTATATATGTATACATTATATTACGCTATGTGCCGTGACGACCTTCTCAATCTCCTGTTACCCATACAATATGTCTGTAGGTCAAGCAGTAATCTTTTCATTGTACCTATAGACTCAGCTCAGCTGGCATTGCTTTGGAAACGGATGATTTAATCCAAAGTTCGAAATATTGTTTATCTGGAAGATGAGAGGCACCGCACAATATGATTTTTTAAATACGGAGTTTTCAAAAAAAAACTATTTAAATAAAAAGAAAAACAGTTGTGTATTAACTTTTTATTTCAACTTGCTTTTATAAAATATCAGAAATAAATTCAAAATTTTAAAAAAACCTCGACCCAACTAACCATAGCTACATCACAGTCTGAACAAAAAAAGTAGAAGTGTCGTCCATTTCTAATCAATTTAAGAAAACGCGGACGACACTACAGTATTGCCACTTTTTAATTTCTACGTTTTTTGGTTAGACTGTAAGAACAGAGACTAAAAACCGCAAAAGACCGGACCTTAAATAACGGTATCAATTATTGAAAAGGTGTCGGATTAAAAAGAAACGGTCAAACCGTTCTAAAGGTACTTTTATTTAAAGGTATCGTTTGGAGGGAAGTTTATTTTGGATACCTAAAATTTTGATACCGGTACCGGAATGCTATTTTAACGGTCGGATACCTTTAAAAAGATCCGGTCAAAACCTTACCTTTTCAGTTCCTGGCTAAGAACCATCTCGACAGACAAGTATTTCGAAAAAAAATACCTCATTCAAAACAGACCTCATATTAAACTTATAAGATTCAAAGATTTATTTGCCAAGAATACAGTGTTAAAAGGTGTTAAATACAATAAAGTACCATGTATTCAGCCTACATACAGGCATGAAAATTTAAAAAAATAAAAATATTCTAAGAAGACACAATAATTGATTATTAAAAATTCAATGTATAATATGATGTCAATAGCCTAATTTTATTCTACCGTATTCTACATGTCTCGAGAAAAACTATTACACTGTAGAAACATCCATCGAGCAACCATATATTTAAATTTCTTTTAAAACTATTTCCTTCCATAGACCTTATACTTATATCATTGGGAAATGATTGGGAATAATGCGATTGTAAATGTCAATGCACATATTAAAGACATTTTTCTTATAAAGCATTGTATGGCAGCGCGGCTTTTGTAGCAGATGCCTCCCTTTTAATCTAGTCTGCCTTTGTGTAGTTTCTCCACGCTTTTCGAAGTAGCTTAAATGAGTTTTTACAAAAATACAAACTTCGGGTCTATATCGGATGGCATACAATTATTAGTCCTATCGTCGTGTCGCATAACGTATGGCATACACTTTGTTCCGCATATTTTTTAATGGCTGAAAATGTTGCTCCTATTATCGTTTGTCCTAAATATTATTAGTCCTATCCTTTGATGTGGCTAAGATTCAACTATCGAATGATTGATGTGCATAATTGTATAATGTTCCTAATATTTAATGTGCTAAAAATCTTTTGACTACATTTCATTATACCTAAATCTCGAAGATTCTTAAACAAGCACTCTGACGCTCCGCTATCCATGGTCATAAAACAAACCTAACCTAACCTACAGTTTTCGGTCTTTAACCTAACCTACTAACTGCTAAATTTTAATATACCTCCATGCAAGCAAGCACTCTGACGCTTCGCTCGCTCCGCTATCCATGGTCATAAAACAAACCTAACCTAACCTACAGTTTACGGTATTTAACCTAACCTACTAACTGCTAAATTTTAATATAATTTCGCTCGCTCGTTAGGGTCACAGTTCTACCTAACGCTTCGCTCGTCGTCGTACCTAACCTAACCAAAATCTGACCTGCCTGAAGGTAGAATACGTAATGATTCTGACTTCACGCCTATCATAGTTTAGTTTAGGTGCTGTAACTTTAGCCAATTTAATAATAGGCAAAATAATTTTTAGACCATGTTCAGATGACAAGCGCTCAACGCGCGTATTGCTAACGCGCGTTTACAACTACATACATTTTATTCAGGCCGTACACATGCCAACGCGCTTTTATGTATGGAGTTATAAACGCGCGTTAGCAAAACGCGCGTTACGCGCTTGTCATCTGAACATGGCCTTAGGGCAATTCATGTTAGGAATATTATGCTTTAGGTAATTAGATTTTAGAGTTATCAATATTAGGACAAACTTGCTTTAGGACTTTAAATGAGTATGCGCAAAAAATATTAGGCCAAACAAGTAGTATGCCATTCAAAAGTATGCCAAACATTCTCGGCCAAACATTTTTAGGACAAAAAACGTTATGCGATACGACAGGCACCCACAAACTTCTCTGATATATAAACATGGCAAAGGCAGAATGTGTAACTTTTTGAATAGTGGGACACTATCGTCGAACCACGCACCGCAAATGACTCTGATAATTTTTTTCTGTATCTTAAATACTCTGTCGACTAAGACCCATCTTTTTTGTCGGGGTTTAAAGAGCAAGCCCAGTAGGCGTTTAACTATCGGCTATACGTTGTTCGTTTTTAGGGTTCCGTAGTCAACTAGGAACCCTTATGGTTTCGCCATGTCCGTCTGTCCGTCCGTCCGTCCGTCCGTCCGTCCGTCCGCCCGCGGCTTAGCTCCGTGATCATTCGTACTAGAAAGCTGAAATTTGGTATGAGTATGTGTATGTATAACGCCGACAGAACGGTAAAATAAAAATTAAAAAAAAAATTTTTTTCGGGTACCTCTCCAACACCTAAAGTGGGGGTGATTTTTTTTTTCTTTTCAACACTAGTGTGTGGGGTGCTTGTAAAAATAATAGGGGTCTCCTAACATTATTTTTGATAAAGTCAGCAGTTTTGTAAATATTTGCTCTGAAAACAAAAAAAATAGTGCCCCCCCCCCCCCCCCCTCTAATTTTTGATTCGCTTTTGATTGTGTAGATCATGATACCTTAATTTGTAAACTAATTTTTTATGGCATCAGTGGTCATGCATTGGATCTCATCAAGTCATATTTAACAAACAGAAATCAAAAGGTAGCGATAAATGGAGCCATTTCTTCAGAGACAGTGGTAGAGATGGGAGTGCCCCAAGGATCTATTCTAGGCCCATTCTTGTTTCTTGTTTATGTAAATGATCTTCCGTATATGGTAAACCGAAGATCAGGCATTGTCATGTTCGCTGATGACACTTCGTTACTGTTCAAGGTTAATAGGAAGGATACTGAGCTCACTGAACCAAATATTACCCTCTCCATGATATCTGACTGGTTTGCTGCTAATAACTTAGTGTTGAATCCAAAAAAAACTTATTCTACAATAAAATTCCAAAACAGATTACCGAACTTACCGATCGTCAATTTAAATTACTTAGTGGTCAAACAAAAACTCAAATCAAAAGCTTATTATAAGGTAAGTGATTATATCATGGATGGATGTTTGGCAGTGATAACATCCTTCACGAGTAATCTATCGCATCCAGAAAACACAAAATATACGTAGCTAACTGTAAAAAATAATGTAATTTTATGTATAAAATATACTTACTGTTTTGCAAAACAGCTGACATTCATAAGTGCATTGTAATTATGCCTAAATTGAAGAATAAACTACTTTGACTTTGACATTGACTTTAACTTTTCAACCACGGATCAAAAAAAGTCGAAATAAATCATGTAAATGAGGCCTTATAAGTACTTTCAATGAAAACTATATTGAACAAAATCGGTCGAGCCGTTTTTGAGTTATCGCCAAATTTCGTATTTTTTCTTTTAAAGGACGTAAGTTGACTTCCAGAAGGTAATAAGTGATTACAGTTTCTGGGGCGTTTACGACCTTTTCATAGAGCTTAAAATCTTTCTTAACTTAAAACTCGGGCTTAAAACAGCAGTTTATTGTGAACGATGAGCAACTACGGAACCCTACACTGAGCGTGGCCCAACATGCTCTTGGCCGGTTTTTTTTTTTCTAGTTGCGCCTAAAAAGAGACTAGTTTTCCCAAGCAATAATGATTCATGAACAATGCAATAGGTTCTTCTATTAATAATGATAAGACCAGCCTTCTTTCTTGCCAACTAGGCGCAAGTTTCCAAGACGTTTTCTAGTGTGCCGTGGTGAAAGGTTTTGGCGATAGCGGGTCTCTGTTCCTTGACTCCGTTCTCTATCTCGACGGATTAGTCAGTGGGCCTGAAGTATCATCACTACACCGTACAATATTTGCTAAACGTGTATTACTTAAGAAGGAAAAGTAAGTCGCAGTTTATTAGGAACTGCAACTATATAGTTGAAATGTGCTTTTGCCTCGTCTCTAATCCATATCATGCTTCGACAGCACTGAGGAATGAGACCCGTCTCCCAACCTCGCCGCTACCGACTTGACCATCTCCGGCGTCGCTTCTCTCAAGTCATACGCCAGCCCCAATGTCCGGCACAGCCTGATGAGGGCAGTGCTGAAGTTGAGGGCGTCTCCAAACTCCGCGCCCTTGTAGTCGAAGGGGAATGTGTGGTGGTAGTTGTGCCATCCTTCGCCGAACGTCAACATCGCCACAAAGCGGTTCTGGGTCGGCCGAATTTTTCTGATGGACGACATTATTTGGGATTATTGATTTTTTACACAATTAGGCATACAGTATCGCAACAAAACGAGACTCAAGCGGGTGTAACTAAACCTTGGGTTTAGGCTGCCTGTCTACTGAAGCAAAATTTATTTTATTTTTATTTATTTATTTATTTATTTATTTTAGGAGAACCAACAGCTAATACACTAAACATAGAAACTTAAATATAAATACAGAGCCAATTACAGGAACTCACAAATAGTTGCTGTACATAAAACATAAACTTAAGTAAAATGAAGAAAATGAATTAAAACAATCAAGCTGCGTCTTTCTGAAGCCCAAAATAAGTGATTTTAAACCTTTCTTTCCATTACTAATTATAAAAACGGTATAAACTCACGTAAAAATTGTCAGGAACGGCCCGACATGTTTCGAACTCATTTGGAGCTCTTCATCAGGGGACAGAGGGAAACATGTCGGGCCGTTCCTGACAATTTTTACGTGAGTTTATACCGTTTTTATAATTAGTAAAGATGTCTCACGATAGTTTTAATAACTTTCCATTCTCTCATTTTCATCTTATACATGTCCGCGCGAGGAATCGGGTGTGTTAAATTAAAATGCTATTCATACCTGTATTTGCTTTTGGGGCTATCGCAATTGATGACATGCTCTGAAATCCTGATCCTCAAGTCTCTGTTGATACAAGCTTGATTTCTCAATATACTTACTTATTGTAGGGTTGGTATCCGAAAGTATGGGCCAGGCTGTTAAGAGAGAACGTTGCGTGTAAGTCGAGCAGGTGTCGCATCAGGTGCCAGGCGACCACCGTCCGCCACCGCTCTCCCAGCCACCACACGTTGGTGACCATTGGGACCACGTAGCAGAACAGCATACTGAACCATTGGAAGTATCTGTTGGAATGAGCTCCTTTTCAACCGACTTACAAAAAGAGGAGGTTCTTAATTCGTTGTTTGTTGTCTCAGAACTCGTCATCGTGTCATGTGTAACCCGATTAGGATTTTTTTGTTCGAGAGTAGATATTTTCAGATTGGTCCCATAAAATTTAGGTGAAGGTCTGATGGCAAGATCAATGAAGAATCGTTCCTTCGATTCTCTTCAAATATGATTCGTACATCTATGGCAATTCTGGCGTTTTATATAGGAAGTCGTTCAGTCTCGGAATTGAAAAAGTGATTATTATGTATGATTAACATTTAATATAAAGCTTGTATCATTTAATTTAAAGTATCTGTTAACGATATGTGACAGGACGAAATAGAGATGTAACGCAAGGAAGCTGACGCCGCCGTCATGTCAGACAATGGCTGGGAAAAAAGTGAGCAGTGTGTCGTAAGCAAGATGAGCCAGCCGATGAGTGTAAAGATAGAACATTTCCCGCAACCCAAACCAAGTTCCCAGCTGGTCCAGAACTTACTTCTCGTGGAACATCAGCACGGGATCACTCTGGATGTCGCTCAGGTCGACCTCCCTACCGCGCTTTAGGACCTCCTCGTTCTTCCTCACCATCAGCCAGCCGATGTGTGAGAAGAAGAGGCCGCGGCGAGCGTCGTGGGGGTCGGCGTCCGAGTCGCTGTGCTTGTGGTGCAGGCGGTGGTCGCGCACCCAGTTCAGGAGGGAGTTCTGCAAACAACATAATTTATGCTAAACTGCGAATAGTAACATGGCGGCGGTGCCATTTACTTAATTCCTGTACGTAAAATAATTAGATAGGTGTGTTCAGCTTGTCGGTAGAAGACACCAATTTTAAACAGAGTGTAGGCGTAGGTACCTGTCCAGCAGTGGAGTAACAAATCAAAGTCCATATCTTAAGCGGCAACGTGGCCTTGAAGGTCTTGTGGCTCCAGAGCCGGTGGGCGCCCACGGTCACCCCGAAGCCGCCCATGATGAACGTGAAGAAGGCTGGAAAAAAAGGGGGTTAGCGGGTTAACTGAAGCCCTGTACGTTGGAGTTTAAAACTACGTATGACCAAAGAAAGGTTTATTTATACTTACTTATAAATAAATAATAAATAAATAAATAAATATCGGACAACCTCACACAAATCGATCTAGTCCCAAATTAAGCTCAAGAAGGCTTGTGTTATGGGTACTAGACGACGATATACGTACTTATATAGATAAATATATACTTAAATACATAGAACAACCATGACCCAAGCACAAATATTCGAGTTCATCACACAAATATTTGCCCCGGCCGGGATTCGAACCCGGGACCGCCGGCTCAGTAGGCAGGTGTCTACAAACCGAGCCAAACGCGTCGTCGTCTTACTTATACTAAGAATACGGAGGTAACATTGTTTTACTTAATTTTCCTTTGAGTACCTAAGTATTATCAGCAGATAAATACAACACATCATGTACAAACGTGTCTTCGAGGACTTCTCTATATTTAATCCGCAAAGGGAAGAGCGCTGGATTTATAAATATTTGGGAACACTCAAACATTTGCATCATAAGCTGTGAATGGCGAGCCTTAAAACTTAAATAGGGCGCAAATATTTAGGAATGTAGTGAGACTAAATCAGACTCGACACCGAAAGACGAATCTTCGGTCATTCCCATCGGTGCATCCGATGGGAACGACCGAAGATCTGAATTAAGTATGACGGAAGCTTAGACGGAAGGCGATGTACGCAAAAAAATCATAATATTGAATCATAAATAAAGGACACTTACCAAATAAAACTGTCTGCCATTTCACAGGAACCGCATAATAAATGGTCATGTAAAAAGCAAAGCTATGGTAAAGCGTAATCCCACAAACATTTCTCCATTTAATGTCGTTAATATGAAACCGAGCGCTTTTGTAAATTGGCTGTACCGGCTCCACCGCTAAATTATTTGTAACAGTGTTTTCTATATTTTTTTCCATTGTGAAGTTAATTTTTTAGTTTAATATTAGAGTTTCGTAAAAAATTCTTAAGGGGGATTGTAATACAATATTTCTAGGAACGATTCAATCACGTAGGTAAGTAATACGAGTATATGACGTGTTAAATATCAGATTTTTTTGATGCCGCCACACTAATTAAATATCGAGCCGAATAAAAGCAAAACGAGCGCCTAAGAAAATACCTACGTACTCGTATATTATTTTTAAATGTCTCAGTTTATTTCACGGTTTCTGCAGGAGTTGCAATTACAAGGCGGCCGAAATCGAGTCTATGAACAATGAATCTCTTGTTTCAACCAGTTTATTGTACACTAATATATACGATGCAAAATATGTAATTGACAAACAATACAATAATAAGAAACATGCACGCAAAAAATCTATTAAGTTTAAGTCTGAAAAGTATCACGAATCAAAGGTTCCGTCATTTTTTTTTCACAAATATTAGGAACCATCACAATTACAATGTAACATATCACACAAATTAATTTAATGTCGAAATTCACCTAAGACGATCGTCATTCTAATAAGTAGGTAATACTCATACACTAAAAAAAATACGCAAAAGTAAACGACGGCTGAAGCCGACATGGCGCCTATAGGTAGGTACTTACATAATTATGGGGCGTCAGTGCCATGACTTTTAATTGTCGGACACAACCGACTGTGGCCATCAAAAGGTTAAGTAAGAAAGAAAAACAAGTAAATCGAGATCGAGAATCCAAGAAACCATCGCTATGAATTGAAAAGCATTTGCTTTTTAACCGACTTCAAAAAAGGAGGAGGTTCTCAATTCGAACTAATTTTTTTTTTTTTTTTTTTTTTTTCTATGTATGTTACTCGATATCTCCGAGAATCGTGAACCGATTTTCAATTTTTTTTTTTTTATCGAAAGGGTATAACTCCGAGTTGGTCCCGTTGGCACTAAGTCGGGATCTGATGATGGAATCTTGGAGAAATCGAGGGAACTCTTCAAATGTTATAGGGACATGTACGGCGCTTTCGGTAATTTATTGATAAAGTCAAGAATTTACATTCAGTAAATAGGATTTGGCTACTAGAACTTTTATATGAATCACTAAAAAGCAAAAAAAAAAAAAATTTTTAACAAAAAAAAGAACCGACTTCAGTAAAACTAAAAGTCAAGTGTCAAGTACAGATTACATTTGACTCACCCTTCGAAGTCGGTGCCAAACCTCGCATAAACTATAATATAAATATAAGAACTGAGTGGTTTGGGATCGACTTCGAAGGGTGAGTCAAATGTAATCTGTACTTGAACGGGTTATTTTTGGTTTTTTAGTTTTACTGAAGTCGGTTCTTTTTTTTGTTAAAAATTTTTATTCAAAATGATTTTTTGTCGCCTTCATTGCTTCCAACCTCAAGTTTTTCATATGTTTATGTTATGAATCATAAAAAAATATCGTCAAATACTTAGTCATTCATTAACATAATATCCATTATACTTTTTAAAATAGCTAGACTTGAAAGATGTTTATTCATATCACGGTTTTGCTTGTTGCTTTTTGTAGGTACCTACCTTCCTTGTAATGGCAAAAAATAAACAGTAGGTATAGCATAGCCACAATTTGTCTTTATTTTTTTAGAGTTACGTATCCAAAATGCAAAACTTAGAACATCCAAAAATACCTCTTTGAGCAGTTAGTGCCGACACCTTCTCTTATTCTCTTCTTAAGAGGATATAGTCTGGCTAATAAAAGTAGATAGAGACTGAGATTAGGTATTCAAAACTTTTTACATGGCAATAATAATTTAAGCGTCACCTGTCAAACGTCACTTATTTGCTGTATCAGTTGAGAAAAATATTCTTGATGCTGGCAGAATTTTCCCAATGGACAGTAGCCATTGTTAAGTTAAAAATTGAATTGAATTGAGAAAAATATTACGGTTATTTTCTACGCATTCGTGTGAATCATGAACAAAACCATCAAAAGTAATGCGCGTCAGTGACTTTTCAACATGATCAATATAACTAGTCTGGGCTAGTGAAAGTAGAGACTAGAAAATGGTGGCATATTTAAAAAAACCGGCCAAGAGCATGTCGGGCCACGCTCAGTGTAGGGTTCCGTAGTTGCCCATCCTTCACAATAGACGAGCTTAAAACAACGGTTTTATTTTAAGCAGTGTCTTTTTTTCTAACAAATTCTATTCGAATATCTATTATTAATTTATTAGATAATTAGAGGGATGCTACCTTTCTTTTTCTTTACCATGGTATCTGAAGTATCGATATATTGTTTTATTGATTATTGAGTTATACGCGGTGTTGCAACACGCTGTTTTTAGGGTTCCATACCTCAATCGGAAAAAACGGAACCCTTATAGGATCACTTTGTTGTACGTCCGTCTGTCTGTCTGTCAAGACCCTTTATCTCTAGAACGCTTGGAGGTATCGAGTTAAATTAACACCATATACTCAAGTTTACGGTCCCTTGAAGCTGTGAAAAAATAAAACTTCTACGTTAACGTCAAAAAAAGATACGGCCGTTTATGTCGCAAAAAACGTACATTTCGACACTCAAGGGAATCAAATGATAGGGTACTTCCCGATGACCTAGAACTATGAAATTTGGCAAGTAATATCGTCACATACTACAAATACTTATAAAAATCTGACAACTATACATTTGTAATAAAATCATAAAAAATATAGTCCTTTTCAAACATCATATTTGGAGAACTCGGTTGCGTTAAGTTTGCACCTCGTTTGTATCCGGCGCCATACATTTCAGGTGAAACTTAACTCTATAAGATAAGTGAAAGTTTGTACGGAACCCTCGGTGCGCGAGTCAGATTCGCACTTGGCCTGTTTTTTTTTTAATTTTGCCGCCCTTTTCTAGTCTACTTTCATTCGCCGGACTATACAGGTTGTAATCGTTAAGTGTAGCCAGGCGATAATTCCGTAAATATAGCAAATATCAGAAAACTTCAAATTGATATCGAAAGTGAGTTACCCAATGAGTAAAATACATTAATATTTTTTTTAAATAAAAGCAGAAATATCCCAAATATTAACTTCAAACCCTCCCATATATTTAGTACCTACGACTACGACTTACAGCCTCCAAGAAGGCAAGAACGTCGGCGTCGTAAGAGAAAAAATTGGGCAAGTGCGAGTCCGACTCCCGCATGAAGGGTTCCGTACCATAAAACAAGTTTGTTGTAAGGGATACCCCTTAAATATTTATTTTATTTTATTTTTAGTACCTATTTGTTGTTATAGCGGCAATAGAAATACATTATCTGTGAAAATTTCAACTGTCTAGCTATCACCGTTCTTGAGATACAGTCTGGTGACAGACGGATGGACGGACAGCGAAGTCTCAGTAATAAGGTCCCGTTTTTACCCTTTGGGTACGGAACCTTAAAAAGTAAGCGTGGTGTTTTCTCTTATTAAGCGAGCTGCAATATCAATACAAAGTTGACACGACATTACGAGTCCAGCGGCAGGGGTGAGCAGGGCCGTATTTACCCTTAGGCCCACAAGGCCCGGGGCTAAGGGCCCAGCCCCAGACGCAGGACTTGCACCATAATAATGTAGTAGATACTCCTTATAGGGGAGGGGGCCCCAAATGCCAAGTGCCTATAGGGGCCCTAGTCCTCTAAGTCCGGCCCTGGGGGTGAGCGGCGAACGGCAAAAACAACATCGTACCATTCATACCGACATAAATGAGGCATGCCATAAACCGCCACGCGTGTTGCTACACGGAGATGCCACGACTGCGACTTATTTGTGCGACCAGCGGTGCGGCGAGCGGTTGAGCGAGAGATCCGACCGCACCAGCGAGTGAGCGGGACACACGTTTCCCGCACCGCTGCGCTCGCCGCTAAGTGCCAATGGAGACGCCACGACTTTGCACGATCGGATGAAATAAAATGAAATTAATTTATTTGCTATAAGTACCTACATAGGTGGTATAAAAAAATTAGGTCAACCATAACCTGCTTAAATAAGCATGCAAATATCGCATCACTTTCGAGAACATGGCAAGAAATGAGATGTGGGAATCATGATGTCACATAATCTCAAATTAAACATATATAAATAGGTACATTGCAAATCTATCGTCGTCATTTTCATTACATACTTAGTGCAAATAAATTGTAATAAAACAAATTAAGGCAATGTCGCTGAAACTCATGGCATGTACGTCCGTAAACGGCCCGGTCCTTAACGGACCTTCTACCAGTTCTACCAGTGGCCGCCGCTCACCGCTGGCTGCGCAGTCGTGGCTGGGCTGAAGCTGTTTTTGCGGCGCGGGCCCTAGGGGGGATAAATGTATCAGCCACTACGAAAGATGCCACGAGCGTTGCGTGCGGCGATTCGCGCGAACGGGTCGCACAGTTTTCGTGGCATGCTTGGCGCTAAGATAAAAGAAGTCGCGGCATTCACAGGTGATGGCATGTTCGTTGCAGCTAATAATACAGTACTTAACTAGGTACGCGCACTAGCGCGCGATTCTTAAACCATCGCTTTTTTTAGGATTCCGTACCCAAAGGGTAAAAATCGGGACCCTATTACTAAGACTCCGCTGTCCGTCCGTCTGTTGTAGTCAGACAGTTGAAATTTTCACAGATGATGTATCTATTTCTGTTGCCGCTATAACAACAAATAGATACTATAAAACAGAATAAAATAAATATTTAATTTTACGACGCGGTTGGCGCAGTGGGTTAAGCGACTGCCTACTGAGCCGACGGTCCCGGGTTCGAATCCCGGCAAGGGCAAATATTTGTGTGATGAACACGAATATTTGTGCCTGGGTCATGGATTTTATTTGTATTTAAGTAATAATAATAATAATAATAAGACATTTATTCATTGTTTTTGTACATTTTGGTTATTACATGTATAATAGCAGTTGTATAGTATACAAAACAATGAAAAGGTAGATGGCTCAGCTAATGCCAGTGGCCTGAGCCAATATGACTCTTAAGTACGTATTTATCTATATAAGTATGTTTATCGTCGTCTAGTGTCCATAACACAAGCCTAACTAGAGCTTACTGTGGGACTAGATTGATGTGTCTGAGGTTATCCGGTATATTGTCCGATATTTATTTATTTAAGGGGCTCCCATACAACAAACGTGATCGATTGCGTTAACTTTGCACCTCATTTGTATTCGGCACCATACATCCGGCCAGTTAAGACGGGATAAGTGTTTGTACGGAACCCTCGGTGCTCCAGTCCGACTCGCACTAGGCCCGTTTTTATAATTATATTGATGGACGACACGATACTATTCTAGAATAAAAGAGATATTTAACTTTGTAGTACTTACATACTTTGTGTTCGCTACTTAACTCTGACCCTGCAGCATGAATCAAAACGCAAACGCAAACGTCAACGTCACATTTAAAAAATAAGTGTCGTACCTACTGCCGCGGTGCGGAAATTGGATTGTTTACAACAGAAAACATCGTGTTTCTATACAAATATCGTATTTAATTATAGTGACATGCTTTAAAAGACATATATTAAATATAAAATAGTTCTAAAATAGGTTTTAAAATGTATGCAATACACAAATCTATGAAAAACAGCTCATCTACACCAAAGCGGCGGCGGCTCGGCATGTCCAAGATTTTGCGATCGCCACAAATGTTAAACAAGGAAAATCGTGATGCTTTTGCAACGTGTAGTCCAATTAGTCTGCGCTTGATGAAGCAATCCGTGGAGCGCTGTGAATCGCCCCCGCTGCCGTGTAATCAAATAGAGTATTTATGCGACTCTGGTAACAACAGTTCATCATGTAGTGAGGTCCCTTGTTCGCCCGGCGTTTTAAACAGCTCCGTGGCGAGAGACATTGCGAATTGGGACTCCTTAGTAGTGACTAAAGACCATGGAGCGTCTGCAACTCAAAATTTGGCAGAGATTGAGGATATTTCTGATGACATGTTCTATTCAAGGTTAGAACAATCACGTAGTGATGATATCTTGACCTCTCGATGTCAGGAATATTTTAGAGAACATATTGAAGAAAGTTTTGCTGCTGTTAATAGGTCTATTTATAATAAAACTCAAAATGAAGAACTGGGGGAGGTGAAAGACAGCTTGTTTGAAACAAAGGACTCTTTCTTGCTGGACATAAAGGAAACTTGTATCATAAATGAAGATGCTAAAGTTAAAGGAAAGTCAATGTCTGACAATGTAGAGAATTTCTATGGCTTGCCCGTGAAGACAAAGAGTTTTTTCAAAACTTACAGGAATATTGAAAAATTTTATGGTAAGTATTACTTTTGTTGATATAACTATAAAGTGTCACATGTATTAAAATTATCAGTATTATCACACTGATATTATTAATGCGAAGTTTGTGAGTGTCTTGGTGGGGTTGTTAATTCTATACTCTTATATGGCTGGACAATTTTAGATAAAATTTGATATGGGGGAAGCTGACACCCTGAAATTCCACATAGGCAGCATTTTATCTGATGATAACCTGGTGGTAACACTGCAACAATTTTCTTTACTTTGCAATTTCATTATAACCATGGACAAAACTGTCCAGATTGGCAAGAAGAATGCCTGAACCTGGATGCCATCAGAGAGAGACGCAACTTGATCTACGCGCTACCGACCAGCGGCGGCAAGACACTGGTCGCCGAGGTGCTGATGCTGCGGGAGGTGCTCAACAACAAGAAGAATGCGCTCTTCATTCTGCCCTTCGTAGCCATTGTGCAGGAGAAGGTCTGATAATGATTACGAAGTTTAATATTCACATCATACTTTTTACTCTTAGTGGTAAACTTAAATTAATTAATTATCATACTCTTATGAGATATTCAATATAGAAAACTGACAAGTTGATACTCATAAATCTTATAATGCGTTTAAGGGTAATTTCTACAAATTTTGCCTTAATCTACAGCAAACCCATATAAAATGTTCATTAAAGTTTACAGAGTTTAGACAATCAAAGTTTGGCAGTATGACCAATTTACTTATTTCTTTATACATTAAAACTGTTTTTGGATGTAATATTTTCCTCAGTTTCCGCGACTTCCGTCACACATTTAAATAAAACAATTTCAACATACTCATTATTTGAGCCTTCCTGACTCAACTTGACTTGTTGACTTGAGTCAACCTTTGACAACGGTAACTGTAATAGTTGCCTAAACGTCAGGAAGGCTCCAATAATGAATACACGCGATATAATCCATTAAAGGCTGGATTCAACCAAACTTTTATTCCAAGAAACTTCACAGATCTGGGCTCTATCCCCGTTCGCCGTGAACCTGGACTTCCTGGTGGAGGAATACGCGGCGGGCAAGGGCCACATCCCGCCGAAGAAGCGGAGAAGCAAGCACAGCATCTACATCGCCACCATCGAGAAGGGGCTGGCGCTGGTGCGCAGCCTGCTGGAGCTGGGGCGGCTCAGTGAGATCGGGCTGATGGTGGTGAGTTACTATTGAATACAGGTTATACAGGTATATGTGGTGGTGAGTTACTATTGAATACAGGTATGCTTTGTTGTGCGTCAAAATAAAAACAAAATAAACACTTATAAAAAGATTCACACATACTACACACCGCCTTACTTTTGAAACCAAGGTGCGTTCTGTACAAAGACCTGCACCTTAACAGAGGTAAGCGGGTGAAAGTGACAAATTTCCTAATTTCCATATTATTTGTATGTAGACCCTAAGGTCCGTGCCAAATTTCAGCTTTCTAGGTCATCGGGAAGTACCTCAGAGGTTTTGATGCGTGCGTGAGTGGCAAAATCGGCGTATTTTAGGTACCAATAAAATTTAAAGTAAAGCTAATTTAGTGAGTAAGGTTTGAAAGTGAGATAAAACGGATCGAGAAAAGCTAGGTAGTGCCCCGGTTCTTTTTTGTTCGTCTTGGCGGGTGCACTACAGATTCAGATTTGAATATTTTGCAAAGTATTTGTGTGTGTGTGTGTGTAGGTTGACGAGCTACATCTGATCGGGGAGCCGGGGCGCGGCGCCACGCTGGAGACGCTGCTCACCACCGTGCTGTTTGCTAACCGTGAGTCCATTCACTAAGGAACCCTACACAGTGAATTTCTGAAAAAAAAAGAAGTAATAAGCCACTGTTTTAAAACTTCTGTTCTAGTCGTCTCATTCTGTCATAGTGATTGTCTCGATGACGATGTATTCGTTCGTACACGGCTGATATTTGTCCTCGGTCCTATTGACTCGGTTTTCAAAATCCAAAACACTCGAGGGGCATGCACCCTGTTACGTACATTGTCATGATCGTGAGTCAGCTGCCTGTATCTAGAGATATCATTTCCTGTGTCAGAGGGCATCCAGATCGTGGGCATGAGCGCGACCATCGGCAACCTGGCGACGGTGGCGCGCTTCCTGCGCGCGGACGTGTTCCAGAACGACTTCCGGCCGGTGCGGCTCGCCGAGTTCGTCAAGCTCGGCTCCACGCTCTACCGGCTCACGGCGGAGGGCGAGGTCGAACCGGACCGGGAGCTGAGCTTCGATGTGAGTATACATGTTTAGTCAGTCAGACTGTGTATGTGTAGATAGACGGTTTCCCAGCAATCATATACGTAAGAAAATCGCATCACTACTGAGTCGAGTCCCAACCGAATTCTAAATTTTTGCTGACAGATATGACAGCCCAATTCTGAAGCACTGGATAGAGCAAACGAAAGGGGTATTAATAATTTCTATAATTTTAACCTAGTTTTTAAGTTCTTTCTAATATTTATTTTGTTTTTGTTTTGTTTGTGTTACTAACCAAACCACTATGGAGTTGTAATATGCTTCGAAATAAAGAATTTATTATTATTATATCTTTATTTATCTTTTGTCTTAGGCTAGGTTTTTAACAATAAATTCATATAAAAAGTAAAATACAATAAAGTAATTAGAAAATATAAATACATTATAAAAAACCTAACCTAGGGTGCCGCCGACAGCGGGGCAGGGCCCAGGCTACCGGTGGTTAGGGCTGCAGAGAGAAGAACCTCCTGACGATGCGCGCCGTGTCCAGGAGTACCGCCTTCTGTATTTGACCCTTGATCCAGCCATCTAGCGAGAGTCTCTTATTATTATTATATGTAACAATGTCGGTGACCGTCGTCGTTGTCGGCAGTACACGCCGGCCGCTCGCCGCCTGGACCCGGACCTGCTGGGCGGGCTGGTGGCGGAGACGGTCCCGGGCGGCGCGGTGCTGGTGTTCTGCCCCACCAAGCGGAACTGCGAGAACGTGGCCGGCCTGCTGTGCAAGCTGCAGCGCAAGTCAGTGCCCTCGTACACATTCCAGAATGTATAGTAGCCTGGACCCGGACCTGCTGGGCGGGCTGGTGGCGGAGACGGTCCCGGGCGGCGCGGTGCTGGTGTTCTGCCCCACCAAGCGGAACTGCGAGAACGTGGCCGGCCTGCTGTGCAAGCTGCAGCGCAAGTCAGTGCCCTCGTACACATTCCAGAATGTATAGTAGCCTGGACCCGGACCTGCTGGGCGGGCTGGTGGCGGAGACGGTCCCGGGCGGCGCGGTGCTGGTGTTCTGCCCCACCAAGCGGAACTGCGAGAACGTGGCCGGCCTGCTGTGCAAGCTGCAGCGCAAGTCAGTGCCCTCGTACACATTCCAGAATGTATAGTAGCCTGGACCCGGACCTGCTGGGCGGGCTGGTGGCGGAGACGGTCCCGGGCGGCGCGGTGCTGGTGTTCTGCCCCACCAAGCGGAACTGCGAGAACGTGGCCGGCCTGCTGTGCAAGCTGCAGCGCAAGTCAGTGCCCTCGTACACATTCCAGAATGTATAGTAGCCTGGACCCGGACCTGCTGGGCGGGCTGGTGGCGGAGACGGTCCCGGGCGGCGCGGTGCTGGTGTTCTGCCCCACCAAGCGGAACTGCGAGAACGTGGCCGGCCTGCTGTGCAAGCTGCAGCGCAAGTCAGTGCCCTCGTACACATTCCAGAATGTATAGTAGCCTGGACCCGGACCTGCTGGGCGGGCTGGTGGCGGAGACGGTCCCGGGCGGCGCGGTGCTGGTGTTCTGCCCCACCAAGCGGAACTGCGAGAACGTGGCCGGCCTGCTGTGCAAGCTGCAGCGCAAGTCAGTGCCCTCGTACACATTCCAGAATGTATAGTAGCCTGGACCCGGACCTGCTGGGCGGGCTGGTGGCGGAGACGGTCCCGGGCGGCGCGGTGCTGGTGTTCTGCCCCACCAAGCGGAACTGCGAGAACGTGGCCGGCCTGCTGTGCAAGCTGCAGCGCAAGTCAGTGCCCTCGTACACATTCCAGAATGTATAGTAGCCTGGACCCGGACCTGCTGGGCGGGCTGGTGGCGGAGACGGTCCCGGGCGGCGCGGTGCTGGTGTTCTGCCCCACCAAGCGGAACTGCGAGAACGTGGCCGGCCTGCTGTGCAAGCTGCAGCGCAAGTCAGTGCCCTCGTACACATTCCAGAATGTATAGTAGCCTGGACCCGGACCTGCTGGGCGGGCTGGTGGCGGAGACGGTCCCGGGCGGCGCGGTGCTGGTGTTCTGCCCCACCAAGCGGAACTGCGAGAACGTGGCCGGCCTGCTGTGCAAGCTGCAGCGCAAGTCAGTGCCCTCGTACACATTCCAGAATGTATAGTAGCCTGGACCCGGACCTGCTGGGCGGGCTGGTGGCGGAGACGGTCCCGGGCGGCGCGGTGCTGGTGTTCTGCCCCACCAAGCGGAACTGCGAGAACGTGGCCGGCCTGCTGTGCAAGCTGCAGCGCAAGTCAGTGCCCTCGTACACATTCCAGAATGTATAGTAGCCTGGACCCGGACCTGCTGGGCGGGCTGGTGGCGGAGACGGTCCCGGGCGGCGCGGTGCTGGTGTTCTGCCCCACCAAGCGGAACTGCGAGAACGTGGCCGGCCTGCTGTGCAAGCTGCAGCGCAAGTCAGTGCCCTCGTACACATTCCAGAATGTATAGTAGCCTGGACCCGGACCTGCTGGGCGGGCTGGTGGCGGAGACGGTCCCGGGCGGCGCGGTGCTGGTGTTCTGCCCCACCAAGCGGAACTGCGAGAACGTGGCCGGCCTGCTGTGCAAGCTGCAGCGCAAGTCAGTGCCCTCGTACACATTCCAGAATGTATAGTAGCCTGGACCCGGACCTGCTGGGCGGGCTGGTGGCGGAGACGGTCCCGGGCGGCGCGGTGCTGGTGTTCTGCCCCACCAAGCGGAACTGCGAGAACGTGGCCGGCCTGCTGTGCAAGCTGCAGCGCAAGTCAGTGCCCTCGTACACATTCCAGAATGTATAGTAGCCTGGACCCGGACCTGCTGGGCGGGCTGGTGGCGGAGACGGTCCCGGGCGGCGCGGTGCTGGTGTTCTGCCCCACCAAGCGGAACTGCGAGAACGTGGCCGGCCTGCTGTGCAAGCTGCAGCGCAAGTCAGTGCCCTCGTACACATTCCAGAATGTATAGTAGCCTGGACCCGGACCTGCTGGGCGGGCTGGTGGCGGAGACGGTCCCGGGCGGCGCGGTGCTGGTGTTCTGCCCCACCAAGCGGAACTGCGAGAACGTGGCCGGCCTGCTGTGCAAGCTGCAGCGCAAGTCAGTGCCCTCGTACACATTCCAGAATGTATAGTAGCCTGGACCCGGACCTGCTGGGCGGGCTGGTGGCGGAGACGGTCCCGGGCGGCGCGGTGCTGGTGTTCTGCCCCACCAAGCGGAACTGCGAGAACGTGGCCGGCCTGCTGTGCAAGCTGCAGCGCAAGTCAGTGCCCTCGTACACATTCCAGAATGTATAGTAGCCTGGACCCGGACCTGCTGGGCGGGCTGGTGGCGGAGACGGTCCCGGGCGGCGCGGTGCTGGTGTTCTGCCCCACCAAGCGGAACTGCGAGAACGTGGCCGGCCTGCTGTGCAAGCTGCAGCGCAAGTCAGTGCCCTCGTACACATTCCAGAATGTATAGTAGCCTGGACCCGGACCTGCTGGGCGGGCTGGTGGCGGAGACGGTCCCGGGCGGCGCGGTGCTGGTGTTCTGCCCCACCAAGCGGAACTGCGAGAACGTGGCCGGCCTGCTGTGCAAGCTGCAGCGCAAGTCAGTGCCCTCGTACACATTCCAGAATGTATAGTAGCCTGGACCCGGACCTGCTGGGCGGGCTGGTGGCGGAGACGGTCCCGGGCGGCGCGGTGCTGGTGTTCTGCCCCACCAAGCGGAACTGCGAGAACGTGGCCGGCCTGCTGTGCAAGCTGCAGCGCAAGTCAGTGCCCTCGTACACATTCCAGAATGTATAGTAGCCTGGACCCGGACCTGCTGGGCGGGCTGGTGGCGGAGACGGTCCCGGGCGGCGCGGTGCTGGTGTTCTGCCCCACCAAGCGGAACTGCGAGAACGTGGCCGGCCTGCTGTGCAAGCTGCAGCGCAAGTCAGTGCCCTCGTACACATTCCAGAATGTATAGTAGCCTGGACCCGGACCTGCTGGGCGGGCTGGTGGCGGAGACGGTCCCGGGCGGCGCGGTGCTGGTGTTCTGCCCCACCAAGCGGAACTGCGAGAACGTGGCCGGCCTGCTGTGCAAGCTGCAGCGCAAGTCAGTGCCCTCGTACACATTCCAGAATGTATAGTAGCCTGGACCCGGACCTGCTGGGCGGGCTGGTGGCGGAGACGGTCCCGGGCGGCGCGGTGCTGGTGTTCTGCCCCACCAAGCGGAACTGCGAGAACGTGGCCGGCCTGCTGTGCAAGCTGCAGCGCAAGTCAGTGCCCTCGTACACATTCCAGAATGTATAGTAGCCTGGACCCGGACCTGCTGGGCGGGCTGGTGGCGGAGACGGTCCCGGGCGGCGCGGTGCTGGTGTTCTGCCCCACCAAGCGGAACTGCGAGAACGTGGCCGGCCTGCTGTGCAAGCTGCAGCGCAAGTCAGTGCCCTCGTACACATTCCAGAATGTATAGTAGCCTGGACCCGGACCTGCTGGGCGGGCTGGTGGCGGAGACGGTCCCGGGCGGCGCGGTGCTGGTGTTCTGCCCCACCAAGCGGAACTGCGAGAACGTGGCCGGCCTGCTGTGCAAGCTGCAGCGCAAGTCAGTGCCCTCGTACACATTCCAGAATGTATAGTAGCCTGGACCCGGACCTGCTGGGCGGGCTGGTGGCGGAGACGGTCCCGGGCGGCGCGGTGCTGGTGTTCTGCCCCACCAAGCGGAACTGCGAGAACGTGGCCGGCCTGCTGTGCAAGCTGCAGCGCAAGTCAGTGCCCTCGTACACATTCCAGAATGTATAGTAGCCTGGACCCGGACCTGCTGGGCGGGCTGGTGGCGGAGACGGTCCCGGGCGGCGCGGTGCTGGTGTTCTGCCCCACCAAGCGGAACTGCGAGAACGTGGCCGGCCTGCTGTGCAAGCTGCAGCGCAAGTCAGTGCCCTCGTACACATTCCAGAATGTATAGTAGCCTGGACCCGGACCTGCTGGGCGGGCTGGTGGCGGAGACGGTCCCGGGCGGCGCGGTGCTGGTGTTCTGCCCCACCAAGCGGAACTGCGAGAACGTGGCCGGCCTGCTGTGCAAGCTGCAGCGCAAGTCAGTGCCCTCGTACACATTCCAGAATGTATAGTAGCCTGGACCCGGACCTGCTGGGCGGGCTGGTGGCGGAGACGGTCCCGGGCGGCGCGGTGCTGGTGTTCTGCCCCACCAAGCGGAACTGCGAGAACGTGGCCGGCCTGCTGTGCAAGCTGCAGCGCAAGTCAGTGCCCTCGTACACATTCCAGAATGTATAGTAGCCTGGACCCGGACCTGCTGGGCGGGCTGGTGGCGGAGACGGTCCCGGGCGGCGCGGTGCTGGTGTTCTGCCCCACCAAGCGGAACTGCGAGAACGTGGCCGGCCTGCTGTGCAAGCTGCAGCGCAAGTCAGTGCCCTCGTACACATTCCAGAATGTATAGTAGCCTGGACCCGGACCTGCTGGGCGGGCTGGTGGCGGAGACGGTCCCGGGCGGCGCGGTGCTGGTGTTCTGCCCCACCAAGCGGAACTGCGAGAACGTGGCCGGCCTGCTGTGCAAGCTGCAGCGCAAGTCAGTGCCCTCGTACACATTCCAGAATGTATAGTAGCCTGGACCCGGACCTGCTGGGCGGGCTGGTGGCGGAGACGGTCCCGGGCGGCGCGGTGCTGGTGTTCTGCCCCACCAAGCGGAACTGCGAGAACGTGGCCGGCCTGCTGTGCAAGCTGCAGCGCAAGTCAGTGCCCTCGTACACATTCCAGAATGTATAGTAGCCTGGACCCGGACCTGCTGGGCGGGCTGGTGGCGGAGACGGTCCCGGGCGGCGCGGTGCTGGTGTTCTGCCCCACCAAGCGGAACTGCGAGAACGTGGCCGGCCTGCTGTGCAAGCTGCAGCGCAAGTCAGTGCCCTCGTACACATTCCAGAATGTATAGTAGCCTGGACCCGGACCTGCTGGGCGGGCTGGTGGCGGAGACGGTCCCGGGCGGCGCGGTGCTGGTGTTCTGCCCCACCAAGCGGAACTGCGAGAACGTGGCCGGCCTGCTGTGCAAGCTGCAGCGCAAGTCAGTGCCCTCGTACACATTCCAGAATGTATAGTAGCCTGGACCCGGACCTGCTGGGCGGGCTGGTGGCGGAGACGGTCCCGGGCGGCGCGGTGCTGGTGTTCTGCCCCACCAAGCGGAACTGCGAGAACGTGGCCGGCCTGCTGTGCAAGCTGCAGCGCAAGTCAGTGCCCTCGTACACATTCCAGAATGTATAGTAGCCTGGACCCGGACCTGCTGGGCGGGCTGGTGGCGGAGACGGTCCCGGGCGGCGCGGTGCTGGTGTTCTGCCCCACCAAGCGGAACTGCGAGAACGTGGCCGGCCTGCTGTGCAAGCTGCAGCGCAAGTCAGTGCCCTCGTACACATTCCAGAATGTATAGTAGCCTGGACCCGGACCTGCTGGGCGGGCTGGTGGCGGAGACGGTCCCGGGCGGCGCGGTGCTGGTGTTCTGCCCCACCAAGCGGAACTGCGAGAACGTGGCCGGCCTGCTGTGCAAGCTGCAGCGCAAGTCAGTGCCCTCGTACACATTCCAGAATGTATAGTAGCCTGGACCCGGACCTGCTGGGCGGGCTGGTGGCGGAGACGGTCCCGGGCGGCGCGGTGCTGGTGTTCTGCCCCACCAAGCGGAACTGCGAGAACGTGGCCGGCCTGCTGTGCAAGCTGCAGCGCAAGTCAGTGCCCTCGTACACATTCCAGAATGTATAGTAGCCTGGACCCGGACCTGCTGGGCGGGCTGGTGGCGGAGACGGTCCCGGGCGGCGCGGTGCTGGTGTTCTGCCCCACCAAGCGGAACTGCGAGAACGTGGCCGGCCTGCTGTGCAAGCTGCAGCGCAAGTCAGTGCCCTCGTACACATTCCAGAATGTATAGTAGCCTGGACCCGGACCTGCTGGGCGGGCTGGTGGCGGAGACGGTCCCGGGCGGCGCGGTGCTGGTGTTCTGCCCCACCAAGCGGAACTGCGAGAACGTGGCCGGCCTGCTGTGCAAGCTGCAGCGCAAGTCAGTGCCCTCGTACACATTCCAGAATGTATAGTAGCCTGGACCCGGACCTGCTGGGCGGGCTGGTGGCGGAGACGGTCCCGGGCGGCGCGGTGCTGGTGTTCTGCCCCACCAAGCGGAACTGCGAGAACGTGGCCGGCCTGCTGTGCAAGCTGCAGCGCAAGTCAGTGCCCTCGTACACATTCCAGAATGTATAGTAGCCTGGACCCGGACCTGCTGGGCGGGCTGGTGGCGGAGACGGTCCCGGGCGGCGCGGTGCTGGTGTTCTGCCCCACCAAGCGGAACTGCGAGAACGTGGCCGGCCTGCTGTGCAAGCTGCAGCGCAAGTCAGTGCCCTCGTACACATTCCAGAATGTATAGTAGCCTGGACCCGGACCTGCTGGGCGGGCTGGTGGCGGAGACGGTCCCGGGCGGCGCGGTGCTGGTGTTCTGCCCCACCAAGCGGAACTGCGAGAACGTGGCCGGCCTGCTGTGCAAGCTGCAGCGCAAGTCAGTGCCCTCGTACACATTCCAGAATGTATAGTAGCCTGGACCCGGACCTGCTGGGCGGGCTGGTGGCGGAGACGGTCCCGGGCGGCGCGGTGCTGGTGTTCTGCCCCACCAAGCGGAACTGCGAGAACGTGGCCGGCCTGCTGTGCAAGCTGCAGCGCAAGTCAGTGCCCTCGTACACATTCCAGAATGTATAGTAGCCTGGACCCGGACCTGCTGGGCGGGCTGGTGGCGGAGACGGTCCCGGGCGGCGCGGTGCTGGTGTTCTGCCCCACCAAGCGGAACTGCGAGAACGTGGCCGGCCTGCTGTGCAAGCTGCAGCGCAAGTCAGTGCCCTCGTACACATTCCAGAATGTATAGTAGCCTGGACCCGGACCTGCTGGGCGGGCTGGTGGCGGAGACGGTCCCGGGCGGCGCGGTGCTGGTGTTCTGCCCCACCAAGCGGAACTGCGAGAACGTGGCCGGCCTGCTGTGCAAGCTGCAGCGCAAGTCAGTGCCCTCGTACACATTCCAGAATGTATAGTAGCCTGGACCCGGACCTGCTGGGCGGGCTGGTGGCGGAGACGGTCCCGGGCGGCGCGGTGCTGGTGTTCTGCCCCACCAAGCGGAACTGCGAGAACGTGGCCGGCCTGCTGTGCAAGCTGCAGCGCAAGTCAGTGCCCTCGTACACATTACAGAACCCATTGTACTCATTGCATGTTATTCCCTTATTTTTCATTGATTCTTCCACTTCTAAATTTATATTCATACCATCTTTTTTTTTTTTTTATTCAATATAGCCATGCATTTAACCTCGATTGCACCTGATGTTAAGTGACAATAAGGCCTAAGATGGAGCATGTTTGGCTAGAAGATGCCTATTCACTCTCGACTTGAAGAGATCCAAGTTATATTTTTCAGGAAACAGGTACGCAGGAAGAGAGTTCCATTCCTTAGCTATCCTCATAAGGAAAGTAGACGCAAAGCGTGTCGTACGAATCAGTGGTATATCGACAACATAAGGGTGGAATCCAAGTCCGCGCCGAGTACTGTATTGTGTGAACGGAGACGGTGGAATTAATTCATGCAGTCCTAGTGCACACTCACCAAAGTGTATCCGGTAGAAAACCGATAAACAAGCGACTTTCCTGCGGTGTTCGAGGTTTTGTAGCTTTTCCTGAACTAAGGCAGGGTCGCAAATGAGCTTCTTCGCACGTTTGTCAATTGAATCCAAGGCGGCCAGTTGGTATTTGGCGGACCCATCCCAAAGATGGCAGCAGCTCTCTCTTTTATTTGTATAATCTTCATCTTATTTTTATTAACGATTTTTTCTGCCATACTGCAGCAAAGAAGTGTTCCCCTGTCCTATCACTTCTTTCTGAGGCTGAGCAAATTGTGTAAAGTGACGTAGATGGCAGATGAACGCAATTGACGTACCTGTTTGTCTTGTATATTTCTCAAGACCAGAAAATCTCGCTTACGGCCTAGAGGGTGACGTAATAGTACATTACATCAGAGGCCGGGAAAATGAGGATTTCCGGCCAAGTAGGTATATACGGCCGAGCGAGCGTGCGAGCGAGGCCGGATAGTGATACGAGGCCGGGAATCCGTTTTCACGACGAGGCATGTATAGTGCTTTTCTCAAACATACAATGAAATAAAAAAATATGCTTCAAAGAATAACACTTAATATTGTTTGTCCGATATTTTCCGAATTTGACCGAATTTTAAAAATCCGATTTCAGATTCTGACTCAGGAGCCCCAAAAACCCCGGGATACCGAATTTCAGCCTCTTAGGACCAATTTGAAATTTTCTCCATACAAATCGTTTTTTTTCGACATTTTCCTAATTTTCGGACAAGATTTCAGATTCATATTTTTGAGCCCCGAGAGCCCCCGATTCCAAATTTGACCGAATTTTAAAAATCAGATTTCAGATTCTGACTCAGGAGCCCCAAAAACCCCCGGATACCGAATTTCAGCCTCCAGGACCAATTTGAAATTTTCTCCATACAAAATCGTTTTTTTTTTCCGATATTTTCCGAATTTGACCGAATTTTCGGACAAGATTTCAGATTCATATTTTTGAGCCCCGAGAGCCCCCCGATACCGAGTTTTAGCCGCCTAGCACCAATTTGAAATTAAAAAAAAAAAAAAAAGTCGCCATCTGAATTTTTTTTTCCACAAGTGTAGCAACCAACCTTTAAAAACAAAACCTGCTTTTTGTCAAACCAGCCAGCTGTGTGAATGACCTTGTTGTTGAAACCAAAAAAAAAGTTACTTTGCAGGCCTAGGCCTGAAAAGCAGTATGAAATCCCTTTACAGTCCTCTCGATTTGTTGCGCCCAAAAACCGATACTTCCGAGCCTATTATAAGGAACGCAAAGACAATATTTCATTGCATGTTTGAGAAAAGAATATTACTAAATAGAAGTCGTGGTGACAGGGAGATGACGCTGCACCGGTCGCAGGAGCGGCAGGCGCTGGAGGCGGCGCTGCGGGCCGAGGGCGCCGCGCCCGGCCTGGCCCGGAGCGTGCGCTACGGCGTCGCCTTCCACCACAGCGGGCTGGCCTCCGACGAGCGCAGCTTGCTGGAACAGGCCTTCAGGTACACACTCGCAGCGGATCCTCGTCCTCGAGAAGGTCTAAAGCTGGACTTTCATGGCTAGCGGCCGATGCGACAGTCGCGTGCGGCCGCTGGCACACCGCGCCATATTGTTTCATAGTAACTATTACTGACGCGAGGCCAGGCGATTGTCGCTGAGCGTCAGCCGCGCGCGACAGTCGCATCGGCCGCTAGCCATGAAAGTCCAGCTTAACCGAGACTATGATCGTGGTGCTGTCTACTTGTTACTTGACTGACATCTGATCGGATCCTCGGTGGCAGGTCGGGCGTGATCTCAGTGCTGTGCTGCACGTCGACGCTGGCGGCGGGCGTGAACCTGCCGGCGCGGCGCGTGGTGGTGCGCGCGCCGCACGTGGGCCGGCAGTTCATATCTCTGGGCGCCTACCGGCAGATGTGCGGCCGCGCGGGCCGCGCCGGCGTCACCGACTCAGGTCTTAACGTGTTTGCTTTTTTGTTGTTTCCTCGTGGCTTACGGACATGCCACGACTTCGGTCAGCGGCTCGTGGGGCGGCACGCATGCCACGGTCACCGCGCGACCGCCCGCGACGCTCTGTAGTCGCGGCGTCTCTTCTAGTCGCTGATGCATTTGTTCCCGCCGTGCCCAGCGCCGCTCGCCCATGCCGCGATTCATATTATATGCCAAAAAATCCACTCCTGGCATATACTACGTTTATAACTTTAACAGACAAATAATACAGAAGGACTGTCAATACATAAACAAAGTCGTAATACCAGCACCTCGCTAGCACAACAGTGACACGCGAGTCTGTCCCGCGCGAGAAATATTACCTATCTTTCTACGCGGTACTGTGAGAGAGTGACGAGCGATGCCATGTCGCGATGCCTAGTTGTGTTAGACGAACAGCGATTGATCTATTGTAGGCGGCACGATTTTGGCGAGATATCTGTACATTCAGAATCGGACTTACAGAATGAACTTTTTGATTTTATTCCTCTGAATTAAATTCGAAAGGAGTTCCAGCTAATCATTCATGAGTATATCGTGTCCCTCTAGGCGAGAGCATAATAATCTGCAGCGCTCGCGACTGGCCGCAGCTGCAGGCGGCGCTCAGGGGCGGGCTGCCGCCCGTCGCCAGCGCGCTGGCGCCCGCCTGCCGCGGCCTGCTGCTGAGCGGCGTGGCGCTGCGGCTGGCCGATACCAGGACCCAGCTGCGGCAGCTGCTGGCCTGCTCCTTCATGGCTACCAGGTTTGCTCAACCGTATCTTATCGACAAGCATTGCATAAGAAAACCGAGAACCCGAGTAACTGACTCCTTAGATTGTACCTGACTAGTTTAAGGGACACAGTTCTAATAAGAAAGCATATCTAACGTGCATAAATTGTGTTAAACCGTCATACTTTCTTGTAGTTTCTATATTTCATTCTTACACTAGTCCTCATTTATATCTTGGAATACACTTTTAATATGTTTTCTTCGAGAACTACGTATAATTAAGTTCATATTACTGTAATAGTTAAGTACTTATCCTTTATGAAAAAATGACTGACTGTTGAGTTTCTTTCGGCGTTTCTTCTCAGCAGTGGTCTCCTCTTGTGGAATGCCGGTAGACTCAGACATGTAAAAGTGCCCTTGTGGCCTACTTGCAGAATAAAGTTCATTATTTCATTATAACTTATTTGGAAGTGAAGTGTTCATTTGTACTTACAGGATTCTAACACATCATGCCAATCACAACAAAATGCCCAGAAGAATAACTTATTTAACTACGGACATGTTTCGGGTATCGAAATTTCAAAATTGTACATATTCGCAGTTCCGAAGTGGACATAAAGCAGATATGCGACGACTCGATCCGCTCGCTCATACAAAGCGGGGCTGTAGAGGTCGGGGAACATCAGTCCAACGACGACTCGCATACTGTGGCGGCCGGGAAACGTGTCGTATTCAGCGACAGTAAGCTGACAGTAAGCACACTCGGACAGGCGGCCATTAAAGGTGAGTTAGGACTTGATAAAAAGATACTGTCTATAAAAGATGTCTGTACATAGGAAAATGTCAACTTCGGCTCTTACTTTAGTGACATCTCTGTCCCATACATTCCATATAGCTTAGACAGCCGCTTAGCACATTAGCGCCATCTATTGGGCTATCTAGAAACTTTCTCCTGCTTTTATTAGTCGAGTACTTTATTGAAGAAAACACGTTTATTATCTCGGAGTACAATATAATCACAAAAACGAATTTTTTACAAGTCAAACTTGACACCGTCACATTATGTTTTATATATTACACCACACCATAAAGTTCTAAAAAAAGAGTGCAACATCCTCCCACCTTTGGGGCGAAGACCCAAAACTATTACTGTTCCAGAACTTCACCAGGTTGCACTTCTAGTGAATACAAACGCTGATACGCTCGGGTGTACTCGCCATCCGCAGTTCTTATTCTTGCAACTCTTGCATTGCCATCTCTGCCCGTATAAACCTCTAGTATAACTCCTAAAGGCCACTTTATACGCTTTGCATCTGTCTCTACCAATACAACATCGCCTACCTTTAAACAAGAATCCTTCTCCTTACCCTTCTGAATGAGCATCCCTAAATACTCGTTTCTAAAACGCTCTCGAAGATCTTCTCTTACTTTATGTAAATACCTTACCCGTCTATTCAATGAGTTAGTATCGAGCTGATCTAAGTCAGGGGCACAGTGGTTTCAGTTAGAACAAAACAGCGGTTTCTATGGGGGAGAGTATTATGCTACCACTTAACAATAGATGGCTCTTAAATCAAAATGATGACCCAAATGTATATTGCTATGGTATCACTACAGTATTTTTTCTTATAGTAACTCTGGGATCATTCACTTGTTTCGTTTCAAATTACGCAAAATAAGTTAAATAACTAATCAGTCCTGGTATTTCAAAGTAAGTTTAAATAAAAAGAAAATATTCCTAAAAGTGTTTAACTGTAGGTAATTCGTATTTATATAGTAATAAAATAAAAATATAAAAATTGTATTCTTACGGCCATAAAATTTTTGGAAATTTTAAAGAAACATTAGTTACCGAAAACGAAACGCTAATTTGTTATTGTACCTGCAATTCTCAAATTTCCGTTTATTTCCGTGAACGTAAAAGTGCTTTCTGTGTTTATTTTCTATTTTTTACGAGGACTTGGCTGCATTTGGACTCCTGATTTCGGCTTGTTACGTTGACCACTTTTTTGTTTTTGGACTCTGATTTTCCCCTGGATTGGATAACTTTCCGCCATGACGTCGACAATTGTGTGCCGCGTTGTGAAAAAAACTTGTAAGTATTCCTTTGCCTTCTAAATAAGTAAGTTAACACAACAATCACAACAATGTCAATAAAATGAAGGTCCTAACAGTTCGTTAAAGTTCTCCTTATAGGTTAAACAGAAATATAAAATGTTCGTGTTTTTATTTCTCTTTTAAAATGACTTTTATGTAATTATTATGAGCTTAAACTACGTTATTTTATATCTTTAATATCTTTACAGGTCCGAATAACGTCATAACCCATTTTTTCCCTGAACCAAGACACGCAAGCAGACAGATTTTATACTACCTATATACCAGATTATTATGCAAGTGAAAGCACGTAATTACTATGTAAAAAGGAATAAATCTACTGCATAAATCTAAAATTGTGTTTTAATTGAATTTTCTCTCCTATTTTGTAAATTATTATAACGCCATATTACTATTCTTTTACATGAAAAGAATTCAATATGGCGTTATAAAAATAGAAGGTAAACAAGGAGAAATGCTATTTGTAGCTATAGCTACAGTCGCGCGTCGTGTATAGTTTTGGCCACTTAACGCCGTAGGCGCTGCAATCGAAATCGTTGACTGATGACTCTATTATAAAACATTCAATATACTCTATGGTCAGGGGTCTCACTGGAAGAAATCCCGTGCAAGAAATTTGCTGGTGTTAGCGGTTTAAACTTATCAGTATCATCTGCGATGTAAGTTAGAGGCCGTGCATTTATTACGGCTTCACAGTCACAAAGCACAGTTAGCAG